>FR990045.1:31693356-31805839 GCA_905404095.1 Glaucopsyche alexis | reverse complement strand
CCTAGAATTAGGTTTAGAAAAGAAAGAAAAGAAAGAAAATATTTATTTTCAATACACAAAAAGACACAAGTAGCAGAAAAAAAAACAAAAAAAAAATACTTAAAGAATAACAAATTGCGATATATACAAACTAAAAATATAACAATAATAGTGAAACTACAAGTTGTGCCTTAATGTGACCAAAAAAAGGTCCAGTTCGGCTTAGGTCACATATGTCGTGTCACGTTCACACAAGCATACATGACACCGGTTTTCAACTGAACCGAAAAGTGTAGTAAGCCACGGATATCATGCACCTTTCTACTTATCAAGCATTTTACATAATAATAATCAAAATACCACCAGAATTTTAGGTAATATATTCATAATACATAATACTTTTAAATAAACCACAGAATAAACAAACAAATAATATACTGTGTAGTGTATAATACTAGCTGCCAGATAAAAACCACCTCAACTGTAACTTAGGTGTCCAGGACATTTCTAAATAATAAATAATAATAATACACGAATAAAGAAATAAAATTAGAGGTATTAGTATTATATAATATTTAAGATAAAACAAATAATATATTTTATATGAAGGACACATTCCCAACTATCATATTGTATTTACGCTGCTCCTCGATGAGAAACCTTTTTAGGTGACGTCTAAAAGTGCCTAACGTGTTAAGTGTTCGTATAGGAGGAGGGATGTTATTCCAAATCTTCGCAGCTGAGTAGCGAAAGCTACCACGAAGTGCTTTGGTTCGATGTGGCTGTGATGACAGACCCTGTGAGCACTGTCTGCGCGAATTTAGCCAGCTCAACCTATCGTATAGATAAGATGGTTCTCTATACTTAATGACACCGAACATAACACGTTACGTGACATTCACTGAAAAACGGTGGGCGCCAGGCGAAAAGTGCACATGATTCTCGTCGCATTTTTTCTTTAAATTTTTTAATTTCACCGTTATGTCACTTTTACTGGAAAGTGGTAGGTGCAAGACAAAGACTGCACTGAGGCTTTTCTTCTTATTTTTGGCCCTCTATACGCTTGGCATGAATAAACTAGCAGATTATGAAATTTCTTAGGTTAGGTTATGTTAGGTTGTTAGGTTAGAACTCAAATTTTCCTAGGCGAAGCCTATGCCAACCGACGGAGGTTTGTGTTCTTGGTGTCTGGCGAAAGGTAGGTCTTTTGCGGATTTTTTGGTGGTTGAATTATCTCGGTACCTCTTTTGGTTGCCAAGATATTTATTTTTTTGTGTATAAGACGGATTCTTTTTATAATATTTCCCATACATTCGGTCGAGAAAGTCATCCATGTAAAACAGCCCTGGTCGACGAGTTTTGTCCTGGTGTTGTTGTGCGTGGGTGGCCCTCCCGGGGTGGGAACTACTTTGTACATATTTGTTTAGGTTAGTTCTTTCATTTGGTGGTATTTTTATTTTAATTCTAGTGTAGGTATTTTTATTATTAATTATTATTATTATTTAATTTTAATTTTATAAAATTGGATTTTGGTGTCTGGGCAATTTACCCATACATCTTCTAGGAGTTGATCTCCATATCAAGGGCGTGCCCTGGGGCACCCCCAGTTTTGAATTTGGTACTATGAACTTACTTAAAAGCGGGTAGTTGTGACTAAAGTAAAATTTAACTCTTCCAAATTATTTTTAATTAAATATATAATTTATATGCATAATCTTGAAAATTAATTAGTGTCACTCGCCTGCAGTGTATTTTTCCTAATAAATATCCTTACCTTCGCCGCTGCACAACATGAGTTCTCATCACACACAGTTGGAAGGCAATATCAACGATATGGCCCGGATGTTTGAGGCTAAAATGCCTGAATTCCAGGCTGAGCTGACGCTGGCCACTTCTTCGAACCGTAAGAATCCCACAATTGCTGCGCTTAACACTGAGTTTTTAGCATTTAAAACATTCGTTTGTAACGGACTCTTCGTGCTGCGCGCCGAAGTTGATGCTTTAAAACTTAACATAGATCGCATCGAAATGAGATTCCGTGGCAAAATGTTGCTTGTACATGGAATTCCAGAGGAACCCGGTGAAGATACTAACGCCAAGGTCATCTCCAGTCTTGCCAACAAGTTCAAAGAACCATCTCTGACCGCCAGCTCCATTGCCGCTAGCTACCAGTTGGGGAAGGGAGTCAAAACCGGCAAGCCACGTACATCGTAGTAAAATTTACAAATTCCCCAGTTCGTGAAGCACTATGGAAAAATAAAGTCGCTCTCAAAGGCTCCAAAATAACATTGTCTGAGTTTTTAACGAAATCCCGGCACGAAGTGTTCATGGCCACAAGGCAAAAGTTCGGCATTTCAAGTTGCTGGACCTTGGACGGTGAGATTCGGGTTAAAACTCCGAACTCCGATTTATATCAGCAAAGAAAATATATCAAAATTTTGTCAATACTTATCATCTATCAATTTCTCTGAACTATACGAACTAAAAAATTTAAATCAAGCCTATAATGAATTTTACGAAACGTTTGTGTTATTCTTTAAATTATGCTTTCCTGTTATTTTATGTAAAAAAACCAACAAAAAGGCAAATAAATCTTGGTTGACAAAAGGACTAAAAAAATCGTGTGTCGAAAAAAGAAAATTGTACCTAAAATATAAAATGATGGGAGAAAACAAAACCATAAACTATAAAAAATATGTGAATTACTATAGAATACTTAAAAAATGTATTAATAAGTCGAGACAGCTACAAAATAAAAACTACATACATAATAATAAAAATAAATGTAAGGCAGTATGGAACATAATAAATAATAACATAAATGACATAAAACTTAATCAAGGAATAAATACGATAAAAAATAATGACAAAGTTTATACGGATACTAAAGACATAAGCGAAGCTTTTAACAATTTTTATATACAATTGACGAATAAAGAATTTAAATTTAAAACGGATGACATCACTGAAACATTATTAACAAATAACTTGAATACAATCTTTTTAAAACCTACCGACAAAAATGAAATATTTGGGATAATAAACAGTCTGAACAACACGAATTCAGTAGGAATTGACGATATTAATACAAAAATTATCAAAGCTTGTGCTAAAAGTATAAGTGGCCCTATAAGCTACATCATCAATCTTTCTTTTGATGAAGGCGTCTTTCCGGAAGCACTAAAAATGTCGATAGTAAAGCCGCTGTTTAAAAAAGGGGATATTACTGATATGAGCAACTACAGGCCGGTTACATTGATACCAGTAATATCGAAAATATTTGAAAAGGTTATGTTAAAAAGACTACAAGAATTTGTTAAGACATATAATATACTAGCACAGGAACAATTTGGCTATCGTAAAAACAGTAATACAACTTTAGCTTGTTTCAATTTAATAAAATATGTAACAGAATCTATAAATGAGAGAAATCCTGTAGTTGCTATATTTCTTGACATGAGCAAGGCATTTTATTTTGTAGATCATAAGTTACTTCTGTTTAAACTAGAAAGATATGGAATTAGAGGCAATGCTTATAGTTGGATCAAAAGTTATCTAACTGGACGACAGCAATGTGTAGAAATATCAAGGATTAATAAAGGTAATCAAATTGTTAGCAGATCAAGTTTTTTACACAATGAGTTCGGGGTCCCACAAGGCAGCATATTAGGCCCGTTGCTATTTTTACTTTACATTAACGATCTCCCGAATGTAACAGAACAAAAACTTATTCTTTTCGTAGACGACACAACCGCGGTAATTAAATATAAAAATGAAGGTTCCTTCGAAAGTAAAATATGTAGTACACTTGACAAAATTCTTTTATGGCTAAAATTCAATAATTTACATGTCAATCTGCAGAAAACAAAAATTATTCAATTTAGGGACTAACGGACACGACCAATTGACATAAATATATCCGTTGAGAGCATTAAGGTGGAAGAAGTAAACTCCACGAAATTCTTGGGAATAATGGTAGACAGACACTGCGACTGGAAGGAGCACATTAACTATGTATGCGACAAGCTTGATAAATTTGTATATGCTATAAAAATGTTACGACTTAAAGTATCGACTGAAGCGGCAATGTACGTATATTATGGGTACGTGCACTCAGTGCTCTCGTATGGGCTCTTGTTGTGGGGGAACTCCGTAGAAATTGATAAGGCCTTTAAAGTACAAAAGAAATGTGTAAGAGCCATTTGTGGAGCTTTGCCGTTAGATAGCTGTAAAACGTTATTTCAGAAGCTTAATATTTTGCCGTTAGTATGTTTGTATATACGAGAGATTTGTGTTTTTGTGAAGCAGCATTCGAATTATTTTTTAAATAATGCAGATATTATCAATAGAAGTGCCACATCTAGGTACAAACATAAACTGTATATACCACAGTGTCACTATGACCTCTATAAAAGAAATGTATATTTTAATGCTATTGTTATTTATAATAAATTACCAGATCATTTCAAAAATTTAAATCTTAATAAATTTAAAAAGCAAATATCAAAATGGTTGTCTGATAAGTGTTTTTATACATTAAATTGCATCACAAAACTAATCTATATACCTATATAAAATACTAAATAATTATTACTTTGACATAAAATACCAAAAAATATAAATTGTAATTTTTTATTAATAATAATTTGACAATAATAATAAATTATATAGTATTAAAATAATCAGTATAAAATATACCCACTATTATATTTTGCATGCCATTGTAATGGTAGAATGTTAGAATCTAGAATATGTAATTAATTGTAACACCTTTATAAATATGACATTCTTGCAATAAATGATTATGATTATGATTATGGTAAAATACTCAAAGTAGAAACCTTGGCTGAACTTAACTCAATCTCTTCAAGCACTGAAAACGATTAACCTCACTGTGTTCTTTAGAGTTATGTCGTCCTAATCTCATTATTACACAACACTCAGCTCCAAGTTTTGTTTATAATTTAATATTATGGTTCCGTTTGACGTCCAAAGTCCTTTATGAGAGTACATCGTCTTCTTTCCGCATGTGAGCCGCTAGATGTCGTTTACCGTCACAGATCAGCTCCCTGCGCAGCTCCCTCTTCTGGTATGTCTGTGAACTAGATAAGCCACAAGCCGCCATATTTGATATAACTGATCATTGTTGCGTCGTTTTTGCTACCATGCAGTCGCTAAAAACAGACTTATTTAAGTTCAATTATAACTTAACTTTTATTTTAAAAATACTTTTAAAATTTCTTTATGAGTCTATTATAGTCGTGAAACCGTCACATTTCGTCATTGGAGTTCATTTATAGTATTCTTTATCGCGGTCGTAGTATCGGGTAGACGAAAATCACAAAAAGTTCGTCGTTTGAGCTCATTGTCGGAGGTTACTTCAGAAGCGCGTTTGCGGTAAGAAGCGTTTATAAGAAGATTTGGACCGAAGCAAAGGTTTGCCGCAACATTTGGTGAGTCATGTCATTTCACGATTATGCGGTAATAATGATCAATTGCAAGTGATCGTGGCTAAAAAACCTGATTCGGTGACCTCCTATTACATTGTGAGAAACCCGAATAGTTTAGAAGTAATTAAAAACTATTTTTAAACTTTTTACGACTACCGCCATTTTTTCGAACGTAGACGTATTATTTAAATTTAGACGTATCTATTCAAGAAACCGCTATCTTTATATATTTCGAATAGTCATGCAATGTATTTATACAACGATTTCATTCTTAAATCGGATTTCCGCCCTGTAAAATCCAAACACTTGTAGGAGGTAAATAAAACACAAGAGAACTTGTCACTAGACACTTCCACTCTGTGTGACGGTTGGTCAAAGATTGCCCCCACGCCGCACGTACAGCGTATTATAAAGGCAAGCAATCCCCACCCGCCCTTCCAGTGTGGGCGTGTCTATATTTATTTATCCAATACACTTCATCTACCTTTTACAAAATTAAAAATACCAATATAATTATATCATTTGTCATAAAACAATCTACCACCGGTTCAACCCTAACCCGCCGAGAAGAACCGGCGAAACAAACTTGGTCGGGCGCCACCTTTTCCCAAAAAGATGGAAAAATTACAATGTGAACATATTGTAATTAACAACTCACAAGTACAAAGAAACAACCTTGCAAGGTTGCATATTGTTCAATCGTTGACAAAATATATTAGCAATTTACTAACTTTACAAAACAATTATAATATATCAAAATATATCATTTGAATTATTATTCATAATACTATCCTCTCATGTGCTTTTTATAGACAATAACCCGTCACTAAAAACACATTGAATGCCGTGTCAGTCACATGTGCCTGACAAACCATAGTATTTTGCCTTGCTTGGCCTGGCAGTTACAGGGTTAATTTAGATAACAACAACCTTAATTAAGTATCTTAAAATAAAGGTTGTAAAAGATCGGACAATATAGCTGCTGTGTTAAGACATTTCGGCGTTTCATTCCTTTCGCTTAAATTAGTAATTAAATCGTGCTAACACATATAACTATAGCTATAGTGGTGACCCCGACGTGATTCGCCCTTAACGGTCTCCGAGGGGGCTGATGTGGCGTTCGATCATACGCCGCCCGAGCCTCAGGCGCTGTTGCGACGGAGATGCCCGAGCGTGAGTGTCGTGCGCGTTCGGTTTTCCCGGCCTCCGTAGTGCGAACCGGGACACGACGCCGAGAGGCTGTGCGCCACAGAACACTATTACTCGCGGAGAAGAAGGTCGACTTCATACAAAAAAATTGGGACCAAATTAGCGCCTCTAGTGAGCTGCCCCCTCAAACTTTTAATCGCCTACCAACAAAGGAGGACTATATATTTGATTATATGAATATGGCGGGAAATTGAAGATACGTAATTAAAGTTTAAGTTAGCGTTAAATTTCTCTTTAGAGTTAAATTTTACATTTCAACAAAACCGAGCAACCACCTCCACGACCAAATAGTCACTACGTTACAAACCGTTCGTGAGCCCTTATATATACATACGTCTAGTGTTTTCGCTAGCGCGATCTAGAAGCGGCATAGTGTCTGTTACGCGCCATCTGTTGTGGTTTTTAAGTAACTTTTATGTAATTTCGGGTAGGTGCAAAAAAAGTGCATAGACGCCTTTAATAACTAATTATATTATTTAAATAGTTTTACCAAATATACTGAAAATATTATTAAATAATTGAGTTTAATACATACGTTTTTATAGTCAATAAACGTTTGTGGATCCCTATGTGAAGTGCTATTACCAACACTAGACACCACCCACCAGCTGACTCATCTTACATTAAATTGCAACTGTTTTCTTCAAAATATACAAGTATCTACAGTCAACGATGTCACACTTGCATGAAATTGTAAAGGCACAGCAGAGTCTTGAGGAACTCGTAACGAAAAAGATGGAGGAACTTCACGCCCAGCTGCAAAGTGGTTCTGCAAAGGACACTGTTGCTAAGGTCGCAGATGAGTTCCGCACGTTTCGTGAATTAACCTTCACTATGCTCAGCCTCCTCCGCAAGCAGATCTCGGAATGTTCAAGGGCTGTCGATGCAATTGAGTCCAGGTCACGCAGGAAGACCTTAATTTTTTCTGGTATTCCTGAACAAAATGGGGAAAATTGCACAGCCACTATTGTGAGTCTAATCCACAGCAAATTAGGCCTTCTGGACATTCCACCAAGCTCATTCAAGGCGTGTCATCGCTTGGGTGCCAATGAGCCCGATAAAACACGACCGATACTTGTGAAGTTTTCTTCTTTTGACACCAAGACTGTGGTTTGGAGAGCCAAAACAAAGTTGAAAGGGACTTCTACTACAGTTAAGGAGTTTTTGACAAGGGCGCGGCAGGCAGTGTTCAGCAAGGCGAGGCTGCATTTCGGTGTAAGGGCATGCTGGACACAAGACGGCACTGTTGTCATCAAGACTGCAGATGGGAAGCGTCATAAGGTGCTGTGCATAGAAGAGCTCCAGCCCCTCATGTCGAAATACCCCAAGGCATCTTCGGTAACTCCGTCTACAGCTAAAGATTAAAACCTCTATTGTCTATTTACATGTTTTAAGTTTTACGTTAGTCACTGTCCCTTCAATATAACACTATACATGTTGTTGATTTTTGTTTCTTATCATATTTGTGCTTTACACTTGTTTGTTTTGTCTTTTGTTTAATTACATTGAAGGGTATAACTTGTCGGTAACAAATAATTTTACTTTTAACCTAAATTTGTTTTGAAAAATTGTTAGACAAGTGAAGTGACAGAAGTCTTTGAGTGACACTAAACCTAATCTGTCACTGACTGACAAATGACACTTTTTTTTTTTTTTTTGACATCTCATACGGTCTATCAAATCAAATGAAGTGCGTTCGGAAATCTATGTAACGCTTTGTGATCTTGTTAATGTTTAGTCTAGTATATTTAAACCTGTTGCTATGTAAAATATTAAGTTTCTCTCATTTTTCTTTTATTTTGTTGTGCTTGTGCTCGTTTATTTAAATGATTGATTGTATATTTTGTCAGTTGGCGGGTGGTACAGTCGTGAATTTTTTTCGGTTAACCCTGAGCTAGGTATAACATAATTAGTATTTTAAATATTTTATTTTATAATTATTATTATTATTATTTATTTATTATTTTATTTATTTATTATTTTATTATATTTCAAAATCTATGTCTGATATTGAGTCTTTTTACTCTGCCAATGAATCAAGTATTTTATCCACTGACGAAAGTTTTGATTCCGTATGTAACACGTTAGGTGAAATTTTATCACAGAACTTTAACCCTCAAAAAAATGGTGTTCTTAACATCTGTCACATAAATGCGCAAAGTGTGCCAAGTCACTTCAGTGACTTGATTGAGACTTTTACTGGAAATAATGTACATGCCATCCTGATTTCTGAGAGCTGGTTCAAACCTAATCTTCTCTCCACATCATACGCCCTGCCCGGCTATGTTCTGATCCGCAATGATCGGATCGGTCGGCGAGGCGGTGGTGTCGCCATCTATCTGCGTAGTAATCTTCCTCATAAAATAATAGCCTCCTCTCCATCCGATAGTTCTGCTGCTGCAGAGTATCTTTTCCTTGAGGTCCTGGTTAAGGGTATAAAATTAGCTCTCGGAGTAGTTTATTGTCCTCCGTCTGTTGAATATTTTCCTGATTTAGAGCCTGTTTTGGAAGCGTTGAGCTCGGAGTATGCACATCACGTCATCATGGGCGATTTTAATACGGACCTTCTAAACCCGTCCTGCTCTCGTTCCCTGAAACTCTCCCATTTAATTAAATCTGCCTGTCTTCATCTCTTACCTCTCTCCGCTACCCATCATAACACCACCGGCGAAGATACCTGGCTTGATTTAATCCTTACCTCCAATCCTTCCTTAGTCCAAGACCATGGTCAACATCCCGCTCCTGGCTTTTCCCATCATGACCTCATCTATATTTCCTATACCCTTAAGCCCCCTAAATCTTCACCTAGATTCATTTATAAACGCTGTTTTGGACGGGTTGATATGGAATAACTAAAGATCGACGCAACTAAAATAAATTGGGAACCATTGTATGAAGCATTTACTATTAACGATAAGGTCGCAATTTTCAATGACAACCTGATTAGACTATACAATGTTCATGCGCCACTAAAGAAAACAAAACTGAAACGTCTACCAGCCCCTTGGTTGTCTGCAGAAATTAGGGATGCGATGAGGCGCAGGGATCGTGCCTTTACAAAATTTAAAAGGAATCGGTGTGTGTCTAATTGGGACACCTTTAAATCAGCTAGAAATCGTTGCAATCAGATGATACGTAATGCTAAACGCCGCCATATCTTCGAAAATGTAGCTTCTTTATCCCCTCCTAATGTTTGGAAATTCCTTGGAACTATTGGTGTAGGCAAGTCGCATGTACACCAAGAACTGCCTTGTACCATTAGTCTCGATGACTTAAATCTTCATTTCTCTTCCACAGTAACACTAGACGACTACACAAAATGCCAGACCATCAGTTATTTAAATAGTTTAACTCGTCCTAATATATGTCCTTTTCAGTTTTCTCCAGTTACCTCAGACGAGATCGATAAGACAATCAAGTCTATTGTATCAAAAGCCATGGGATGTGATGACATCAGTCGTCGTATGATTACTACCATTCAAGTCCAACTCCTGACTCCCATCACCCACATTATCAATTTTTTCCCTTGATTCTTCAGAATTCCCAAACCTGTGGCGCAAAGCCTTCGTTCGACCACTTCCAAAAATCTCCAACCCCACTCATCCTTCACACTTTCGTCCTATCTCTATCCTTCCTTTCCTATCAAAGGTTCTCGAAGCCTGTGTCCATAAGCAGTTGTCCAGGTTTGTTTACCAAAATAACTTACTTTCCCCATTTCAATCCGGTTTCAGACCTGGACATAGCACAACCTCTGCACTGTTAAAAGTGACAGGCGATATCAGAGCTGGTTTCGAGAACTCTATGATTACCGTCTTAGTGTTAGTAGACTTTTCGAACGCATTTAACCATGTCAATCATGATATCCTACTGGCAGCACTCTCCAGTCTATCGATCTCGCCTGAAGCGCTAACTTGGATTTCATCTTATCTTTGAGGCCGTCAGCAATCAGTACGCACGGATAGCTCATCATCCATTTGGCGTAATCTCGATGCTGGTGTTCCTCAAGGCGGTATTTTATCTCCCCTATTTTTCTGCATCTTTATAAATCTCATCACCAAAAGACTTCGCACTACGTATCATTTGTATGCCGATGACTTGCAACTTTATATCCAGGCAAGATTGGAGGAGTTATCAACAGCCATCGAGGAGTTGAACCAGGATCTAAGAGAAATGAAGGACTGGTGTGACAAATTTGGTTTGACAGTAAATCCAACTAAATGTCAGGCTATATTGTTAGGTACTCCTCGATGCTTGTGTAAAGTGGACAAAAGTACTCTTCCATCTGTTATCTACGATGGGTCTGTTATTTCTTTTAGTCTCAGCGTAAAAGATCTTGGTTTACATATTGACTCGTCTCTCGTTTGGCAAACCCATATTACTAACGTTTCCTGCAAAGTCACGGGGATCTTGCGATACCTTTATCGGCTTAAAAATTTCCTTCCCATCCCGGTCAAAACCTTGCTGGTCCAGACCCTTATTTTCCCAATAATTGACTATGGTGACGTGTGCAGTTTCGATCTTAATGCCGATAAACTAAATAAACTTGATCGTCTTTTCAATAACTGCATAAGATTCATCTTCAACCTGCGAAAATTCGATCATGTTTCTTCCTATCGCTCCAAGCTGCACTGGTTGCCAGTACGTCAGCGCCGCTCCGTGCGGGCACTGTGCATGCTCTTCTCACTGCTGCACCATCCGCATACTCCCGAGTATCTCTCTTCTCACTTTCAATATCTTTGCAGCAGGCACGACAAGAACCTCCGATCTACTAACAACGAGCTTTTACTTTGCCCTACCCATAAGTCTAATATCGTCCATTCTTCTTTCACCATCCAGGCTATTCTTCTTTGGAATGCACTTCCTCTTGAAATCAGGATGTCAAAAACCAGGGACACGTTCAAGCGCAGGGTTCGTGAATTTTATTTTCAGCAATTGGCAGATTCCTAGTATTTGGTATATATACATAAATATTATTGTAGTATGTTATAAAATATTTTATAATATTATGTATGTATTATAATAGGTGTATAATATAATATATATTATTGACTATATTTTATAGTATTATGATTTCATAGGTATATATTATTATAATATTTAACTATCCATATTGTATTACATTGTTGTATTGTATTAGGATTGTATCCCTATTTCATCTAGTATATTGATTCTTCTCAGCCTCTTTTCCTCTTCTCACTTTACTGACACCTACACAATTTCGCTCCTGTAACGCCCAAAGGTTGACTGGTAGATAATGCCATAAGGCATTAAGTCCGCCTTTGTACATGTTTGTGCATTAAGTTTAAATAAATAAAAATAAAAAAATATTAACCATGTAAGACAGAGAGCGATATATTGAAATATAACCATTCTTGTCGCACCGAACTGCCCCCTTTTTGGTCCAAGGTCATTCATACAGAGTCGACCACCCCTGCTGTGCGCGCACCGCGCGCTCGTTAGTTTTTAGTAATCCTAACTAGTACTAAGTTTAATTGCCTAAGCTTGCCTACATTGTATTGTGCTTACATTATATTATGTAATGACTATAGCTATAACACTATAATATTGCCACCTGTATGTTATCTATTTATTTACAGCTTTAATACAGACTTTATATATCGACTTAGTCTAAGAATACAAAATATATGTAAATTGTACATAATATAATGGTTTTGTAGATAATATAAATCTTTGTTTAGGTTTGACGTGGTTAGGGGACCCACTTTAGGTTTGACATTTGTCATCTAAACACTTTGGCACCCGCTTTCTGCAGTATCCACAACACAAAAAGTCCACATTTCATTGGCAAAAATCTTACCAAAGACTTTTCTGCCAAACCTACGTCATAAGCATAACTCATCCTTAGCAGAATGTAACTTTACAATGACGGTAAATTGTAAGTTCTAGTCAAGAACTTAGTAGTATTATAATGCGTTTCCAACAAAGATATTAGAAACCTGTGTATTTATGACAAACGCTCGAAAATTGTCTCACCCAAGAGTGCCTAAAATGTGAATAGGCGGACTTATACCAGTATTTTCAAGTTCAAATATCGAACCTTACAGAGTAAGAACTAAAATCTAGATTGACAATTCAATCATAGTAGATCATTAGCTATTTTTTCTAAACTAGGCTGTACTAATAGTAAGCAGTGAGACAATTTTGTCATTTCGTAATTGTAGGTGATTTTGTATTCGGGCTTTCTAATATCTTTTCTTGTCTCCAACCACGATTAAGTATATTTATTAATCAACAATATTACCATTTACCATCAAGTAACATCAACAACACAATTCCTTCAAAACAAACATAGTATATAAAATTAACTTGTAACGTCAAACATAATTTAATTATGTAAAAACCAACAAAATACTCTCTTTGTAGTATCATTAACTTGTAACTCATTTACTATAAATTACAATATTATAGCCCGGGAGGACAGGTGAATGGTTATCTGTGACCGTAACACAGGTCAACCCTAGCACAGAAGTCAGTCTCTCATCACTTAATAATAAGTAAATACATGTACTTTCCATTGGTGATAGACTAATAAATTGATGAGATTGCTGAGACATTGGTCATAAATTCTAATTTGAATAACTCTTTATATATAATAAATAACTTTTCGTAATTGTATCCAGTATAATAAGACTTACAAGACATTGAACATTTTGCTGTTATTTAGATTATTAAGAGTTATAATTAGAGTCTCATACTGAAATAATTCTAACCTGTTCCAGATTGAACTGGGTATAGCTACAGATTATTAAGTAGTCACTAAGTGTATACTGTATTGTGACGTCTTAACCCTGGAAAACCAACAGCTATTATGCTTAAAAAATTAGCCATTTGCTACTACATAATATTATGACACTACACATTTGTTACATCAATAAAGTTCGTAGTTCATAACCTACGACTTCAGACATTAGTACAGCAACCTGGCTGATTTATAGTAACTTTAACGTTAAATGGTAGGTATAACCACAACGATATCCACTATAATTAATCAGCCAAAACAGATTCATAATTTGCGTCAGTTAAACTTTGCAATATTTTATTTGGAAGTACGTGCTATGTTAAATTATTTGTACTTTTTTTTTATATGCCATTCTTAAGAATTTCGACTAAACGTATATAATTTATTTTTTCCCACAGCTTACTCTACCTGAAAAGCCTGTGTATCCCGATGCAGCTCAGGTTATTTGCTACCCAAGCACTCAATTATTTGCTGCCTACTGCTAGCAAATACGTTATTATTGGAATATTCAGTCCAAGACATACTATACAACAAGGACCAGAGCGTGATATCTATTACGAGTTACCTTTATTATTGAGACATTTATCAGACGATTAGCGTCAACTACCCACTTTTTTTTTTGAGACTTGTTGCACTCTAACTGTACATATTGACTGTATGTATTTCTATATATTTTAATTTTGAATGCGTGACTTAACAAGATTAACTGTATGATAACTCACCTAGCATGTATTGATGGCAGAATGTAGGATCTATTTAAATATTGTAATTTTGTAAGACTTTGTGTAAATCACTTGTCTTAATTGTGTAAGAAAATTGTAATTAGGGTGAATGAATTTTATGTTTAAATTAATTTTATAATTAGGTAACTTTATGATAATTATAATTTTAAGTCAACTATACTTTGAACTTGCTGTTCAACATAATATAAACTTAATTAAAAGTAATTGTACACGTTCTGGTGCGCGTTGTAAATAAAACCTACACCAACGGTATGGTTTTTTTCACTTGTTTGTAAGATTGTAATCCATAATCTTATTCTTTAAGTACCGTTCGGACGTACGCCAAACTTTATAATTGTAGGTACCGTTGGATATCATCCAACTACCTTTTTGGTAATACCAGATACCAATCTGATTTTAATCAACTAACTCTTTGGATAATATGATAATTTGAACTTTTATCAGAACCCCGATTCCTGTATTTAACTTAGGTGCGATTTCACCATTCACAATAATAAAACTTAGTTCGCACTAACCGCATTAATTTAACGATATCAACATCGTTTTACATCAAACTGGTTTCACTATATTTAAGCTAGTAGTGACAACGAAAATGCGATACCCTCGAACGCGTTCAACGAAGTTAAGCCGATAATTGAACTTAATTATTAAAAACGTTTATTTGATTTTGATCAAATGCAATTTAGATTTTTATATTTGCTTAAACGTGTAAAAGCGTTTCTCGCAAACTGTCCGCGTCCAACCCTATTGATGAAATTAGCCCTTAGACTTTCGATTATCTTCCAATGAATTCTAAATGAATCGTCTTGATAATATCATAAACAGATTTTTGTACTTTGGACTAATCAAACCGCGTTTAATAACGTCAAACCAATGTTTGACGTTATTAAAACATCAGTTTGCTGTTTCAACGTGTTGAGACCGAATTCATACTGTTACATGGATAGTGGAAATCCAATATGCTCAATTTTCTGCGATATGACCCAAGCTTTCGATTATATCGATCACAAAATACTTTTTAAAAAACTTGAAGCATATGGTATACGTGGAAATATACTAAGGCTCATAGAATCGTACTTGACGAACAGAAAACAGTATACAGCAATTAAACGGCTAAATTTAAAGACATTGCTAGAGGAACTCTATATATCTGAAATGAGATACCTCATCTACGGTGTACCACAGGGTAGTGTTTTGGGTCCCTTATTATTCTTAATTTATATAAATGACTTCCCTAAATCAGTTAAGAAACCATTGACATTATTTGCTGATGATAGTACTGTAACTATACCCTGTGACAATTTAAATAACTACGAAATTGACATTAATAATATATTGACATCTATTATTTCTTGGCTTAATAAAAATAACCTAAAAATAAATCTAGACAAAACTAATATTATACACTTTACACAAAGAAAAGCACCACCAGTAATTCATGTCCAATACAAAAATAATAAAATCAATAATGTAAATAACACAACATTTTTAGGATTGACAATAGACAGCAAACTAAATTGGAAACCACATTTAGAGCAATTAGGCAAAAAGATAAGCAGCTGTTCCTTTGGCCTCCGTCAATTAAGTTCCATAATAAGTACAGATGGAATACTATCTGCGTATCACGGTATGGTTGGGTCACTACTACGATATGGCATTATTTTCTGGGGTAACTACTCTGATAAAGATCTAATTTTCAAAATGCAAAAGCGATGCATTCGGGCAATGTTTAACCTGGGAGCGACTGATAGCTGCAAACCATATTTTACTAAATATAAGATTCTGTCACTTCCATCACTATACATATTAGAAATACTACTGTTTGTTTATAAAAATCAAGACCTGTTTCCCAAAAATTGTGATTACATAAAAAGAAACAGACGTGATAACAAGAAGTTATTTACCAATTGCTATAAAACATCACTAGTGTGTAAAAGTATATTGGGTATGTCATCAAAATTATTTAACAAACTACCTACATCAATAAGAAAAATGATGATAATATTTTTATTTTTAGAAAAACAGTCAAAGATTTGCTTTTGCAAAAGTGTTATTATAGCCTTGAAGAATACCTGAATGATAATATTGACATGTACCTGAAATCAAATTAATTACAATTTTTTTCTCATGTAATCAGACTTTTACAGTTTATATGGCGGTAGATTCCCTTCCAATTGACTAATGAAATTAATGACATTATTTGAATTTAATTTTAATTTATAAACTTTGACTAATTTATTGACATTAATACTTTATTCTATTATCAATTATTAATTAAAATTTTACCCCTATGACATTACTTTCATTAAGCATACTTAATAATATGACTAATTATAATCTTTTAATCTGCTAATCTACTGTGTGTTTTGTCGTCCTTCTATTTCGTAGTTTGTGACATCTGGGTGCTGAAAAACAAATTTAAATAGTTAGAAAATATTTTAACCGTATTAAAGTACTAGTAAATAAATATAGATTACCTGTATTTCTTGCACCACATGTAAGGTCACAGGTTTGCGTTCAAATTGGATGCTAAAATAATAAACACAGTTCAGGGCAGCACTATAAATAACATAATTATCAACAATTTATAGTATAAATCAGAACAAAATGAATACCTTTATTGAGCGCATCTCGAGTAAGTGAACGGCATACGGAGCGAATCATTGTATTTGGATAGCAGTTCAGTAATAATTTATCTTCTTACTTTCTAACATAATTTGGACAAATTTATAATACATTAAGTATAAGTACTATGTTTTTGGCTGCCACGTTGTAGGGTTGTAATAGGCCATGCTTAAAAATTATAATTTATAACCTCTCTTCGACACATGACACTTTTTTTTTTAATAACATTTGAAATATTGTTTGTCTGTTATATATTTTTTTCTTTTTTATGTGTAATAGGACTTGTTTAATTTAATTGATGTATAATTTATTTACTTAATGAATTCAATTTATGTTATGACTTAAATATCTAATGTTAATACTTATTATGTTAATGTTCAATATCTTTATTTTTGACTTTTGTGATATTGCCTCTTGTAATAATTTTGCACGCCACTGACAAGGCAGAATGTTGGATCCATATAAAGCATCATATTGTAACACCTTTATAAACCACATTTCATGCAATAAATGTTATTCTATTCTATTCTACAATCGACTTAAAAATCAACTAGGCACTGTTTGGTTACCCAAACTATCGCTTTTGCTTTAACTTAGACTATGTGTGAAGTTCATTTATTTTGATAACAGACAACTACGACTTGTCCATCTTGTGATAATAAGAAATATAGTTAAATCAAACAAACGCCTTTTTCACACACTTATCACTATAAAACATCGGAAGAACAATATTTTACTTAAGTAGGTAATTAGCTAACGAAAGCAATCGTTAGTTATCTACTCCAAAATAATACGGAGGGTAGAGGATATTTTCATCCGAATAATATTTTCCTAAAACATTACGTAAGTTATGGCAGAATGCATAGCTAAGTTTCTTTTATTTACAGAAAAATGTTATAATTATCGTTTTGTAACAACACGTGTGTGTTGTTACAAAACGATAATTACTTCAGTCCGATTGTGTCCATGCATTGTGTGTACAATGCATGGACACAATCGGACTGAAGTACGCCTTACCATCTTTGAAGGTCACGTCGTGACCGCTGTTCTAAAATTAATCGACTTTAATACATTTTTTATAGGAGTCCTTTGTTATATATTTTTTGAACGAGGGTCCAATCTTAATACTCCGAACAAAAGCTATTGGGTAATATAATTTCTTAAATTTTGTATACTCATTACAATATTAAATCGGAAAAATTATAACCAAACTATCTTTTCAATAATTAGTAGGCACCGTCGTAGTGATTATATTTTCTTTGGGCACCGTTTGGTTTTTCAACCAAACTGCCCTTTATAATTTAGCAGGTTCCGTTTGTTTATTCAAACTACCTCTAAGCTTTATCTTAATATCTTTGTAAAAGCTTTTCTTTTTTTCTTTTCTTTTTACTTTGTTACCACACAATTTCCACTATAGTGAGACATTTAATTAAAAAAATAAATATTAGTTACCATAATAGGGCAAGGTAAAAGTATTATGCATAACATTTATTCATCATAAAAGCTATATTAGTAAGTTGAACAGATTTAATTCATTAAAATTCTACATAATATTATTTTAATGAATATTAAAAATATTTAAAAACACAGTACAATATTAATTAAACTGTTATTGATCGTGAACTGTTATAGTCTTATTTTATTATTTTTAATTTTTTTTTAATACACTATAGTTTCCGCATTCGGTTTATTAATTGAATGTATTTAACGTGGTAAAAAGCAAAAATTATATATACCAACCGACGAAACTAGCCAGTTTAATACTATTAAACAATTTTAAGTACTATTTCTTAAATTTTTATAAAAATACATTTAAATAGGAATAAGATATTGAATTAAAACAATATCGCTCAGCCTTGGCTAGTTCTGTCGATTTACCTCTTAAAGTAAAATATTTAAATTATTTTTCACATACCTTTGCGAAAAACCACTGGCAGGGTCGCCACTTGTAAAATCCAAACACTTGTAGGAGGTAAATAAAACACAAGAGAACTTGTCACTAGACACTTCCACTCTGTGTGACGGTTGGTCAAATATTGCCCCCACGCCGCACCGACAGCGTATTATAAAGGCAAGCAATCCCCACCCGCCCTTCCAGTGTGGGCGTGTCTATATTTATTTATCCAATACACTACACGTCCGTTATATAGAATGTTGTGTGCAGAGCTTGCAGACGCATGCTATGCGGCAAGGTAGTTAAAAATTAAAGCATAACAAAGCAGAGTTATAGCTTTTGTACTGCAATATAAACCTGTACGTACAGTTCAGTTCAATTCAAAATACAATATACTTATTACATTTTTGATCAAAAATTAGATCGATGTTTGCATTCGAGGTTCAAATTTTCCAGACACCTTCAATACATTAGCGTCATGACTGTTCGATTCCAACAATAGTTAAGTACGCCTGAAATACTTTTGCGACACATACCTAATGCAAAGAGAAAGCTCTAAAATACATGTTGGTCATAGATATCGAATACTTAACAAGCTATTGCTAGGTAGATAAAAAGTAGGCAAATATTCCATTTTCTGGCAACGACACTACCAGCCGCACTACCAGTAGTGTCGTTGCCAAATGAACGACACTACCGCACCTATTTGGGATCAAATTGTACAGTCAACAACGACATTATGTCTTTCGTTAGTACTGAGACCAAAGACATTAACCCAAAGTTCTAACTTATGATCAACCTCTTGACTGATAAAGTAGTGCTATATTCCTTAATCACGCTATCGAAGCTTTCACAATTCACCACCCGCTCGGTCGGAGATCTCCCTTTGTGGCCCTTCCATGTTTCCACATTGGTGACCCTTGATAGAATACGCCTCCTGCTGGACATTATCTCGAACTAAAAATGATGGTTGAAGCCAATGATGGTTCGACCAGGCCGCGGTGCGTTGAGGCTGGTGGTCGAGATACCCGATGAGGCTGAAGCTGGCTGGCGTTGCACGGAGGGTCGGGCAGGAGAGATAATGTCCAGCAGGAGGCGTATTCTATCGAGGGTCACCAATGTGGAAACATGGAATGGCCACAAAGGGAGATCTCCGACCGAGCGGGTGGTGAATTGTGAAAGCTTCGATAGCGTGATTTAGGAATATAGCACTACTTTATCAGCCAAGAGGTTGATCATAAGTTAGAACTTTGAGTTAATCTCTTTGGTCTCAGTACTTAAATAATGTCGTTGTTGACTGTACAATTTGATCCCAAATAGGTGCGATAGTGTCGTTCATTTGGCAACGACACTACTGGTAGTGCGGCTGGTAGTGTCGTTGCCAGAAAATGACTTAAAAAAAAATGTGGGTACTCGAATAAATACAAAAATAGCGATCCAAGGGATTTCCCGAACCATCCTCACTTCTTAAAGACGAGGAAGAGGGGGAGGGGATAAAATAGATATAACAACATATCCAGGAGATCGAGACTACAGATTTTTTTTTATGTTTTTATTAGAGTGAGTACTCAATGGTTTATAATAAAACTTACGATACCTACATTATATCTTTAGACACAGTACCTATTGTTACGTGTTAGGGTTCGAAGGATTTGGAGAGAAATACCTGCTGACTCTTTTGAAGACTTTATTCACTAGCACTTAGTCCAACATTAAGCACTAGGTCCAAACACTAAACACTAAGTCCAAACACTAAGCATTAACGGTGTCCCTTAATCGTAGCCAAGTCGCGGGTTTCACTCACGGTATCATTACATCACTAGTATTCACATCGATATCGCCACATCACTGTTCAAATCGAACTCCCGATCGCTAGTTTTCGCTGGTATCGCCCGTATCGCTTCGGATGAAGCTCAAACTGAACTCGACTCGCTCGCATTCTTCCGACGTGTTTATACCGGTCGATACGAGTCCCAGACACTCCAGAAGGTTCCCGAGTCGCATGACCGTGTTAGATTTATTCTGGAACGTTTGCACAGTAGCGCCATCTAGTACTGAGTAGGGGGCCCCACGCTGTCCCTGTTCACACCAAGTGGTGTCATTGGTTGACGCTAGATGGCGCTTTTGTGTGTTCATATGGCACTATATTATTCAGATTTAGACAAATGATTGAATAATGTGTACAGTCGGTACCCTCACAGAAATTAGCCTATATTGACAAATCTTTTCTTTTTGAAAATTCTACCTCTTTTTACTAAAGAGGGTTAGAATATTATGTACAGTCGACGCCTGCTTTCTCTCTAACAATCTCGTTCTTTTTTAAAGAAAGTAAGATTATGTACAGTCGGTGCCCTCACGAGTTTCCAATCTTGTTACTTTTGAACTGGAAGGCTTAAACTGTACTATGAACATAAAATAGGCAGTACATACACCTTATTACTTAAACATTGATCTAGACGATAAAATACATTTCCTTTTGGAACAGTACATCTGACCAATACAATCAGGCTTAAATAATTCTAAAGATTTTGAGGAGATTTTATGCTGGGTGTCAAATACGAATGTAAGTAGCTTAACGCGCTTAGCGTATTGAAATTTGTAAGCATTTGTTGGCCATTGTCCAGACAGTACTTACTACAATAGTTCAAGGCCATACAATTAGCTTCGTGACCTTCATCCCCCGCCGAGGAAGGTTGTTTCGCCGTACACTCACACGCCTCGAGAGCAATTTTATGGAATACAGTTTACTATACAAATTCCCTGTTGAAAGTCAATAAGTACGGAAAATTAATTACAATTTACGGACTCTGCAGTCAGTAGCTGGTTCTTCAAGCAGGCCTTACGCCTCTTGGAGTATAATATCAGCAGCATTCGCGACAACTCCTGGTATAGTAGCATTGCCGTAATCTGCAACGCCAAGCTTTTAACCCGCGAGTTTTCATGCTATTTGGTTTTCTCTCAATTTTCATAAGACAGAATTAAAACCAAAAAGATACCGTAGAAGTACGCTATTCGCCATTTCTCACATCGCGAGTATCGAAGACGCGGCATACTGCGACATACTGCGCGCTACATTATATTGACATTACATTACCATCCGTAAGACACTGTAGATTTACTAGGGCCTATGGAAGTCAGTGCAGTCAGCAGTTAATCGTTCAAACTGGTCCAGCCTCATAATGTTATACTTCAACCGTCATTGTACTTTGGGAAGGATAACGTAACGACGCTTACATACAAAGTCAAGAGGTTTATGGCACATTTTTTATTACGAAGTTCCTATTGAAAACCATGATATCGAATACGTGCTATGCTATACCCATGTTCTCTCTGCAGTCGGCAGTTGGCCTCAAAAGCAGGTCCAGACTTAAGGTTACTCGGACGCTCGCACACTAAAGCTTGAGAGAAATTAAACTTACGAACTTACTTCGCAATACCCATTACAACTGATATTAGTTTCGTGTAAGAGAATTGCACTCCAAAGTGTGCGTTCTCGCCAGTCAACAAAGTGACAACAATTAACTCAACACTTATTATTTGCAGTTTGGTATAATGTAATACGAGCAAAAATTTAGATGCTTGAAAAACAATTTATTACGACGTGTTATGCGTTTTTTTGAGATACAAATTCATACATGCCCTAGGAATTTACCAAGAAACAAATATTCTATCTGTACCGTATTGCGGTTCATTTTAATTCCCTGCCACTGGGGTAAAAATAGGAGAAAGTTGACCACCGTCGATATTGTAGACGCCCGGCTGGTGATAAGGACTGACTACAATGTTCAAAACGTCTCGCAGAGCTAAATAAAAAATGCCACATTCGATTCTATGAACAAATAACAGCTCGATAGTATAGGTACTATGTACTAGGGTACCTAGACGAACCTCAGCAACTCTGGACCAACTCCTGAGAATAAATAAGAAAAAGGAAAGTTCATGTTTACCGATCGTGTCGCATTGGTACCTTTCCAGGAGTGTGAAACCTGGTTATGTGACCAACCAGCAACTGGAGAATAGATGTCCATAGGCTGCATTCCGTCTTCAGTATGTTACTTTTTGACAGGAACTTCGTTTTGCGATGAGTGTTCACTTTCTCTGAAGCTGTAGCGTGCGAGCGTTCGGCAAGCAACCTTCCCCGCAGGGTGGGTGATGAAGGTCGCGAAGTTGATAAACCCTAAGAGGCGAGACCTGCTTGAGGGACCAACCGCCAGCTGCACAGGAGACTATATGCTTTAGCACGTATACAGTGCATATGTGCACGTAAAATACATATTACCCCTTAGGGTACGGCCTCTTAGGCAAGGCCTGCTTGAGGGACCAACCGCCGCCTGCACAGAAGACTCCATAAGCTGTAGCACGTATACAGTGCATAGTGCACGTGTATACGTGTATCTTACTTTTCAATAGGAAATTTGTGTTTTGATAATCCTAATAATAATTGCTTATAATAATCCGATATAAGCTGCAAAATGCATTACGTCCTCAGTATCTCAGTAGCTTTTGGAACCAACTGCCGACTGCAGAGGGATTACATCTGTATGGTATAGAACGTATTCGATATCTTCGTTTTCAATAGGAAATTCGTTATAGGATGTGTGTTGTGTACCATACATTTCTTGACTATGTATGTAATCGTCGTTATCATTCCCATCATTCTATCTTACTTTTCAAAAGGAACTTCGTGTTGTAATAATCCCAATAAAAATCTCATAAGCTGCAAAATACATTACGTTCTCAGTATCTTAGTTTTTGGCAAGAACTTCGTATTGCGAAGTAAGTTCGTAAGTTTAATTTCTCTCAAGCTTTAGTGTGCGAGCGTCCGAGTAACCTTAAGTCTGGACCTGCTTTTGGGGCCAACTGCCGACTGCAGAGAGAACATGTGTATAGCATATCACGTATTCGATATCATGGTTTTCAATAGGAACTTCGTAATAAAAAATGTGCCATAAACCTCTTGACTTTGTATGTAAGCGTCGTTACGTTATCCTTCCCAAAGTAAAATGACGGTTGAAGTATAACATTATGAAGCTGGACCAGTTTGAACGATTAACTGCTGACTGCACTGACTTCCATAGGCCCTAGTAAATCTACAGTGTCTTACGGATGGTAATGTAATGTCAATATAATGTAGCGCGCAGTATGTCGCAGTATGCCGCGTCTTCGATACTCGCGATGTGAGAAATGGCGAATAGCGTACTTCTACGGTATCTTTTTGGTTTTAATTCTGTCTTATGAAAATTGAGAGAAAACCAAATAGCATGAAAACTCGCGGGTTAAAAGCTTGGCGTTGCAGATTACGGCAATGCTACTATACCAGGAGTTGTCACGAATGCTGCTGATATTATACTCCAAGAGGCGTAAGGCCTGCTTGAAGAACCAGCTACTGACTGCAGAGTCCGTAAATTGTAATTAATTTTCCGTACTTATTGACTTTCAACAGGGAATTTGTATAGTAAACTGTATTCCATAAAATTGCTCTCGAGGCGTGTGAGTGTACGGCGATTTGGTTAGGTTAGGTTAGGTTTTTTTTTTTTTTTTTTTAATAGCTGTTGGTATTTATTATCCAACAACCTTATATCTTTTACTAATACACAGGGAAATAAATTGACAATGTTTTTTTTTTTTCCGTTTCGCGCCATTTCTTCGTTGCTGCGGAGTCTTGTCCTTCACTTCTCATTGGTCTTTGTTTTGTTTATTTACAAGTTCAACTATCTTCTTCGCCATTTCAAGAAATATGTCTCTCTCTTTACTGTGTTTCATTATTGATTCTAGATTATCCTTATTTATATCTTTATTGATCCTGTGCTCTGCTTCTGTCCTTAGTTTTTGATATTTTACACATTCACATATGCAGTGGAGTGCCGTTTGGTGAGTAACGCCATCGCAATCACAGTTTCTGCAGTTAGTTTTTATTTTGAAGCGTTCTAAGTACTCACCAAATCCTCCATGACCTGTCAGAAGTTGTGCCAGTGTGTTGTCTCTCTTTATCTTGAGTAAGCGGCGACACCACGGCGCGGGGGCGTGGCTTACCGACATCACCTGAGGTGGCGTGATTCTGGCGTGATGGCGATGGAGGGACCTGAAGGGGACACGCACTTGCGAGCGATCTACGGAAAGATTCGACACTTCTGCTCTCGCACCAGACTCAGACAGTCGTTGCATTATTATTTGCTTTTATTCATTGTAAAAATTAAGTTAATTATATAAAAGTAATTTGTACATATGTAAATAATTATTCTGTTTAATAAATGTTGTGTTGTTTGAGTTGTTTTAAAAGTATTTCTTAGCGTGTTTATTATCTCAGAAGTTGGATCGTTACCTCGCTTTGAGTACGGCCTTCTATATTCGTATTTTTTTTTACTTAGTATTTTAAATTCAAGTAATTTTTGTTTGGTATATTTTTATTTCGAAATTATGTCTGAGTCACGTTCGCGTAAAAGTCATAAAAGTTCAATTTCTGGGCTAGAGCAGAAGTTACAAAATATACTAAATCGTATAGACGTTTTAGAAAATAATTCGCAAATTCCAGGTGCTCGAGAATTCAGTACGACGCCTATTACAAGAAGCTTAACACCACCGCCGCCGACGAGCGACGTGGCTGAGCCGTTGCTGGCGCGCACGCGGGCATGCGGCTCTAGCTCGGGCGCTGCAAGTCTCGACACGTTCGGGCCGGCTGAGACTTCAGCGTGTGAGGTAACTCTGAATGCGGTGGCCGACAAGCTAGCGAGTGTTATAAACTCTATACCGGTAAGGTCAAACAATATTTTTATTTCTAACTTTGATCCGTTATTTCATAACTTTGACACGTGGTGTAAAGAGGTTGATCATGTACGTAATTTAAATCGGTGGGACGATCGCGAGTGTTTAGCGCGTGTAGGTAATTGTCTAAAGGGTGATGCAAAACTTTGGCTAAGCGATTGGATCAGCAGCGATCGGAGCTGGTCTAATTTCAAGCGGGAATTTAAAACCTTGTGTCCGGTTCAATTAGACCTCGCAAATATATTATTCGACGTCATGAAAACTGACTCTGATAACTATCCTACATATGCAGAATACGCTAGACGTTCCTTAATACGTTTACGAATTGTTAATGGTATAAGTGATGAGCTCATGGTGGCTATAGTTTTACGAGGTATTACAAACGCGCAGATTAGGGCAGCGGCTATCAACGCAAAATTAGTACCCGACAACTTAGTGACGTTTCTATCAACGTACTCGTATACTAAAGCATCAAAAATGGCGCCGGTTCGAAACGATTCTCAATCTCAATCTAACAGACGTAAACGAGACGATCTTTTACGTATTAAATGTTTTAATTGCAGTGGTTTTGGACACAAACAAGCCTTTTGTACCAAACGAAAAAGAAATGAAAATCTATCAAACACTCCTACCCACAATACCTACATGCAAAAATCAATACCTGAACCGTGTTCTTTCTGTAAAAAAGTAGGTCATAGGGTAGAAGATTGTTTTGCTAAGCAGCGTAGTGAATCGCGAGGCAAGTCGAATATCAATTTTTGTCGGACACCCTCTGTCGATACTTATAAACAAAACGATATTGCTACTGCAGTTATTAATGGCGTGCCGGTCGATGTTTTAATAGATAGCGGTTCGACCATTTCTTTAATTAGTGAATCGGTTGTAAGGCATCTGCGATGCGATCGTTTACCTTCATTCCGAGTTCTACGTGGTATAGGTAGTCAAGAAGTTGAGTCTTCTTTTTGTACTACACTGACGGTAGAATTTTCAGATATTACCCTCGAAATTGATTTTCACATTATTTCCGATAATTATTTAAATACGCCAGTTATTGTTGGCACGGATGTTCTTAACCGAGATGGAGTAACCTATACTAGATCGCGTGGTATCCAACGGCTTACTAGATTAGAAAATAGTATGCAAATTATTAGTAGTGATGTGAACGTGTCTGTAAATACACCGCTGGAAGGCTCTGATAAGGAATGTTTGACAAATATTCTAAGACAATTTGAAAAATATCTTGTTGTAGGTACCGCTTGTACTACCGTAAAAACTGGTCAAATGCAAATTCGATTACATAAAGAAACACCAGTGGTTTATAGGCCGTACAGAATGTCACACGATGAAAAATTACGGGTTCGGGAAATTATAAGAGATTTGCTTGACAAACAAATTATTAGAGAGTCGGAATCTGAATTTTCTAGTCCAATATTACTCGTTAAGAAAAGAGATGGTAGTGATAGACTCTGCGTTGATTTTCGGGCTCTAAATTCTAATACTATCAAAGATCACTATCCATTGCCTTTAATAGATGATCATATTGATCTATTAGGTAAGGCCAAATACTACACTAGCTTAGATATGGCAACTGGTTTTCACCAGATCCAATTACATCCAGAGTCCATTCATCGCACAGGGTTCGTAACGCCCGAAGGGCATTATGAATATCTTAAAATGCCCTATGGGTTGGCTAATGCACCCATAGTTTACCAACGTATTATATCAACCACACTGCGGTCATTTATTAATTCAGGACGTGCTTGTGTCTATATTGATGATATTTTATTGCCCAGTTCCACAATTGCTGAAGGTTTGCAGGTATTACGTGAAGTACTACAAGTGCTGACTGAGGCTGGCTTCTCTATTAATCTAAAGAAGTGCAAATTTCTAGCTCAAGAGATCGAGTACCTGGGTAGAACTATTAGCAATGGTCAGGTGAGTCCGAGCATGCATAAAGTTCAAGCTCTGGTGAACGCGAGAGCTCCAAGAAATGTAAAGGAGGTAAAACAGTTCCTAGGTCTCGCTGGCTATTTTAGGCGATACATCCCCAATTACTCTCAGATGACATCATGCATAGCGAATCTAACTCGCAAAGGTGTTCACTTCTGTTGGGGTGTGGAGCAAGAAAAGGTTCGTAAAGACATTATTGAAAGATTAACAAGTGAACCGGTACTACTCATTTTCGACATCCAGCTCCCCACAGAGGTACACACTGATGCGTCTTCCCTGGGTTACGGTGCTGTGCTTCTGCAGACTCAAGGGTGTGGGCGTAAGCGGCCTGTTGCATATTTCAGTAAGGTAACTCAAGGAGCTGAGTCACGTTACCACTCATATGAGCTGGAGACGTTAGCAGTTGTCAAGGCATTACAACATTTTAGACATTACCTCATAGGTATAAAATTTAAAGTAGTGACGGATTGTAATGCCTTGAGACTGACTCAGCGAAAAAAAGATCTGCTACCTAGAACTGCTAGGTGGTGGATGTACCTTCAAGACTTTGAATTTGAACTCGAATATCGAAAAGGTACTATGCTATCACACGCTGATTATTTAAGTAGAAATCCGGTGAATATTTGCGTAACTCAAAAACCTAGGAATTGGGCTCAAATTGCACAGACTGCAGACGAGGAAACACAACAGCTATTACAAAAACTTCAAAGTGGGCAGTTAGATCCTTTGAGATATGTAAAACGTAATGATGTTCTTTATTATAAGTTGGATATATCAGGTGAACAATCGCGTTTGTTATGTTTTATACCAAAAGGTCACCGTCTTAGCCTACTTCGCGTTTTCCATGATGAACATCAACACATTGGTATAGATAAAACCACTGATTTAATATTAAAACACTTTTGGTTTCCAAAATTAAGGCAATTTGTGCGTAAGTACATACAGCACTGTGTGGTATGTCTTTCTCATAAAAAGATATCTCGTCAACCTTTACAGCCTAAAGAGTCTTGGACAAAACCTAGTATACCATTTGATACAGTGCACAGTGATGTGCTGGGGCCTCTTCCGAATTCAAATGGTTTCAAATATGTTGTAATTATTGTAGATGCCTTTACAAAATACTGTCTCTTGTATCCAATATCTAAACAAGATGC
This sequence comes from Glaucopsyche alexis, assembly GCA_905404095.1. Taxonomy (NCBI): domain Eukaryota; kingdom Metazoa; phylum Arthropoda; class Insecta; order Lepidoptera; family Lycaenidae; genus Glaucopsyche; species Glaucopsyche alexis. The sequence goes on along the minus strand of FR990045.1, from coordinate 31,777,313 downwards.
TAAAGAATTAAAATTAACATTTGAAAATGTAATCTCTCTATTTGGTTCACCAAAATTAATAGTTCTGTATTTGTGAATTGGGTTCAGGAGTTAGGATGTGACATACATTTTATAACTCCTGAAATGCATCAGAGTAATGGTCAAGTTGAGCGGTATTGTAGAACTGTTATGAACATGATTAGAATTGAATCTAATTTTAGGAAAGAAAATTGGTCTGCCGTTTTGTGGAAATTACAGCTCACCTTGAACATTACTGTGCAAAAATCTACTAAACATTCTCCTATGAATTTATTAGTTGGCAATGATGGAGCAACGCCTGTCATACGCTCCCTGGTGCGAGATGTGGCATTGGAGGCAACAAGTACAAATCGCGAATCATTACGCGAATTAGCTCGACAACATGCTCGTGAGCGGCTGGAAGAAAATCGCACTCGCCAGGATGCTCATGTCAATGAGCGACGCAAGCCAGCACGCACGTTTAAGATTGGCGATTTAGTATTCGTGCGAAAATCGAGCCAGGCTACGGGCAAGTTGGATTGTGGTATGCGTGGCCCCTACAACATCACTCGAGTACTTCCACACGGTCGTTATGAGCTGAAGTTAATGACTGGGTCGTATGGGAAGACCACTCAAGCAGCCGCCGAGTTTATAACACTCTGGCGTGGAGAGTGGACTCCTGATGTTTGCTCAGCATTTTTCGAATGTAAGCATGTTTCACTACATCTGATTGTGAGTTTTAGCATCCTGAGGGCTCTGCTGTTGTTGCTGTACATCCTGAGGGCTCTGTATCAGTATAATGTGAGTATAAGCATACCAAGGGTTTTGCTTGCTATTGCCGTGTATCCTGAGGGCTCTTCACGTGCGTCCTAGCATCCTGAGGGCTCTGCTGTTTTTGCTGTACATCCTGAGGGCTCTGTATCGGTATCGTGTAAGTACTAGCATGCAAAATATCTATCCTGTGGAGTCTCTACATGTGTGCTAGTGCCTCTGATTGCTCTGCTTTATAATGTTAACAGTTCTTACGACTTACTGTTCCGAAAGCTCTACTTACCTCTGCTTAACTTAATAACTTTTGGAACTGGTAGGACTGTTACCAATTTCACGACGTATAACTAATGGCAACAATATACATGTTTCAGATGAAAATGATGCTGAATGCGAGTCGAGGGATCAACCTGCTGTTGTGGAAGTACGTGATCCTGATATTCCGTGCTGTGGAGAACCAGCACCGGAACAGCACGCGGGCGAGGACGCGTCGCCGTCAGGAGAGGCCGAGTAAGCGGCGACACCACGGCGCGGGGGCGTGGCTTACCGACATCACCTGAGGTGGCGTGATTCTGGCGTGATGGCGATGGAGGGACCTGAAGGGGACACGCACTTGCGAGCGATCTACGGGAAGATTCGACACTTCTGCTCTCGCACCAGACTCAGACAGTCGTTGCATTATTATTTGCTTTTATTAATTGTAAAAATTAAGTTAATTATATAAAAGTAATTTGTACATATGTAAATAATTATTCTGTTTAATAAATGTTGTGTTGTTTGAGTTGTTTTAAAAGTATTTCTTAGCGTGTTTATTATCCTTGTTTATTATTTTGTGTGCTGTTCTTACATCGCCGAAGAAGTAGGATATAGTTTTGTTTTCTTCTTTTTGTGTTTTGTTGAACTCTTCTTGATATTGGGTAATTGTGCTTTTTCTGATGTGGTATCTTGCTGCGCTCAGTGGTACTGCAGACTATGCAGGGACAGTTTTTGCCTTGGTGGCTTCTTTTGCCAGGGTATCTGCCCTTTCATTGCCCTCCAGTCCTATGTGTGCTTTTATCCAGTACCAGTTTATTTCGGCTTTTTCCTCTTGTAAGTGGTTTTTAATTGTCGTGGCCACCGGATTTAGGTTTTCTGGATCAGCAAGTGACTGGAGGGCTGATCTGGAATCAGATATTATGTTTGCTCGTTTTTCAGCTGTTGTTGTTGCCATCTGGACTGCCCTCCATATCGCTACCATCTCCGCCTGGTATACGGAGCAGTATCCCGCCAGTTTGATTTTACTGTTTTTCTTTTCTGTGTCTCCTTCCCACCAGCTCACTGCGGCCCCTACTTTTCCCTCCAGTTTGCTGCCATCCGTGTAGATTTTTGGCGCGTCTTTAGGTATCGTTGCTAGATCTGCTTCTTCGGTGATTAGCTGGAACGGGATTTGGTTTCTTTCGGCCGGGTGGGGGAGGTCGAAAGGATGAACTCTACTTTCGATTTGCCTGCCGGGATACTCCTCCATTGGTCCACCTCTTTTGACTTTATACAGCGCGTTGTTCTCTCCAATGCGTAGGTGAAGCGGTATGGTCCCACTGAGAAGGGTGCTGGCCATTAAGGTTGTTGTGTTATGTGCCTTCGCTATTTTGATCGTAAACATTCGATTAATGCGAACTATCTTTTTCCTGATATATTTCCTTCTCAGTGCTGGTTCCCAAACACTGGCCGCATATAATATTGTGGGTTCTACAACCGCGCTGTATATCGTTTTTATTATTTCTGCATTCAAGCCCCACGTAGCTCTGGCCGCTGTTGACAGGCTTTTGTAGATGTTTATTGCCTTCGTGTTTATGTTCTCTACGTGTTCGCTGAAAGTCAGGGCACTATCTATTGTTACTCCCAGTAACTTCAGGCTTTTGCTGTATTTGAGCTCAGTATTACAGAACTCCAGTTTGGGCGGTTCGTATTTCACCTTTTTTGTTATAATTATAGTTTGGGTCTTGTGGGCCGCAAACCGGAGTCTGTTTTGTGTCCCCCACTTCTCCACCACCTTGAGAGCTGCGTTTGCAGTTTCTTCTACCTCTTTACTTGTTGCTCCTTTGGCGATTATAAGGAGATCATCCGCGAACGCTTAGATATGTGCCTCAAGGTTTTCGGCATCTTCCAGCAGTGGGTCCATTATTAGGTTCCACATTAGGGGGCCTCCTACTGATCCCTGGATGCAGCCCTTTTCAGGTTCCCTTTCTGTTGTGTATCCGGCGTACGTGAGCTTTATTTTTCTTTTTGAAAGGTAATCGTAAAAAGTTGCTAGGAGGTGTTTATTGATTTTTTTGTTTCTTAGTTGTTGTTTTATTTTCGGCCACCATGCGTTGTCGAACGCGCCCTCTATGTCCAGTGACACCATCACTACTATTTTCTTGTCACAAACTGCTTGTCGTGTTAATTCGATGGCGTCATTGAGGGCGTCCTCTGTACTACGTTGGGGCATAAAACCATATTGTCTAGGGCTTAGCTGTCTTTCCTTTCCGATGGCGTCCAAACGTCAAAGTCAGGTTTATCTTGATGATAACTCGTTCGGTTTTGTAGCTAGCGGATCGCGGTTTGTTTCTGCCTGGGGATACCGTACCTTGGGTATATTCTGGGGGGGGGAGTTTGGGGGGGTTCTGTTTCCCCTTTTTGAGGTCCTTTTCTCGCTGGATCTGGGTGCTCCTGGTCTTACCCTTTATGATGATGTGTCGCGCGTTGCCGGGCGACCCTCGGTTCCGGAGTAATCTTTGATTGAAATTTACACAAAATGGCGGACAAAATGGCTGCCAAACGTTTTTTTGCAATATCTCCTTTACCTGTTGGTCTATCTGGACGCGCGACGGCTCGTATGATTGGTCTCGATCCTGGCTATCTTCTGGTCAAGTTAGTTTTTATGGTGTTCCTGTAGTTCCCGTTTTATTCCAGAAAAACGCCTTTTTAGCTCTATTTCCGGATCTAAACGTCGCAGAGGGCTGATTGAAGTGCCGTTTTGTAGCTCTGGTTGTGCTCGACGTTTCTAGGTCGTAAAGGTTTTATCTCAGCGCCCCTGGTGTTGCCCAGATGGTGTTTTCCGGAAAAACTGTTTTTTCTTCCTGGTGGAAAATTTTTCTAAGGGGGGACTAACCTTTTTTGGTTGGGTTGTTAGGTGCTATGGTGGACCTAATTATCAGCTGGTCAGATCCCACGCGTCTCTGGAGGTCTTGATGTTCCAGGCTGTTTAATTTGAGTTTTTTATATATCAATTACTCACCCCCCTGATGTCGAAAAATTTTTCTTTTTGCGGATTTATGGTCGGCTAATTTGCCGCTTTCGGATGCACTATAGAACCGGGTTCACAGGTCCCTATTTCGATGACCTCGTGGTGACGCCAAAATATTCAACACAAGGTCATTGGCACTTGTACTATGTCTATAATTTTGAAACTTACTATACTAACAAAGGTCTCTGTCCTGCACAATGTCCACTATTTTTTATAAAAATCCCTTAACTATTTTTTGAGTTATTACAGTTTTTAATTTTTTGTCACTTTGGTTTTTATCACTTTTTACGCACTTTTTTCACGATTTAAGGCTCGACGCAATCACTCGCGCGTGGGGCGCACCGAGACGAATCGATCGGTACCTCAGTCGTCGAAATCGGAGCACTTTTTACCACTTTTTCAGATTTTTTAATGCGGAGCGTTGAGAAAAAGATGCTTCCCGGTCGGCGGACGGCGCGAAACTGGTTAGGTTAGGTTAGGTTAGGTTAGGTCCCCCCCCCCCCCCCCGATGGTTGCACGCCTTGCCGTGGCGGTGGGGCTTAGTAACCGTGGACTGGACACCCACGGTGAAGCGAAGAGGCAACCAGGGCCGGCTTGTTTGCCAACGGCTGGCCCGAGGAGGGCGCTCCCAGCGGACTGGAGGAGTCCGCTGCGGACGCGCTTAGAGGTGGGACCGCAGAAGAAGAGGAGTGCCGGTATTACGGTGCGCCGTACTCCCTATCTTCTGCGGCCGTGGAGGGATCGCAGGGGGAGAGGCGTGGTGGTGTTATGCCATTCTCCCTACCCCCCTGCGAGCTGGCGGGGCCGTTCCGAAGGTTAACGGCATTGGTGGGGCCGCAGAGGAAGAGGCAAGTTGGTATTACGGTGCGCCGCTTGCCCTATCCTCTGCGGCCGAGGTGTGGTCGGTGACAGAACCATAGCCCTGATCTTCCACCGGATACCGGTTGTGGAGGCTGGTATCCGTGGCCTTCTAGTAGCAGACTCGGGGGGAGTCTGCTACAGTACTGGTGGAGGCCGAGGAGGGAGGCGCACCTTACCATCTGGTGCGCCTAGGGCCTTCGGGCCTAGGATGGAGCCGGTTGTTGGCGGCTGCCGCCGGCGGGGTCGCGGATGTGTTTCTCGTTCCCGTGGCCCCGTCACAGGGCGGCGAGGAGGAAGGTGGGGGGTGGTTTTTAGTGGGTATACCGTGGGTCTCATTAGCCTATACGGGAGTCCCACATCACCACTCGGGTGCCCCCTGCGCCTGGGTGGTATGCGTAATGCATTTTCCCCCCCGGAAACAAAAAAAAAAAAAAAAAAGGTTAGGTTCCCCCCGATGGTTGCACGCCTTGTCGTGGCGGTGGGGCTTAGTAACCGTGGACTGGTCACCCACGGTGAAGCTAAGAGGCAACCGGGGCCGGCCTGTTTGCCGCCGGCTGGCCCGAGGAGGGCGCTCCCAGCGGGCTAATCATGCCCGCAGAGGACGCGCGTGGAGGTGGGACCGCAGAAGAAGAGGAGTGCCGGTATTACGGTGCGCCGTTCTGCCTATCTTCTGCGGCCGTGGAGGGATCGCAGGGGGAGAGGCGTGATGGTATTACGGTACGCCACTCTCCCTACCCCCTGCGAGCTGGCGGGGCCGTTCCGTCAAAACGGCGTTGGTGGGGCCGCAGAGGAAGAGGCATGTCGGTATTGCGATGCGCCGCTTGCCCTATCCTCTGCGACCGAGGTGTAGTCGGTGGCAGAGCCACAGACCTGATCTGCCAAAACTGGTACCCATGGCCTCCTAGTAGCAGACTCAGGGGGAGTCTGCTACAGTACTGGTGGAGGCCGAGGAGGAAGCGCACCTAATACCATCTGGTGCGCCCATCGTGGAGGGCCTTCGGGCTTTCAAGATGGAGCCGCTTGTAGGCGGCTGCCGCCGGCGGGGTCGCGGATGTGTGTATCGTTCCCGTGGCCCCGTCAGAGGGCGGTGAGGAGGAAGATGGGGGGGGGGGGGGTTGGTGGGTATACCATGAGTCCCACATCACCACTTAGGTGCCCCCTGCGCCTGGGTGGTATGCGTAAAGCGTTTTCCCCCCGGAAACAAAAAAAAAAAAAAAAAAAAGGTTAGGTTAGGTTCCCCCCGATGGTTGCACGCCTTGACGTGGCGGTGGGGCTTCGTAACCGTGGTTTAGACACCCACGGTGAAGCGAAGAGGCAACCAGGGCCGGCTTGTTTGTCGCCGGCTGGCCCGAGGAGGGCGCTCCCAGCGGACTGGAGGAGTCCGCTGCGGACGCGCTAGGAGGTGGGACCGCAGAAGAAGAGGAGTGCCGGTATTACGGTGCGCCGTACTCCCTATCTTCTGCGGCCGTGGAGGGATCGCAGGGGGAGAGGTGTGGTGGTGTTGTGCCACTCTCCCTACCCCCCTGCGAGCTGGCGGGGCCATTCCGTACGGTTAACGGCATTGGTGGGGCCGCAGAGGAAGAGGCAAGTTGGTATTACGGTGCGCCGCTTACCCTATCCTCTGCGGCCGAGGTGTGGTCGGTGGCAGAACCATAGCTCAGATCTGCCACCGGGTGCCGGTTGTGGTGGCTGGTATCCGTGGCCTCCATGTGGCAGACTCGGGGGGAGTCTGCTACAGTGCTGGTGGAGGCCGAGGAGGGAGGCGCACCCTACCATCTGGTGCGCCTGGGGCCTTCGGGTCTAGGATGGAGCCGCTTGTTGGCTGCCGCCGGCGGGGTCGCGGATGTGTATATCGTTCCCGTGGCCCCGTCACAGGGCGGCGTGGAGGAAGGTGGGGGGTGGTTTTTAGTGGGTATACCGTGGGTCTCATTAGCCTATACGGGAGTTCCACATCACCACTCGGGTGCCCCCTGCACCTGGGTGGTATGCGTAATGCATTTTCCCCTCCGAAAAAAAAAAAAGGTTAGGTTAGGTTAGGTTAGGTTGCGAAGGCGTCTACGACCGCCCCACCTGCGACGGACGCCCCGCGGACCACAGACGGGTCCCGTGGGCGCGGCCAGAAGAAAGAGAGGAGGGGAGCCGCCAAAAAGGCAGCCCCCAAGAAAAAGAAGGCGAAATTGAAGCCCCCCAAAACTGCAGCGATCACCCTCACTCTTGAGAAGGGGGTGCTCGAGGAGGGGAGGGCTACATACGCCTCCATCCTTGCGGAGGCGAAAAGAAAAATCTGCCTGGCGGAACTCGGCATCTATAAAGTCGACTTCCGCCTGGCGGAAACGGGCGCCCGCGTTCTCGAATTATCGGGAGAGGGGGCCCAGGAGAAGGCGGACGCCCTTGCCGCAAAGATGAGGGCAGTTCTGGACGTGGGACTGGTGAGGATCGGTCGCCCGGTAAAGCGCGCGGAAATGTTGCTCACCGGGCTCGACGACACGACGACGGCCGCCGACGCGATAGAGGCGGTCGCCAGAGAGGGAGGATGCTCGGCCGGCGATATCCGGTCGGGCAAGGTCGTAGTGGGCCGAAGGGGCGAGAGTGGCTGTGCACACCGGTAGCAGCAGCCAAGAGACTGACAAGCATAGGGCGGCTACAGGTCGGCTGGGTCTCGGCGAGGGTGGTGCTGCTGGCCGCGAGGCCAAAGCGGTGCTACCGTTGCCTTGACACCGGCCACTTAGCTGTCAAGTGCCCATCCCCGGTAGACCTCAGTGGTCGATGCTTCCACTGCGGAGCACCGAGACACAGGGCACCCGACTGTACGGCCTCCCCGAACTGTTTCTTCTGCGAGACGTTGGGGAAGCCAGAGAAGGGGCATGTACTGGGGAGTAGTGGCTGTGCACTGGCCAAACCGCCTCCCAGCACCAAGAAGGGGAAGGCTCCTCCAAAGGCTCGGCCACGAAGGCCAAGAGCTGAAGACGCAAGGGCGGCTCCGGCCGCCCCCGCCATGGACGTGGAAGCCTAGGCCCGTGGGCGGTGATCGGGGGATCGCCGCCCACATATTGGGCCCCGAGATGGACAGCTCCCTAATGCCCGGGGAGCTCTCGGTGAGGCAGGCGGCGGCATTACATCCATAAAAAAAAAAAAAAGGGTTAGGTTAGGTTAGGTAAGGTTGCCCAAAACAAGGCGCTTATACGGAGCCCACAGCGGACAATCGCGCTGCGCATGATCCGCGGCTATCGAACGGTAGCCAGTGACGCAGCGCTCGCTCTAGCCGGAACGCCACCATGGGACATAGAGGCCCGCGGTCTGGCAGAGATTTATTTCCGCACGGCGGAGTATAAGAGGAGAGGGGAACGGGTGTCAGCCGAACTGACAGCCCGATGGCGCCGCCAGGCACGCATCATCACAATGCGGACCTGGGAAAACAAACTGGCGTCCCCTACAGCCGGACATAGAACAGTGGCGGCAATTCGGCCCCACTTACAGCAGTGGGTGGCGCAAACGAGGGGCTCCCTCACATACCGAATGGTGCAGATGTTGACCAGGCACGGGTGCTTCGGCCATTACCTGCACCATACGGCCAAACGGGAACCGACACCCCGATGCCACCACTGCGATCACGGCGACGACACAGCGCAGCACACGCTCGAGGCTTGCCCTGCCTGGGTGGAGCAACGGGCGGTGCTTTGTGCTACTACCGGACTTGACATAAGCCTCCCGGCCTTAGTGACAGCTATGGTTCGGTCGAGGGAAGGATTTGACGCAATTGCCACTTTCTGCGAGGAAGTCATCTCGCAGAAGGAGGCCGCAGAACGGGCTAGAGAAGCGGACATGGCCGCGGACCCCGTTCGCAGGAGACGAGGAGGGCGCAGGCGCGCCAACTACGAGCGCCAGCTCCCGCCCTAAATAGGACTCGGGTGGCAGGGTGGGGACCCCGTCACCCATTGCACGAGTCCCACCGGTAGAAGAGCGCCCGGTGCCTCGGGCTGCTCTCCCGGAGGATGTGGCAGTTAGATCTGCCGCGCGGAGGTTCTACTGGAAATGCAGATGCCGCTTACTGGGCCGCTGCTGTTATCACCATAGCTGCATAGTCCCCGGGCGGGTCCCGACGATGTCGGGGAATCCCGCACCTCTCCGAAAGGGGAGGTCTGGCCCAAGTATACGGGGGGGTGCCACCATTGCAAGTGGGAGTATGGAGGCCGTCGCGACGGCGAGTGGAGACGAAGGCGCGATAACGCGCGATAATCCGAAGCCGGCACCCCTAACCGCGCCGGACCATTTACTAACCGACGAAGATGTCGATTTTTCGCAGCCTGTGGAAAACGGCAGAGAGCGGCTTCTGAGGCTGCTGCACCGGAAAAAGCTTCGAGGAGATACGGAGGGATTAGCGCGCGTCCAACATACACGTGAGCTGATCCTCCCGTCCTCAATAAAAAATGAGACCGTGGCGACGGGGAATACCAGCGCAACAGCACCGCGCATACCGCGGGTAATGCTTACGCGCGCGCTGATCCCCGAACGCCTTACTACCGGACTTGACAGTGACGACTACCTCTCGGATTCCAGTGATGTGTCTGGCATATCACTGGACTCCGAGGGGCTGCCCGTCGTCCCACCTGAACGGACAAGCCGAAAACGGCTAAATTCAGACGATGACATGGCGCCGACTATTAGCAAGGGAGCGGTGCCGAAGCCGAAAAAGGGACGTGGCCGGCCACCAACGACTGGCCAGTACGTTGTACAGTACCATAGGCTGATATCATTCGTGGTGGCAAAGGATCCTACTTCTGGCGCTGAGTCGAACGAAGAGCCAATGAGGTTTCGGGAGCGTGGTGTGGATTGGGGGCTTTTCGAAGATGAGATCCAAAAAAGATTAGGTAACTTTAGTTGGCATGCTTCCGCAGAAGTGGTCTGTGCAAAATTCACCAAATTGGTGAAGAGCACGGCCACACGCATCCTGGGACTTAGTAAGGGGGGGAGAACAGAGCGTGGGTATGAGTGGTGGACGCCGGTCCTGGACCGGCTTCGCCGCGAGACCTACAGCTCGCGCAGAGCTTGGCAGGCGAGTCGGAAGGGCAATTGCCCGGACGAGGAGGCTTCCAAGCTGCACTTTCATGTGCTTAGGAGTAGATACAGGTTTGCCATGAAGGAGGCGCAACTTAAGTATTTTAGATCCGTATCAGAAACGGGAAACCAGGACCCTTGGGGCCAGGCGTACCGTGTCGCGTGCGGGAGGCTTCGGCCTCCTAGCAATGTAGTGAACGGCACGAAACATGCCGAAGGTTATGCTGGGGGAGTTGAGGAGGCCATGCACAGCCTCATGCATGCTCTGTGTCTGGACGACGATGTTTCCAGAGACACGGAGTATCACCGGCAAGTGCGGTTTGTGGCAGCCGCGATTCCCGCAGGAGAAGATGCTCCTCCTCCGACGGAAGAAGTGGTCGCGACCATAGTAAGGGATCTTCCCAACACAGCACCGGGAATCGATGGGATCACCGCTCGGATTATAAGACACATTGGGGCAGCCGCGCCGCGAGAGTTTGCTGAAGTGTTTAGGCGGTGTGTCCAGGAGGGCGTTTTTCCGCGAGTATGGAAGGACGGAAGGCTGATTGTCTTGCCCAAGGGCAACGGCAAGCCGCTTTCCGATCCTAAAGCCTACCGGCCCGTCACTCTGTTGCCGATCTTTGGTAAGATTTTAGAACGCGTAATGTTGAAATGCGCCACGCAAATGACAAGGGGTCTATCGGACTGCCAGCATGGGTTCACTCGAGGACGGTCGACGGTATCCGCTCTGAGGAAAATCCTCGGAACGGCTCGTGAGAGTTCGTCGAAATATGTTCAGGCGATTTTTCTAGACATCTCTGGGGCCTTTGATAATGCCTGGTGGCCGATGATCATGCTGAAAGCGAAAAGGGGGGGCTGTCCGCCAAACATCTATCCGATGCTGGCGGGCTACTTCACCGGACGCAGGGTAGGCATGTTCGTCGGTCGCAGGGTAGTGTGGAAGGCGGCCACTATGGGCTGTCCGCAGGGATCAGTGTTGGGTCCTTCGCTCTGGAACATCCTGATGGACGACTTGCTTCGATTGCCCCTCCCCGTGGGAGTGACATTCGTGGCCTATGCCGACGATGTGACGATCCTGATCGAGGGTGACTCACGTGCGGCTCTTGAGGCGAAAGCCTCAACTGCATTGCGGCTCGTTGGTGAATGGGGTGTCCGTAACAGGCTGGAATTCTCCCCTGCAAAATCGTCAACTATGACGGTAAAGGGGAAATTCCAGCGACCCCCAGTCATCAAATTCGGGACGAACTCTATCGGAAGCGTCGCGTCGACCACGGTGTTGGGAGTGGTAGTCGACTCAAGTCTGTCCTTCGCGCGCCACGCAGTATCTATAGGGGAAAGAGCGGCAAATTGCTTCGGCAAGATGTCGCGAGTATCGGCTAGCTCATGGGGGGTTAGGTACAGGGCCCTTCTGGTTCTGTACAGAGGAACCTTTGTGGCTACTGTGACATATGCGGCAGCATGTTGGTATGAGAGGGCGACCCTTCACGTTGTGCGGAGTGCGCTTCTGCGCACCCAGAGACCCGCCTTGATCCTTCTGACCAAGGCGTACCGCACGACGAACACTGACGCCCTGGCAGTTCTGGCAGGGGTGCTTCCGGCCGACCTCGAGGTAATACGTGCAGGCAGACTAGGTGTGATGCGCGAGTCCGCGATTACCAAGGAGGAGCTTCGGAGTGCGAAACTCAGCGAACTTGAGTCCGCTTATGCCCTATGGCAGGAGCGTTGGGACGCATCGACAACGGGGAGGGAGTTATATCGCTTTTTCCCGGATGTGAAGGCCCGTTGCAAGGCCGTTTGGGTGGATCCTGACTATGAAACGTCGCAGCTGCTTACCGGTCACGGCTGTTTCAGAGGGAGGCTCCACAGATTGAATCTTTCCGACGTGGGGTCATGCTACTGCGGCGAAGCTGCGGTAGAAGACGTACACCACGCTATCTGGGAGTGCCCTCTGTACGGGGAGGCGCGTAGGGAGCTTTTGGATGGGATCGAAGTCTTCGGAGAGGGTCCGGTCTACTACTGCGACCTCGTTTCCTCGGCGGCGAACTTCGGACGGCTACGGGAATTCGCGCGACTATGGCACAGGATAAGAAGTGGACTAGAACGCCAAGAGAGAGCAAATGGAGGCAACTAAGGACGAAACCTAGATGGTAGAACCAGTACGCACTGTCGGAAGACACCGAAGTCGTATCTGTGTTGTCCGCCCCAGAAAGGGGAGAAGGACTTAGGGACAAATAGAAAGAGACTAAAGAACTTGTAGGGAATCAAGAATTGCGCACCCGAAGGGAAGAGCCCAGGACAGTAGGGTGCGCAATCCCATGCTTCGGCCCGTATAACCAAGATCGGTTGATAGGGCCATGGGTTGGTGGAGGGATTTGGCCAGTACGTTGGTCTTGCCAAAGCGCAGGCAGACCTCAATAAGGCGAAGGAGGAGGCGCTTCGACTTCAAGCCGAGGCCGAGGTAGCGAACACGGTGATGATAGTGAGGGAGGCGCGTGCATCACTCCACGCAAGCCCTACCACAGCCAAAGATGACGAGTCGGAGCAGTCAAGCGCTGCCCTGGCCAAAACAGTGGAGACTTCGTTGGCAGCCATTACAATGGTCGCCACAAAGTCTTCTAACCTGAAGGGCACTTATAAAAAGTGCCTCAAGGAATCAGTGGCGGCCATAAAATCGGCTGTTAATGAAATGAGAAGCCGCACAACTACGGAGGACATAGCGAGATTGGAAGCTCAGAACGCGCGGCTCCAACAGCAAGTGGCCAGTATGGGCCGGGAGCTAGAGGAGTTGCGCAGACGGGCCGACAACGCCCGCCCACCAGAGAAGGATATGCGCCAGCTGTTGTCGGAGGTATCTCGTTCCAACATAGAGACCTTCGGCAACATGCTGAACGCCAGATTGGCCGGGTTAGAGGATCGTCTCCTGCCGGCCCCGAGAACAAGACCGCTGCTGGCGGCGGACAGTGCCACTGTGGGCACCCCACCAGTGGCAGAAAGGACGAAGACGACGCCGAAGCCAAAAAAGGCGATGGCCACATATGCGGAGATAGCGGCGCCAATAGCGGTGGTCCCCCTTGAAGAGGCACCACCCGCACCGGCACCACCAAAGGCAAAGAAGCCAAAAAAGAAGAAGAAGAAAAGGCCATCAATGGCCGCTCAAGAGGCGGCGCGATCGGGGCAGAACACCAGCCCCGCTACCGATCAAGGCCCGCGGTTCACAGTAGGGCTACGTGGGCCGAAAAAGAAGGAAGGGGCGAAGGCAGCCAAAGGCGCTCCAGCCAGAAAAGAGAAAAAGGCGAGGCTCCGCCCTCCCACCACGGCAGCCATCTCCCTCACCTTAAAGGAGGGGGCGAAGGAAAGGGGGGCAACCTACGCCAAAATATTGTCGGACGCCAGGGCGCGCATCGACCTCCGGGAGTTCGGCATCACCAAGCTGGGCTTCCGGGTGGCTGAAACGGGCGCCCGAATGCTAACGGTGGATGGAGAGGGCGCCTCGGAGAAGGCGGACGCTTTTGCAGCGAGGCTGAGAGCGGTCGCCGACTCCGAGATTGTACAGGTGGCCCGCCCGGTGAAACGCGCCGAGATGCGTCTCATCGGGCTTGATGACACATTGACGGTCGCCGAAGTCGTGGAGGCGGCCGCCAAGGAAGGAGGCTGCCCGGCCGACAGCATCAGGCCGGGCAAGATAGTAGCTGGTCGCAGAGGGGACGGCTCCCTCTGGTTGAACGTCCCAATAGCGGCCGCCAAGAAGCTTGCCAGCTTGGCTGCAAATTGGATGGGCGTCGGCAAAGGTGGTGCTGCTGGCCAAACGGCCTAACCGGTGCTACCGATGCCTCGCCACGGGCCATATCGGAGTAAATTGTCGGGCGGAAGACCGCAGCGGACTCTGCTTCCGCTGCGGTAAGCCAGGACATAAAATGTCGGACTGCGGGGCGGCTCCAAACTGCTCCGTGTGTCAGTCGGCCGGCAAAGCGGCGGATCACGTGCTGGATAGCGGTGGCTGCGTCACCTCGGCGAAAAAACTGCCCCCAGCAAAGAAGAAGAAGACACCCACAAAGAAGGCCCGCCAAAAAGTGGCCAAGGCCGATGGCGCTAGGGCGGCACCAGTCGTCCCCGCCATGGATGCCGAGTGAGAGGGCGCCTAAGACCCGCGGGTAGTGATCGGGGGATCGCTACCCGCCTAAAGGGTCCCGAGAAGTAAGCTCCCCTATGCCCGGGGAGCTCTCGGAGAAGGAAAGCGGCGGCATATCATCTACGCCGAATGCAACGCGTGGACGAATGCAACGCGATACCCATGACCCCGGCCTAGGTGCGAAGGAGGGCATCGTGCGGTTTTTAGTGGGTAAACCCGGCGCCAGTCAAAGGCGCTGGGGAGTCCCACATAACCCTACGATGTCCCCCGGCGTCGTAGGGTATACGTAACGTATTTTCCGCACGTAAAAAAAAAAAAAAAAAAAAAAAAAAGGTTAGGTTGGGGGCGATACCGGTTCAACACCTGGGTGCGCCACTCCGCCTTTTACACGGAGTGAGGTACTCAGGTGGCTGAACGCCGGTCTTTCTCTATTTTCTATCTTTTTGTAGCTTACTCTTCTTTTGTTTTTACTTATTTATTTTCTCTATCTTTTCAACACCTTTTCTTCTCTATTTTTCTGTTTTATTTTACTCTTGTGTGTGTGTGTGTAAGGTTGTATGAGTCGATGGATGGACTTTAACGGCCCCTAATCCCCGGTTTGTGGTGCCCGGCCTTGGGATGCGTGGCGAGCAGGCGGCTCGTCCCGAGGGCACCAGGGCAGAATCTCCCTTAAAAGACATTAGCATGGAAAGTCGCAATATTAAAAACACTCCCCGGGTGGGTCCCAGCAATGGGGAATCCCACACTCCCGCTTCGGCGGGGGGTCGGCCCTTGTATACGGGGGGGCCAAAAGTGCGAGTGAGGCGCGATTTCTCGCGCAAGTCCGAAGCCGGTGCACATTACCGCACCGGACACGGATATTTTAACCGACGAGGATGTGGATTTTTCCCAGCCCGTTGAGAATGGTCGGGAGCGGCTCCTGCGGCTTCTTCATAGGAAGAAGCTGCGAGGAGACAAGGAGGGGCTCGCACGTGTGCAGCACGAGCGCGAGCTGATCCTCCCTCCCTCCATACGGGATGAGACATTTGCGGCGGGAACAAGCGGTGCAACAACACCACGCTCACCAGTCGTGTCGCTCACGCGCGACGCGAGAATCCCGCCGCCTCACGGACTTGACAAAGGGAGAGATAGCGACGACTATCTCTCCGACTCCTCGGCACTAAGCGACATGTCGCTGGTGTCCGGGGAGTCATTTACCGGACGCGACAAACCTCTTAAGAGGAAAACCATGGATGATGACGGGGTGCCGTCCCTCAGTAAAGGGGTGGCACCAAAGCCCAAGAGAGGGCGCGGCCGGCCGCCAACGACCGGCCAGTACGTCGGGCTATATAAGGCACAAGTTGCCCTAAACAAAGCCAAGAAAGAGGCTCTTCGGCTTGAAGCTGAAGCCGAAGTGGCAGAATCGGCGAGGGCAGTCAGGGAGGCGCGAACGTCCTTCCGCGCAGCCCCCGCCGTAACCGGATTGACTGTGGCGGAGCAGACGAGTTCTGCTCTGGCCAAAGCGGTGGACGCATCCCTGGAGGCCATCATGATGGTCGCCACCAAGTCGTCGAACCTTAAGGGCACCTTCCAAAGGTGCCGGAAGGTGCCTCAAGGATTCAGTGGCGGCCATCCGATCGGCTGTGGCCGAAATCAGGGATCGCTCGGCGACCGAGCGAGCGAGCCGCCCAGACCTGGTGAGTCTTTTGGCATCCGCGACTGGGACACGCATCCATAAGGATCCGTCCCCCCTTGGCCCCACTCTAATTTGGCCCGACTTGATGTCGCCAGGCAAGCACTCGCCTTCGCGTGCGACTGCCTGGATGACGTCGGCGGTTCACTGAGTCGTCCAGCCCGGCGATGCGCATTTCAACGCACCTCACCGGGCGGGCGACTTTTACGTCGTCCGGCCTAAGGACTGCCCTCAGTCTCGTGGCAAAGGCGTCCGCTTTCCCTTGCGCGCCCTCGCCAGCAATGGTAAGGACGCGCGCACCTGTCTCTGCCAGGCGGAAACCGAGCCTAGGGATACCGAACTCCCCCAGGTCGATAGCCGCCCTAGCCTCGGCCAACAGCTTGGCGTTACGTACGTCACCCCTCTTTCAGCAGCGTTCGCCCCCAGAGTGAGGGTAACGGCCGCAGTGACAGTTCGCTTTCTTCTTCTTCGGGGCGGCTTTGGATGTAGTAGCCGCCCCCTTCTTCTTCTTGGCCTTGCGCTGGACAGTAGTCCACGGGACCTCGGCGGGGGAGGGGTTGTTGGTTTCCCCCCCTTGCGCTGCCTCCTGAGCGGCCATTGATGGCCGCTTCTTTTTCTTCTTATTCTTGCCCTTTTGGGCCTTTGGCGGGGCTCTGCAGGCGGAGCCTCTTTTGGGGCCGCCGCTTCCTGCTCCGTCACAGTCGCATTTGTGGGCGCCTTTTTTGGTTTCGGCGCCTTCTTCTTCGGTGCCGCTGTCGGTACACCAACGGGAGCGTCTATATTGTCCGCCGCCAGCGGGGGTCGTCTTCTGGGCTCCGGTAGAAGTCTATCTTCCAAGCCGGCGAGCCTTGCATTCAGCATGTTGCCGAAGGTCTCGATATTGGAGCGCGAGACCTCCGACAACATCTGCTGCATCTCCTGGGTAGCGGGCCTGGTCGGCTGTCCCATTTCAAAACCTAGTAACGGGTCTAAAGGAAATTTTACAGGAGAGCGCGTAAACGAAAAAATGGCCAGCCATTGAAAAGTTTTCATACTAAGTAAAAAAAAATCTATTGATTGCATAAAGCACTAGATGCTTAACAAGATGTGTTACTCATATTTTAATATTTATGTAAATTACATATTTTAAACCCCTTACTAACTTTGAAAACTGACAGATGATTTAAAAGACCATGTAAAAACCTGATTCAAAACATAGTATGAGCACTTGCTAGGTTTTGATATGGTTTTTGGTATGATGTATTTTTAATTCCCAAAAATTAAATTCTAGTAAGTAAGATTCTCTTCTTCCTCTTATCTAGTCATTTTCCATTAATTACATATGACTATTAACTGTTATATGATTTGGCGAAGTTTTACAGCGGACTGACCTCTTTTATTTGGCTATACTAAGGATATGTAATTAAAATCATATTTAAATTTTAACAAAAGTTTATTGAGTAAAAAAGAGTTACAAATTTAAAAGAGATGTTCAAGAAATGTATGAGGCCTGGGCCAGCCCTACGTACAGTATATGTAAATATAGCTACATAATATAGTAACCGTTTCCTATTCTTTATTTTGTTTAATTTCACTTCGTTTTCATGTACGGTCGAGGTCAGATCCGGTGTACCACTTTTCGACCCTATTACTTTGCAATAAGGTCGAAAAGTGGTACAGCGGATCTGACCTCGACCGTACATTTAAATTAACTTCGTCAAGGAGAGCAACACAAAGTAAAATAAAACATGGATCAGATCAGAATTAACTAAAGAATGTCATTTTATCAATGACATGACTTTTGACAAAGAAAGACGTATGACATTCACGACGACGTCTCTTCGTAAAACTGTCTACTTCGTCAAAAGTCAAGTCAAAACAACTGTCATTGCCGCCCTAAAAATAGTGTTCTCGCAATAAAAAACTCTTCAAATAATCATTTTTGTACGCATGTACCCTTCTTCAAATATTTTTTTTCGTATTTTTATGATATTCCCATATTTTTTCCTATAAATTACCTATATAGTGTACATAGAACTGGCCCAAAATCAAACATCTATTTTAAATAAAAAAGAAAAAAGCTATTCCGATGACATTTGTCCTTGATTTGTCAAATCCTCTGATGAGTCATTGACAGGTATATTAATCCAAAAGGTTTTTCTTGACTCGGGCATCAAAGGCACCAATTTTGTAATAATTTCTTCTTTTTTAGTTTGTTTAATTCCCCTTGGCGTGGTAATGCTTTTAGGAAGTACAGAGCAATCAAATTTTTTTATTAAGAAATCCAGTTCTTGGAGAGGTTCATCAAATCTGAAAGAAATGGAGTATTAAGTTGGTATTAAAAAAGCAATCAAAATTAAAAACAGGTTGAAGTGGGTGTTAAATAAATAAGTTATAATGACACCTCGTTTTATAGAAAAGATTCCTAGATCCAGCCATAAATTCGACTTCTACAACAGAATTTAAACTAAATTGTTTTAATGGCTCGTTAAGACGTGCGGCTCTCTTTTTTTCGGCCATTCGTACTTGTCATTTATTTCAAGAACTCTTATATTTTTCCTTGATTTCATCACAACATCTTTCAAGTCTTGGAAATCGTATATACTTCTTTGTCTCTTCATTTTCATTTCAATATTTCCATGAACAGCATCGGCTGACATGTGGGTATGGCCCTTTGTTAAATATTTAATATTTATCGATCTCAGATTATTTGTTGAGTTGTTGACTATTATAACCATAGAAGTGTAAATAGTCCAATTTTTGTTTTGGGCTGTACAATTGTCAGCCCATATGTACAAGTGCTCCATATCCCTATTGGTCATTATAAAAGCATATATAGCGTTAACTATATCACTGGCCTCTCGTCCTGCTTGACCTTCGTGCCAAAGAACACACGTTGCAGGATCACTTGACATTTTTTCAATAGGAGCAAAAGTTAAATTAAAATTAATCAAACGACTCATGAAAAACGCGTCTTTAATATCAGGCATCTCGGGCAAAATAATAACTTTTTGTAAATCCATTGATACATATTTAACTCTGTCTGAGTTTTTGCTTGTTCCATCCAATCTGTATCTTTGTAAAGCAGAGTTAGCTTTCAGCTTATGATTTTCATGTTTAGTTTTAATTTCCTCAGGAATCAAATGAACATCGCTATATTTCTTAACATCTTCTTCGTAAATTGCGCAATCTACACATCTATCACCTTTAGGCATGTGAAATGATATTTTTAATTCTTTTATTTTTTGCCTGTATAATTCAATCCCACACTTAAAATTTGGATATTTTTGCTTGAAATCTTTATACATTTGTTTCACTGTTAAATGTCTCGGCAAATATTTAGCCATTGGTGCATTGTGACGGCGATAATGAGAGACAGTAGGATGAAAACTCATGATATGTTCAGTAATTACGCTCTTATCAACTTTTCTTCGACTACCACCTCTGTTTTCTTTAGATAAATATGTATTCAATATCCCCTTTTTCATAGCTTTACTTAACTCCGTTATAACTCCATCAGTTTTATAGCCTAACGTTGACACAAAGAATTTTCGACACACGGGAACAAACTCGTTATCTTTGTTTGGTAAAGAAAAATAACGACTTTCAGTTTTAATAAAAGTTTCATTAGAATTCGATTCTTGGATCTTTCGACGTTTAATTGAAGAAATAGTTATACATTTACTAAGAAAATTACGCCTGGTAATAAAATTTTGATTCCAATATTTATCCCAAAATTCTTTTCGACTATCAAGAGTAAAATCAGCACATTTTCTCTTACATTTGCCTTCCCAGCTTTTTTTTATCATCGGGTGCTTTATTTTATTTTTATTTTCTTTCGTAATTTTTGATGTTGATTCTTTTACAGATTGCGAGTTGATATTTTGATCCATATTCATGTTAAGTGCATTATATTCACTGTAAATGTATACTGGACTGGGATATGCAGCCACAAAATGAATTTCCGGTTGTTTGTTTTGCTGAAAGGAGTCATTGTTAGATTGTAAACCACCTATCAGGTAGTCCCGAAACGATAAATCGATATCAGAAGAGGTGTCCTTTGCAGAATCGGGGACTTCAAAATCGGGATCTTCAACAGAGTCATCCAAGTCGCTTAATGTAATTAAATCTTCATGCTCAATCTCATCTGACATGTTAGTAACTAAACCAGTTTTACTATGAGAAGCTGAAGTGGATGGTTCACTAAGGTGAATTGAGCAGTCATTCTCAAGCACACTGAAGCAAAACAGAAAAACAAATAATGCACACAAGCAAAACAATCAATTTTAAAGTATTATGCCTATAGATAGCAGGAGTCATTTACTGCTATTTCGGGCTATAGTATATGCGACAAGTTGAAAATGGTACAAAATAGAGATACTGCTCTTAAAATTATGTGCGATAGCTCATTAGATCCGGAATGACGTCTAGAAAAATGTGCCAAAAGCGTGTATTAGCACATAAAAAATTGCAAAAGTTATAAACAATTAAAGATGAAAAAAAATGGCATGTCACGCGCAGACCTATTTTCAGCGTTAAATTAAAATTATAAATAATGGAGATAGAGTTCCGGGAGTTAGGAGTTTTTTATTGAAAATTTCCTCCTCTTTCAGAATCTTTTTTTGAAATTTCTTAAATGTTAATAGTTTATTAAATATTGGCAAAAAACGAAATACCATTTTTTTCATCTTTAATTGTTTATAACTTTTGCAATTTTTTATGTGCTAATACACGCTTTTGGCACATTTTTCTAGACGTCATTCGGGATCCAATGAGCTATCGCACATAATTTTAAGAGCAGTATCTCTATTTTGTACCATTTTCAACTTGTCGCATAGACTACTAGCTATTCCGGCAATCCCACAACCATTTAGTCGACCCTTACTAAAGCATACTTATAATACCTAGCGTGAAATTATTGTAGGCAGAAATTATACGATGACAGTAACGAATAAATATAGTTAAAAAAAACTAAAAAACACGCTTTTAAAGAATATCGAACTAAAAAGTTGAAAATAATTTTAATTTTTTTAAAAATAAACTTAAAACAGTAGTATATAAAAAATACTAGTATTATTGAGGGAAAAGCTTTGTGCCATAATTTTCGTATATCGAGCGACCCACGCTTTTCCCTCAATTATACTAGTATTTTTTATATACTACTGTTTTAAGTTTATTTTTAATATTATTTTCAACTTTTTAGTTCGATATTCTTTAAAAGCGTGTTTTTTTTTTTGTTTTTTTAAACTATATTTATTTTCAACTTTTTAGTTATTTTATACATTCATCATTGATGTAAAAGGCAATTTAAAGTGTAGATACTAGACTGTTGTAAGATAGAGGTCTATTTAATAAAGCATATAATTAGGAGAGACAACACGAGCACAAGTCACAACTCACAGCACGTGTGCAGCACGCGTGGAATAACTTCAAACGGTTGCTTGGCGATCGTATTGTATTGATAGTTACATACAAGCAAGCAAACAAGCTTACATACAGGTGAGGTTAATATAAGCGTGTTAAAAAGACTCAAACGTAGACATACATTACTTAATAGAATCTTGTAATAAACAAAAAATAATGCACTTACCAATTTTCTGAAGTTGGATTGTCTTTATCTCTATTTTGGTTATTGGTGGCAGCCAATATAGAAGCTGAAGTAGATGGTTTACTAAGGTGAATTGAGCAGTCATTCTCAAGCACACTGAAGCAAAACAGAAAAACAAATAATGCACACAAGCAAAACAATCAATTTTAAAGTATTATGCCTATAGATAGCAGGATTAATTTACTGCTATTTCGGGCTAGCTATTCCGACAATCCCACAACCATTTAGTTGACCCTTACTAAAGCATACTTATAATACCTAGCGTGCAATTATTGTGGGCAGAAATTATACGATGATAGTAACGAAAAAGACTCAAACGTAGACATACATTAATAGAATCTTGTAATAAACAAAAAATAATGCACTTACCAATTTTCTGAAGTTGGATCGTCTTTATCTCTATTTTGGTTATTGGTGGCAGCCAATATCTTTTTAGATCGGTAAAATTGCAATCGTCTACTCATTTTTATAACGAAAATCTCATCAACACAATACACACAAGTTACCTTAGCCGCGCGTCGCCCGTAACTGAACTGAGACCAGTTGCAGCTGAAAGCGTGCCGCCTCTTGTTGTGACTTGCTGTGTCCCTTTCTAACACATCGCATACGTCCTTGATTTTCAAAACACAGTAAGGCGCATCGACCACATGAATACCTAGTAAGTCGCAAAGAGTTACTGGGTTTTGAAATGGTTAATATAACTTACTAGATTTTGAAGTGGTCAGGGGCCTGTGAATAGTGTACTTACTAGGTATGGACTGTTATAAATCTCCTATTTTTTGTGAGATACCAACGCTGGTGTTTTTGTATATTGTAAGGAGAATAAAGGCAGACATGATTTTGTAATAAGATGATTTTTTCAATAAATGTCCCTTACTAGGTTTTGAAATGGGACAGCCGTGGTCGTCTGGCGCCGCATTTCCTCTATTTCTCGACACATAGCGTCAATTTTCTGCTGGAGCCGCACGTTCTGCGCCTCTAGGGCCCGCAGCTCATCTGTCTCACAGCGGCCCCTCAATTCGGTGACGGCCATTCGGATGTTGTTGACCGCCTCCTTGAGGAACTGCTGGAATGTCCCCTTTAGGTTGGAGGACCTGGATGCCACCATAGCTATAGTCTCCAGGGACTTCTCCACGCTTGCCGTGATGGCCGCGTTTGTCTGCTCCGGTGTTTCGGTCGGCATGGGGCTGGCGCGGAGTGAGACTCGCGCCTCTCTCGCCGTCCGTGCCGTGTCCGCTACCTCCTTCTCGGCTTCGAGTCGGAGACTCTCCGCCTTCGCTCTGTTGAGCTCCGTCTGAGCCTTGGCCAAGCCGACGTACTGGCCGGTAGTTGGAGGCCGGCCGCGTCCTCTCTTGGCCTTGGGCACTGCACCTTTGCTGGTAGATGGCACTTCGTCTTCGTCTGGGTTCCGCCTTTTTAGAGGGGTCGTTTGTCCGGTTGGTGCGGGCAATCCCTCGGAGTCCAGTGACATGTCAGTCACGCAACTGGAGTCCGAGAGAAAGTCATCGCTGTCTATTCCGTGGATGTCAAGTCCGAGTTTTGGCGGCGGCATAATCACATCGCGCGTTAGTAGTACGCGCGGATGATCTGCATCGCCTCGCATCTTCTTCTTTTGCATCAACTTCAGCATGCGCTCGTACCCATTGGGCTGAGGCTGGCTGAGACGTCCTCATCCGTTAACAAGTCCGCCGCCGGCGCGGTAAGGGGCACCGGCTTCGGACTCTCGCGCGTAGTCGCGCCTCTCTCTACTCCACTCGCCGTCTCAACGGCCTCCTTGACCTCCACCATCGCACTATGCGGCCCCCCCGTATACACGGGCCGATCCCCCCCGTATACACGGGCCGATCCCCCGCCGAAGCGGGAGTGTGGGATTCCCCGGCATTGCCGGGACCCACCCGGGGAGAATTTTTCATATTGCGTTTCTCCATGACTGATCAATTATGGGGTGAATCCTGCCCCGGTGCCCTCGGGACGAGCCACCCGCTCGCCACGCATCCCAAGGCCGGGCACCACAAACCAAGGATTAGGGGCCGTAAAAGCCCATCCATCACCATTCAGACATACAACCTATCACGCAAACCTAACACACACGCAGAGAAGAGGTAACAAAAAGAGAAAAGATAGAAAAGAGAAGATGTTGAAAGATAGTCAAAAACAAAATAAAGAAGCAAAAGAAGAGTAAACTATAAAAAGATGGTGAAAGACAGAGAAAGACCGGCGATCAGCCGCCTGAGTGCCTCACCCCGTGTAAAGAGCGGAGTGGCGCACCCAGGCGTTGCCCAGGGACACAACGAGGAGGAACCGGTTTTTTTTTTTTTTTTATTATTATTTTTATTCGTCCCCCTAACATTGTCAGGGCTTGTTTTTTACTATTTTATTTCTTTTCTTTTGTCTGTTTTTTATCTTTGTTTTTACATTTGCTCTTACTTTTTAACATAATTTCTGTTTTTGACAATACTTATATTTATACATTTTAGATTTGGTCTTTCTATCTTTTTTGTTACAAACTTTGATTAATCAAAATAATACCGGTGTCAATAAATACCAGGTATATAAATTTCCACATAATAGTATTTCAGAATTTCCACTTAAGTGTCAATGAAATTATAATGTCCAGATATGTTTACAAATTAAAATTACAATTAAGATTCTAAAAATACAGTACAATACAATAATATACGATATGTCAATAATAATCAATTAAAACAACGGCACAACATTCAAGCTAACCTACTATCACAGAACTAAACCTATCACAATTCATCACAATGTCTCTTGTTAACAGTTTCCACCACATGTTTACAATATGTGAGGAACACCTCTCTTTTCTTGCCCCCCAGGATGGAAGGCAGGTTCTCACCCGTCATGGATGTGCCCAATTTCTGCTCAATATCGTATCTATTGCTAGCAAAAATTGGGCACTCCAGCAACAGGTGAGGAACCGTCTCCTCTACTCCCGGCTGACACAGACACGACGGATCCTCCTTCAGCTTGAATCTGTTCAAATAGAAGGCGAATCCGCCGTGTCCGGTCAGTATCTGTGTGGTGTGATGTGTGATGTCTATCTTCTTGACTATCTTATATGCAGCAGCAGCGCTTGGGAAAAAGAGCTTCGTGACTCCGGCCGTCCCTCCCACTTCGTATCTCCTGTCCCATTCCTCAATCGTATCCTCTCTTAAGATACGCTTGATGAATGAAACAGGACACAGATCGTAGTCAGGTTTCCTTTTCGATCCCAGTGCAGCCTCCTTGGCTAGTTCGTCAACCCTCTCATTCCCTCTCAACCCTGCGTGCGCCTTAATCCAAAACAGGGAGACCTCCCGCCTCTGCGATGCAGCTTTTCGGAGGGCCGCCCTTGTTTGCACTGCCAGGGGATGAGGGGAACTAAGGGTGACTGCCTGGAGAGCCGAACTGGAATCGCTAAGGATACCGACCTTCGCCATTCCACTCTTGCAGGCTATACTTACTGCTCTCTGGAGCGCTAGAAGCTCGGCTTGGTAGACGGTGCAATACGGCGGCAGAGCAAGCTTGACGGCCTTCGTCTCGGCCTCACCCTTCCATACGGAGAGTGCGGCTCCGACTCGACCCTCAATCTTGCTGCCGTCCGTATAGATCCTATGGACGTGGCTGTTAACCACGTCTACATACGAGTCCTCGTCTACCAACCCGAACCTCAGCTCTTCCTGCTCTGCCGGATGTGGGTCCTCAATCGCTGGAGCCATTCGTTCCACCTCCCTGTCTCTCAACACCGGGTGTGACACCCCTTTCTTGATCTCATATAGCCTCGAGGCTTCGAGGATTCTGAGATCAAGAGGGAGTATCCCAGCCAGCAGCATTGCAGAGTTCAGGGAGACGGTTCGATATGCTCTGCAGATCTTTTGGGCACAACCCCGTTGCACGGTGTTGAGCCTTTTTTGGACCCCCATCTTTTCCACGGTGGGTGCCCACGCTGCTGATGCATACAAAATAGTCGGTTCTATGACGGCAGTATATATTATAATTTTTACTACTTGTGGGTTAAGCCCCCAGCCCACTCTGGCTGTCCTGGCTAAGAGCTTATAGCGGGATATTGCCTTTTGGCAGACATTCCCGACGTGAGTATTGAAGGTCAAGCCGCTGTCAATTGTTAGACCCAAAATTTTTATGTCATCATAGTACGTAATGTTCACATTCCCCATTTTAAGTCGTGGCACATCGAATTTTAATTTTCTCGTAGAGAGAAGCGCACAGGTTTTGTGTGGTGCGAAATTTAATTTATTAGCCTTTCCCCACTCTTTTATTTTATCTAGTACTCCATTTGCTTTCCGTTCTATTTCTAGGGCAGTTTTTCCTGCGAATACACACACGATGTCGTCGGCGAAAGCCTGACAAAACACATCCATCTCCTCTAACATCCATAGCAGGGGGTCCAACAAGAGGTCCCACAGGATCGGTCCACCTATGGACCCCTGTACGCACCCCTTGTTGGTCTCCCTACTCACTTCCTTGCCAGCATACCTTACATTCACTCTCCTTTCACACAGGTAGCTGCTGATCACCCGCCTCATGTTCCCCGGACACCCAACCTCAGCCAACCTAACCTTTATGGCTGGCCACCAAGCATTATCGAAGGCCCCCTCTATGTCCAGCGATACCACAACAGAAATTTTCTTCTCCTCCCTCTGCTTTCTGATGTGGTTCACCAACCTATAGAGGGCGTCTTCGGTGCTCCTTTGGGGCATGAAGCCATATTGGTTAGGGCTAATCTTGGGCAGCAGGTAGAACCTGAGTCGGGCGACCAGCATCTTTTCGAAGATTTTGCCGAGAACAGGTAGAAGGCCGATCGGTCGATAGGCTTTTGGTACCCGATACGATTCCTTGCCCGGCTTCCTTAGTACCACCACGGTCGCCTGCTTCCACTGTTTGGGGAAGCAGGCGACAGTGAGGCACCTGTTCAGCAGCGCAAGGAACCATTCCGGGTTACATTCTACAGCGTGTTGGCAGATGTCCGACGTGAGTCCGTCCGCCCCGGGGGCCTTTTTGGGGTTGAAGGACCTTACGGCTCTCTTCAACTCCTCCATGATGAAAGGAGGGTCGTCCGGACCCGCCGGCGGTTCAGTGTCCAAGGACTCCGCCCGCCGGCGCGTCCGTCGATGTTCCTCACTTTCACCACTTTCTTGGTCCTCGGGGTAGAAAGTCTCCGCCAGCCATTCTGCGGAGCTCTGGGCGTCGAGGGTTCCACCGTCCCTCGTAAGGGGCAGATCCTCCTCCCTCCCTGTAGCTCTGCTCAACACCCTGTAGATACCTTCCCAGACCCCCTCCCTATCCTGTTTCCGGCAAAACTCCTTCCAACTCTCAACTTGCGCATTCATTACAGCCTTTTCATACTTCTCCTTTTGTTCCAGGTACAGTCCAACGACGCGGTCTCTGCGATCAGGTGCTGCGTTCCGGATCCTGCGTCTCCTCGTGGCAACCTGCTTCTTCATCTACGCGAGCTCATCATTCCACCACGACATGGTGAATTTTTGTGTGTGTTTTTTGGTCGGCATTGTGTCTCTGCATGTCTGTGTGATTACTGCTGTGTATCTGTCTATTGCGTCTTCTATTTGTTGTGTGCTGTGTATTGTGTTTATGTCTTGTACAGTTAATTGTCTGTCCGACATCAGCTGGGTCAGTTTCTCACGAAACTGAGTCCAGTTTGCCTTCTGTGTGTTAAACATGCGTGTGGTTCGTATTATGTTCGTGCCTGTGGATTTCTGTTGTCTGATGCCGAAGGATATGCCGTTGTGGTCCGAGCTCGTGAGAGCCTCCTCTACTCTCCAGTCGCCCACTCGGTTCAGCAGATCGTCGGAGCACGCTGTCACATCCACGTAACTGGAGTACCTTTTTCCCCCTCTGACAGTATCGAATGTTGGGATGTCCCCGGTGTTGAGTATGTGCATACCCATTGTTTCCAGTACAGCAGACACTTCCCTTCCTCGCGGGTCTTCCAAATCGCCACCCCACCACTGGCTTTTCGCGTTAGCATCGCCTCCCAAGACCATCCTATCGGTACCCAACTCCCTTCCTATCCGTATAAGATGGTCCAGGTATGGCCCCACTGGCTTATCAGGCTCGAAGTAGAAGGACACTACAATCGTCTCCCAGGCTTTGGTTTTGAGGGTGGTCACAACAATGTTGTTGTTGCTTAGGCGTGTGTGTAGTTCGACATCCAACGTATCGTCGAGTACTACAACACACGCCTTAACAACACCACCCCCTTCCCCATCGCTCTGGTAGACCCTCACTCCATTGTATGTCCTCATACTCCGTGCCCCGCCTATGTAGGGCTCTTGAAGCAATGCTACGCACGCCTTACGCTTGGTGGCCTCGAGCAGTAGCTGCTTTGTGGCGATCTGGCTCCGCTGAAGGTTTGCCTGCAATACTCGGTACTGGAAGTACTCACCGTGGACAACCTCAGCAATACGCTACCGCCGATCTGGCTAGAGCATCCCACCTCTTTCTTTCCATACATCCACTATCAAAGGCATTGTGCTCCGCGCTTCCTTTCTTGGCCTTCATGCAATTTATGCATTTAGGCACATCTCCTCGCAGCCACTTATCGCACTCGGTCTTCATATGAGGACCGGCGCAGTGACTGCATCGTTCCTGTTCTTCCATGCACATCCTTTTGGTATGCCCATACCCAAGGCAGCGGGAGCACTGCACCAACGGACTTTGGTCCATCACTCTCACTCTGCCTAGCCCTATATGGGCGTGTCCTACATTCATACATCTCCTCCATAACTGTGGGCTTACTCTAACCACTACGTGGTTCTGGAGGGGGTTCCTTGCTCTCATTACATACGCTACTTCAACCTTGCATTCTTCCCCCCTCAGGCCCTCAACGATGTCTGCATTTTGGTTTTTAAAAGCAGTAGTGAAGTCGGCGCTGTCGCACTTCATAACATCTCTGAAGACTAGAAGGGGGCTCTTGTTTTTAATTTCTTCCACAACCAATCCTTCATTATTTCTCAACCTTTCCTTCACCTTGTTTCTTTCTTCTTCACTCACACAGCCGACGACAACCTTTCTATTCTTTACCTTTCTTACTCTCTCTACTCTTACCCATCCATCCTTAGCATCTACTGTCTTCCTTATCTTTTCTAACACTTCATCACCTGCTTCCTGTTCATCTTTGGAGGACACCATGACCGAGTGCAGAGCCCTTGTTTCGTGGAGTTTCTCAGAGACTCCTCTCGACACAACGCTCGCATATGTCGTCGTATTGGCGACGGCCATGTTGCTCTCCAACAATGAGCTCAACCTTCCCATTCTCTCTTTGTTTTCTTCCATACATCCTCTTATCTCTTCCATCCTTCTCATCATTTCCTTCATTTCCTTTTTCATACTCTCTTGTACTAATTTATTATTTGTTTTCAGGTTTGTCACCAGTTCGTCGTTCATCGTAGTTTCGTCGGTTTGCTGGGGGGGATGTAAAGGGTCCCTCCCCTGCTCTACGGTTTTTCCTGTCTTGATCTCAGTAAGTTCTAATTCTTGTTCTTTTATAATTTGGTAAAGCCTGTCTAGCATAGCTAGAACCCCGTCTTTTATCTCTGTTTTTAAATTTCTTGAATTACCCATGTGTTTTTTCGCAGATTGCAAACAGGCCTTAGCCTCGGTTATTCTTGACCTATATGTCATGGGTTTTGTAGGTGCAGAAGGATTGGGTTGGGTCATGGATTTTGGTGAAGAGGCTGGTGAGTCTAGGCCTTGGAATTTGTCCATACTTTTCCTAAATGTGGACGAGTGACTTGGTTGAGTCAAGGCCCTGTCGTCTTCCACGTTTCGCTTTGGTGGCGAACACGTAAAGGTATCGTTACCTTTTTTCGGGGGGGAGCGGAACATGACGTTGTTTTCGGGGGACACGTCAGTAAAAATTTGTGTAAGATAAAATGTCTAAATTGGGTAATAAATTAAATTAATACGATTGTAAATTAAGATAGAAGTAACAATAGAATAAATAAGAATTGAATTATAAAATAAATGTCAAGTTAAAATGTCAAAAATAAAATGTCAAAAATTCCTAATACTAACAGTCTCCCCAATAGGGGGATAACTGACCTATTCTAGCTAAATAAGATATAATGTTGTGTTAAGGGCTTCCCTAAGCGCTTTATACAACAAAATTTTAAAACAAACAACTACACAAAAGGTGTAGTTGGTCCTTATTCTCTAATCTTACTACTAGTCAGTAACTCCAATAGGGGCTACTGGTCACTAAAACTAATTACAGTGTATAATACCTTAGGCTAAGCTCTTTTCAGGTGCTGCAGCAGTTCCAGCTGGTGCGGCGACTTCTAGCAGGTAAGTTTCGGTGTTTTCTTTTCTTTTTCAGGTGCTGCAGGTGTTCCAGGTGTTCTAGACTTCAGAGGTGAGGCGTCGTCACCCTCTTCCAGTGCAGGTACCCGAAATCCGCAGCTTTCTGGGACGTCCAGAAGCCTCCAGGTGTAATTTTCTTGTTTCCAGGTGTTAACGACGTTCCAGGTGTTCAGTGTTAACTTGCCTGGATAGAGCTTTCGCTGCCGGTATCAGTGTTGAAAACCCCGTCTCTCTACGGGTAATAGGAGCGGAGATATCGCACTTTTAAAATTTCCAAGATGGCGGCCTATTTTCAGTCTGGAAATTAGATATTCCGCTGCTTCCTTGTCCTTTGGAGTAATTGGACCGAGTTTGGGCTCTTTTTTGAGGGTTTTTGGAGACCTTTTTGGATATCCGGGTCTCAACCTCAGATTCGACCTTCAATGTTCGGTGACCCCGATTTCGTTCAAACTCGGGGTGGGGGTAGCCGAAGTGGTGCCTTTGTTGTAGGAAGAAACCGCATTTCTCTAGGCCCTCTGGAAGCAAAGTTATGTCGACTTTTCTGATGAGTTTGACAGTTGCCGAGCTGTCACTGTCACTTTTTAAAGGCTTGTATCTCGGCAACCGTTTGTCGTAGAGGGGGGCTTCTTGGGCTTGCTGGTCTTAGATTTTCCCCCTCTATTGGATTCTGGTGTCAGAATCACGGAAAAATTTTCACAAAATTTTTCCGACTTTTTTGGGTTTTCCGGGTTCCGACCCAACGGGATGTGTAGCCCTTACCCTCTGGTGCTCAGAGCCGAAAACCGCGTCTTTCTAAGTGCTCTATTTACTGAGTAATCGGCGTTTAAAATTTCTCAAAATGGCGGCCGAAACGTCAAAGTCAAAGTTTTTTGCCGATTACTCAGTCCGTTTCTGCTTGCCCGGATCGCGGTTTCCTGCTAGGGGGGGTATCCGTACCTTACCTAAATGATGATGTGTGAATTTGGGGGGGTTACAAATTCCCCCTTTTTCTCCCGGTTTTTGGTACGGTCGGCTGCTCCTCCTTGAGACCTTTAAAACAATACCTCTCACGATGTTGTCAGGCTTATATTACCGGAGCTATGAACGTTTTTATTTTGCCAATATGGCCGACAAAATGGCCGCCAAAACGTTTTTTCGGTTTTTCTCCTGTTCTAGAGGTCTTAGAGAGGCGTGCGAGGTATCGTTGGACTCGCCTCGTCGTTTGCCGTCTTTTCCAGGTGTCCGCTTTCCAGCTGTTCCAGCTGTTCCTCTCCAAAAATGGATTATTACCTTTTTTAACGATTTCTCGGCTTCTGGAGCAGCTGGAAGCTCGCGGTTTGCTGCGTCTAGTAGGGAGTGGCGGCTAGAAGCCTATAGTTGTTGTTTGGCTTTCTTCACTAGCTCGGGCTCCTCGTGGCTGCCGCTTTTCGGGAAAAGTGGTTTTTTGGAGAATTTTTTAAGTTCTCCTTAGGGACCACCTACCTTTTTATTGAGGGCTGCTTTAGGCCTTATTTGTGCCGGCTAGATCCGCTTTCAAATCCCACGCGTCTCCAGTAGTTGCGCTATGGTTGTCGTTTGAAAATCTTATTTTCTAATTAACACCACTCACCCCCTATGTGTGGAAAAATTTTTATTTTTCCGGATTATTTGTCCGTCCGCCTCTGCCTTCCTTATGCACTGTAATCCGATATGGTAGGGCCTCTATTTCGATGACCTCGTGGGGACGCCAAAATATTAAACACAAGGTCAAACACAGTAGTTGTCTATCTATAATTCTAATTTTCACTAGCCTAATAGAGGTCTCTGTCCTACACAATGTCCACTTTGTTTTATTAAAATCGGTTCACTTTTTGTGTCTTTTTTCACACTTTGAAATTTTAAAATTTTTACACTTTCGGTTTTTTGCACTTTTCACTATGTTTTCTTTTGAATTAAGATTTTCCACTATCACCCGCGGGTAGGGGGCACTGAGACGCGTCCGGCGGTACCTCGTTTGTTAAAATCCGATTAGTTTTACCCACTTTTTTCGATTTTAAACGCGGAGCGATTGCGAAAAACATGTGCTCTCGGCGAGATTCGGCTCGAAACTAGGAGGAACCGGTTAGGTTAGGTTAGGTTAGGTTTTTTTTTGCTTACATATTTGTGCGTCAATTTCTAACAATGTTTATTTTGTGCCCTGAGGGGGCCTTTTGCCCTGAGGGGGCTTGTACCCTGAGGGGGTTTTTTGCCCTGAGGGGGCTTGTACCCTGAAGGGGTTTATGTTTTCTTCGCCACCGGTTGGTGGCTGATGTCGTCTTATCGGATGTCATCTTTTTGAATGGGTTGTCATCGTTGGCTTGATCTTCCGAGGTGGTGTCATCTTCTTCTTTCTTGGAGCGTCATGGAATTATGGCCGAGACCATTTTGCTGATGGTGGTATGGTCTCTGTTCTTGATTGCCATTTGCATGTTGTATTCCATGACGGTCTTTGGTGACACATTTATTACTCCCTTTATTAGTGTGCCCAACGCGTCATCAGTGGTGTCTGCGAAGTAGATGAATTCCTTCGTGTGACGCGTTAGGGCAACCACCGCATGTGAGGCGCTGTCGTGTAGTTGTATCTTCTTCCTCTGGTGTTTTACGACGTAAACTCTTTTGTAACACAATCCCTGTGCCTCGTGTATCGTGAGGATTTTGGAACCTTCCCCTTTCCCGTACCCTAGGTCTTTTAGGGTTTTCTTCTCTACTTGGGTGTAGGTTAGAAGTAGAGTGTTGGGCTGGTTCTTAGGGATCTCCTCCCCCGTCATGGGTTTTATCGACAGGGATTTGATGATGTTGCTTGAGGAGTAGATGCCTTTGTGGATTTGTTTAAGAGCGAACGCTGCATCTTTTGGGCATCTATGTGTACATAGTAGTTCTTGGGTTACGTCTGTGAGGTGGTTTGGGCGGTAGTAATAGAGGGTGAATAGATTATCTCGATCTATGTAGGGCAGTTGGTTGATATCCCCTATGAGAAGCAGGTTTTTGGCCCCGATGATACGCACAATCATTACAATTGATCCGAAGTGATTCATTAGTGCCTCGTCCGCGAGGAGCCTGGTGCATTTTAGGCTTTCGAATCCCTTTCGTCCATTTGCAAGGACTGATGCCATGGTGCGTATTCTCTTTTTCGCCTCTTGTCCTGCTCTCTGTGTGATCCTCTCTATTAGATCCTTCTTCGCCTCTATTGTTGTTGTTACAACTACATCTTCCTCTGCGTTGAAGTTGTTTATTATCCACGTCGTTTTCCCACATCCCGGAACTCCGTTGACCCAGCTTATTTCCGGGATTTCCCAATTGTCGGGGGGATCTACTTCGGACAGAGTATCTGCTGTTTCTAATATTCTGTCCTCCAGCCATATTTCGGTCCCTTTGGTGGTGACGACAATTGGGTCTTTTGGTGGGGTGTCAAAGACGGGATTTCCTCTCCTCTTGGTCCTGTCCTCGTGTAGTGTGTGTGTCACCTCCCTACCTATATATTGAATTGTTAGCGTATTAAGAGAGAGTTAATAAACGATATTCGCGAAGACAACACCTTTTCTTTGGACTCCCCAAGCCTGCACATTGCATGGCGACCCTGCCAGTGCTGCCTCGCGGCAGCGCTGCGCAGATGGAACAGGAACAATTATAATTAGTGAAAATATATAGACTATAAAAAGTGATGTGAAATGTGAACATTAAATACAGTGGAAAATTTGGACATTTTAGTAAAAAAAATGAACTATAAAATAATATATTTTAACGGCTGTTAGGAAATAAATAATGTAAGGTTAAATTTATTAGTGAGTAAATAGTGTAGAGACATAAATACAAATCTGTAACGAGTTTTAAAAATGATCATAAAAATAATTTAATTAATAAAATCTATATGACTTTTGGTGAAAATAAATAAAATAAAGCGTGAAACAAAATGGGGGAGCTGAGAAATTAAATTTTAAAAAGTTGCAAGAAGAATATTATAATCATAGGCATGATGAGGAAGAATTAAAAAAAAGGCTAAAAAAAAATAAAAAATTGATACAGAAGTTAGAGTACAAAACTAAATATTAGGCATCAGTTGAAGACAATAAATATGAAGACATTTGAGTGAAGATAAGCAGGCAGCTAGGAGTAGTTGGAGTCAGATGAGTGGGAATGTCGAGCAGGCAGCTGGGAGTTGTTGGAGTCAGATGAGTAGAGATGATGAGCAGGCAGCCGGCAGTTGTTGGTGTCAGATGAGTGGATATTATGTAGAGCAGGCAGCCGGGAGAAGTTCGAGTCGGAAGTGGATGCAGCCGGGAGATCAGTGAGCAAAGTACAGAGATAAGAATAATTGGACGTCAGGTTTTTTTTCTAGGCTTATTACGTAATATTTTCATAATTTTAAAATGAATTGAACTATTTTACAAATTAAAAATGAACCTATGTACTTATAACAGTAATGGTTATAATTAAAAAAAAACGTGTTTTAACATATTAAAAATTTTAATGAATTCATTTATAATAAAATATATTATTAAGTAACTACTATATGGAATAATATACAAAGGGTTACAAAATTTATTAAAGGAAAAGCATTTTAATGAAGATATTAATAAACTAAATTGAAATTGTAATAAGTATGTAGACTGAAGTATGTACTCAAAAGACGTTAATATTTTGATTTTTAAATGGAGAGATATTAAATTTAAGTGTCAGATTGGATAAGTAAAGTTGAAATAAAATCTCAAAAGTATTTAATGCAAGTAGGTAATATTGATGTTTATTAAAATTTGCAAATATGTAGATTGATTGGTATTAGGTACATTAAAATGGTTATTGCACTTTTAATTACAGGCTATTACAATTTGTTATATAAAAAAAAGTAACGGCTATGAAAATATTTTTTTAAAAATTTACAAATAAATTAAATTAAAACTGTTAGATTTAAATTAATCTATGTCAAAATTAATTAAATTACATCGAATAAGATAAATAATTAAATATTACAATTTAAAAAAATATATATATGTTTACAAATTATTAATGATTTTAGGTAGGCTTTTTGTAATTTCATTAGTTTCAAGTGACTTTCAAAAGTTGAAGTTAATTTATAATGTTATAATCTTGCAACTTATGCCCTATATCGTAGGTATTTTTGGTACCTAGTAGAAATTACACTATTTAAAAAGGATTTTTTGGCTGAATACAAGATTATTATAATATTTTAAGGATGTAATCGTAATACGAAAGTGAACTTTGTAATAAAATTAATAAATAGGTGTTGACGATGCGTAACGATATTTTAAGCAAATAAAAATAGTAATATTAGTTGTGAGAAAAGAAAACTTTAAAGAATTAGTTATAATAATTTGTGTCAGTTATTATTAATTATTATAATAAGTATTAATACATAATTGGAATTTTAGACATTTGGAAAAGGGAATACATAGTAACTCATTACTAACTAAATGTTTTACGCAGTTGGTTAACGCAGGTAGGTAAGTTCCCACAGCAAACAACGCCTTTGCTGGGAAAGCGTCAAATATCCGCGGTGCCAGCACAGCATTCGCGCAACGAAATGTAAGTAGATACTATTTGTTAATCAAAGCTAGGGTTGTACAAAAATATTTTTTTTAATGATTTTTAATTTACAATACATACCTAACAATTCGTAATAAAATATGTGCATTTTGAAGGCATGTCAATGGCAAGTATAAAAAAAAAACAATATAATATTATTTGAGATAAAAGATTCATGTTAAGTATTATTTAAATTCATTTCACTAAATTATTTTGATTTGGAATAAGACTGAAAACGAATAGTGTGTTTTAAAATGTTTTGTTATGTCACTTATAGGTAATTTTATTTTTTCATCATTTAGTTAAAATAGATAAAAGTCCAGAATAATGAAGTAATTAAATTTTGTTAAAATTTTGATATTGACTTCTTATCGAGAAAGTTCGAAGTATTTTTAGTGAAACAATTAAATTCTATATTAATAGTACGTAGATGGACCACCCATGTCCATGATATGAGATTATCTATGATTGGGTCGTATAACAGATCATCTCAACTTTACATGCACCATTTATGGTACAAATCAAAACATTAGCAATACGATGCATAGGTAAGCTTAAGCAATATGCATCCAAAAATGTCAAGTAAGCATGCCATATTTAGGTTCGAAAGATTTCATGAATTACACGTGCAAAAGACTGTGTTACAACTTGCAAGAACATAAATTTTCCTTAAGGTTTAGTAACAGAATTAATTAAACTTTTTGTATTATACAAATAAAAAAAAGGAAAATTTTAAAGTAAGTAAAGCTATACATTTGTTTTTACTACAATATCTACATAGGTAGGTGTATAATTTTTGTTTTGTAATGCGGTGACTGAATAAAACACAACCTATTAATATTTTTTTAAATTAATATGAACTCTGGAAGTTATATAATTCGTTTACTTTATTTCAGGCTATGGAATTTAAAAAAAAATAGGAACGTAATAAAATATAATTAATTAGTAAATTAAAAGTCGTTCACTCACTTCAAATAGGTGATATTAATTTAATTTATTTTGTACTTTTAACTTTTTGGAAAATAAAAGCAGAGTAAAAAGATTTTAATAAAAATAATAAGTTGCATATTATACAGGTAAAAAAGAATATATTAAGATGTTATGTTGCTATGTATTCCAATCCAATTCAATTAAGTATGCTAAGAAAATGCAAATTAATTATTATTAAATAAATAAAAAAAAAGTTTTTATTTCATGGTTACTTTTGAAGTTATAAAAATAATACAATTATATTATAAAAGTAAAGTAAAGGAGGAATCGGTAAAAAGAAAGGATATGTAAAAATCTCAAAACGAGACAATTATTTGTTAGAAATGTATTAAATTCTTTTTAACTACTTTGTGTCAGTTGATTAGCTACATTTTCTGAGATTTTATACTGGATATGACTAACATGGATTTACTTAAAATATTTACGTTCATACGAGATATGACGTAATATTATTGTGAAGAGAATTAGGAACGTGTTATTTAGTTTGTAACATAGCTGTAGTCTATGTAGGGATGTAAAGAAAAGATTATTTTGAAATATGGATTTGGGTTTGAGTTTTATAAGAAGGTATTTGATTGAAATAGAAATGTTACTAGGTAGACAGGGATGCTTCGATGTTTGCAATGTCTAGTAGCTGTTGGCTTGATCACCCAACGGCTGATGGATATTTTGAATATTGAGTGCATCAAAATTATGGAATAGGTTATTTTGTAAGGAATTTGGATAGGTTAAAGTGAAAAATGCCATAGTGCATTAATTAAATACTAGCTGAAATGCTATGTATGGGTAATAAATAAAATGCTTAAAGCATAAATAATAAAATACGCAAGGTAATCCTTCATTCGATCATGGGGTATTTTAAAAAAAATATATGTATCATTTTTTTTTCCAAAAATACGGGGGAGGTGTAGTGTGTGTGTCACCTCCCTACCTATATATTGAATTGTTAGCGTATTAAGAGAGAGTTAATAAACGATATTCGCGAAGACAACACCTTTTCTTTGGACTCCCCAAGCCTGCACATTGCACTCGTTTAGAAAGACAATACCTGATGTGGCGCTGTATGCTGCCATGTGGTGTGTCATTTCTTCTCCTCTCAGAACGGTCGATGTGGTGTTGTTGTAGACCGTTGCGTTTGACTCTTCTAGTTGGATGTTGAGGAGTCCTTCCTTCTTGAGTTTGAACGACTTCATTATGTCTTCGCATTCCTTGGTTTTCACAGTTTTGGTAGCCGTTATTATGGCTATGTACTCAAGGAATGCGTTGATCATGTGGTCCTCCAGTCGTTCCGCTTTTCTGAGGGAGGGAGGTTTGACCAGACCAAGTTGGGCTTGTGTTGGTTTTGCGGTGGGTACTGACTTGTATTTCTTCGGGGCTCTGAGAAATTCGTTTAGCGCTGCCGCTTGCGTATCTGGGCTTCTGAAGGTTTCCGGTCTTAAGGGTGCTTCTTCTTCGAGATCTTCTTGAGGCTCTCTTCTGAGGGATAGATTTTCTCTTGTGGCCAGCCGGTGTAATTGCTGGTCTACCCTTGAGCTGGTTGCCTCGAGGTGCGTGGATCTTATTACGCCTTCTCGCTTTTCAGCTATCCTTTGTTTCCGTTTTTCCTTTTCTTTTTCGGCCCAGATATCTGCGCTTGATTTTGGTGTCTCAGTTGATGTTGATGGCCCTGGGAGTGTTGTTGTTTTGTTTTCGGAAGATTTAGGTGGAGATGGAGATTTCCACTTCGTCAGTTTGTTTATTTTGTCTTTTATTTTATTAATTATGTTAAACCTGGAGTTGGGGTTGAGATTTTTCTCTGTCTCCGAGGTTTCAGCATTCGGCTCTCCGATCTCTTGGTGGCTTGTTGGTGGGATCCGTTTTGGTGGTGAGTTTGGTACGAGGAAGCTAAGGTCTTGTGTTCTTCCTTCGTACATTACCACTTCGTGTCTCTCGGATGCTCTGACGCACCCGAGGTAATCCGCCACTTCTCCTCTGTCGAAGTCTACCGTCATGGTGTCTATGCTGATTATCCTCGGCCCGATGGTAGTGGTGTTGGAATCTGCTATTTTGGTTAGGAACGAGCATGCTCGGGCGAATTGTGTCTCTTCAGGTGTTCTGTCGAACAGCAGCACTGATTTGTTTTTTGTGCGTACTATCCGACACCTTAGCCCGTCGATCTCCGCCTCGCCCAGTTCTTCGTACTTCTTCCGTTTCATGCTCGTTCTGGTGACGCTTCCTTTGAGCAGTAGAGCCAGCCCGGGTGATATGGCTACTCTTTTTGTTCCAACACTAGAGCAGAAACTCAACCCTAGTCTCTCGTAGTTGTTGTTCATAAACAGAACCACTTTCCTCGTTCTTATGCTCGGAGTTCCCTTTTCTCCGTCACTTAACCATTTAGGTATATTGAAGTGAGGAGTATCCGGTCTTCTTTGATTTGGAGCAGTGAGTGTAGTGGTGTCTGTTTCTGTCTCTTGTTGATTTTCCGGTTGTTCGCGATCTTTATGTCTTTGTCGCGCGATTTTGAAGATGTTTTCTAGGTAGGTCAGGAACACTTGTTTGGACCTCTCGTCATCCAGGAATTTTGGTATGTCGGCTTCCTGCAGATTTGTGTTGAGGTGGTGTTCAACGTCATGTCTTTGGTGCAGGAAGCGTGGACAGTCGAAGATGATGTGCCATACCGTTTCTTCTATTTCTTGATCGCACTCACATCCAGGGTTGTTTACCAGTTTAAAACGGTGCAAGTAATGTGCGAATGCACCGTGGCCGGTCATGGCCTGTACGTGAGTGGGTGTTAGGTTGGTTGTTCTTGTGAAACGGTACGACTTGGTGATGTTCGGTAGAAATTTCCTTGTAGTTTCTCCGGTTTCCGCTGCTGTATATCTGTCCTGCCATCTTTGGATAGACTCTTGACGAATCTTCTTCTTTATGTAGGACAGAGGTGTTTGGTTGTAGTCCGGGTGGTCTTTATGGGTGAGAGCGGCCTGTTTCGCCAGCTCATCAGCTCGTTCATTCCCGGACGTACCCACGTGCGCGCGTAGCCAGAAGAATCTAATTCTTCTACCTTGATCTTCGATTTCTTTAATATTTCTTTTGATGTCCGCCGCCAGTTGAATCTTCGGTTTTGGGTTTCTTATCAACTCCAGTGAGGATCTGGAATCACTTAGGATGTTGACCTCTCTGTGGTTGCTCCTCTTTACCATTTCAACGGCTTTGTGTAGGGCGAACATTTCTGATTGAAACACTGTGCAGGTTGGATCGAGCGACAGTTGGACGTTTTCTTTTTCGATACCGTTTTCCCACCATGTCACGGCGGCCCCTGTTTTGCCCTCTATTTTGCTTCCGTCTGTATAGACTTGAGGGCCCTTTATTTGGTGTTCTTCTATTGTTTGGGGTTCCATGTTTTCCAACTTCACGAAGGTGGTTGTTATGAGGTCGGATGGGTGGGGTAGGGCAAGAACATCGCATGGTGTTTGTAGGTTCTTACCAGGTGGTATGTAGTCGCTCGATATACCCTTCTTGGTTTTGTACAGGGCTGCCGCTTCTTGGATTCTTATGTCTAGCGGCAGTAGACCTGACAGTGTTAGGGTTGATGTTAGTGATGCTGTCCTGTATGCCTTGCAGATCTTGATTGCAAAGCTCCTCTGGATGGAATCGAGTAGGGTTTTAGTTTTGTTGAGTTCTGTGGCCGGGGCCCAGACACTTGCCGCATACAGAATGATCGGCTCTATTACTGAGATGTAGATGGTTCTTATTATTTCTCCGTTAAGTCCCCATGTCACCTTTGCCGAGTGAGCTATCTGCTTGTAGATGCCCGCGGCTTTCTTGCACACAGATGCTACGTGTGATGAGAAGGTGAGGGTGCGATTGATGGTTACGCCTAGAAGTTTCATCTCTTCCACGAGGTTGATCTTAATTCCGGACATATGGATTTCTGGGAGGTCCAGCTTCAGCTTCCTTGTGAGCAGCATTGCATTTGTTTTGTGTGCTGCGAATTTCAGCTTGTTCCGGTTTCCCCATCTTTCTACGGTCCGGAGTGCGTGGTTTGCTTTTTCTTCTATGGCTTGTACGCTCTTTTCGGAGAAAAGTAGAGTGATGTCGTCGGCGAAGGCTTCGCACTGTACTTGACTGTTGGTGAGTTCGTCAAGTAACGGGTCCAATATTATGTTCCAGAAGGTTGGTCCTCCGATTGATCCTTGGACGCAACCTTTGTTGGTTCCCTTTGTGCTTTTCTTGCCGGCGTAGTTTACCTCTATACATCTATCCTGCAGGTATGAGCAGATCATTCTGTATATGTTGGAGGGGCATCCTTTCTTTATTAGTTGGTGTTTCAACGTTGGCCACCACGCATTGTCGAATGCGCCTTCTATGTCTAGTGAGACTAGGAGTACTATTCTCTTTTTGCTTTCAACTTCCTCCTTGATTTGGTTCACTAGATTATACAGCGCATCCTCCGTACTTTTCTGTGGGATGAAGCCATATTGGTTTTTGTTTAACGTCGGGAGTATGTGCCATTGGACTCTATTGATCATCAGTTTTTCAACTATTTTTCCCAATATTGATAGGAGTCCAATGGGTCTGTACGATTTTGGTTGTGTGTAGTCTTCTTTCCCAGGTTTCTTGAGGATGACCACATGTGCCTTTTTCCATTGCTTTGGGAAGTGTTCTAGTTTTAGGCACTTGTTCGCCAGTTCTAGGAACACCTCCGGGGCACTCATTATGGCCTCACTGCAGATGTCGGATGTGAGTCCATCTGGGCCTGGAGCTTTGTTTGGGTTTAGAGCCATTAGGATGGTCTCTAGCTCCGCCATGGTGAAGGGTGGGTCTTTCTCTTGAAGATGTTCTTCTGGGTAGTGTGACCTTACTTGTGTGTGGTAGTGGGAATCGTTTTCTTCCGTATCATCAGGATAGAAGGTTTTGGCCAGGAGATCCGCGGATTTTTGCGGACTGAGCGTTTTGCCTTCTGTGTCTCTTAGTAGTACGCTTTCCTGGTGTCTTGCTGTCTTCCTGATGATCCTGTAGATGCCGTCCCACATACTCTCCTTTTGTTGTGTCGCACAGAACTCCTTCCAACTCTTCGTTTGTGCCTCCTCCATCTTCTTTTTATACTCCGTTTTTACGGCTCTGTACTCTTCGATGACGTGTTGCATTCTGGATGGTGCCGCATTTCGTATTCGTCTCTTCTTCCTGAGAACGTCCTTTTGGAGGAGTTCTAGAGACTTATTCCACCATTGCGGCACTGGCTTTCCTCGGTAAATACCTATTTTCGGAATTGTGGCTTCACAAGTTTCCTGGATGTTGTTGACGTAGGTATTTATGGTTTCTTCCAATTTGGTTTTGGTTGTTATGTTTTTTCTTATTTCCTCTTTGTTGATGTTTGTTTCTACTAGAGACTTAGTGAAAGATGTTCTGAACGCCTGCCAGTCTGCCTTTTTGGTGTTGTATTTCCGGGTGGATGGCCTTTGGGTTTGTTGTGGTTTCCCTTCGAGCCTTACCCGGAAAGTGATGGCGTTATGGTCTGATGTTGTGGCGTCCCTGTTCACTGTCCAGTTTTCTACCTTTGTTAGTAACGGCAGGCTGCACGCCGTGACGTCCACTATACTTGTGTACATTCTGCCGTTTCTGTCCGTCTCGAAGGTAGGTGTGTCTCCAGTGTTGAGGATGTGGAAGTCCATTTCGTCGAGGAAGGTGGAGTAGGCGTGTCCTCTTTGGTCTTCGGATGCGCTGCCCCACCAGTGACTCCATGCATTCACGTCACCTGCCACTATGATGTTGTTGGTGGCGAGTTTCTCTATGGTGTTCCTGACTCTTGTTATGTTATGTTGTATATTCTTTTCTCCTTCGAAGTACACCGATATGAGTCCAAGCTCGATGTTGGCCACTTTGATCTTCACCGCTGCCTCGGTCTCCGTGACCAGTTGTGGATCGTGCAACACTTCCATAGTGTCACCGAATATCACGACGGCGGCTTTGTTTGGCCCTTCTCTATTTACGGTACACTGGATGATCTGTGTACCTTGGTGTTGTTTGAGTATACCTGCACTTCCTACGTATGGTTCTTGTAGTAGGGCGATTGAGATCTTCTGTTCTGCGGCCAGCTTCATTAGCTCAAGTGTGGCCGTTTTGGATCTTTGCAGGTTGGCTTGGATGACTTTTAGGTGTTGTTGGTTGTTCGAAGGAGATTCTGTCTCGGTTTCCGTGATGTCAACCTTAGCAGAGATAGGATATCTTTGCACGTGCTATATTGTCCCATTTGTGCCTTTCTGTGCACTCGCTGCTGAATGCTATGTGCGCAGTGTCCAGAGGCGCCGCTGGTTTTGATATGGTTTTACAATTGTAGCACGTGGGAGGTTTGTTTGCCTTTCGGTCTCCGCACTCGTTCCAATCGTGGGTGTTGTCTCCGCAGTAGCTGCACCGACTTTTTTCCTCCTCACAGATCTTCTTCGTGTGCCCGTAGCCTAGGCATTTAGCACACTGTATGAGGGGTGACTGGTCCTCCACTGGTCTTCTTTGGAGGTCTATGTAGACCTTACCCACTTCAAGGAAATTTTTATGGAGTATCGGAGACACCTCCAATACCACGTGGCACTCCTGGGTGTTTCGTGCCCGTTTCCGGTATTTGATCCTTAACGTCTGCTCTTTTTCCTCGACCCCGTTGAACACCTGTTTGTTTTGTGCTTTGAGGTGTTCTATGATTTCTGGGTCGGTGTGGTATGACAGCACGTTCTTTATAATTAGGAGAGGGTTGTTCTGCCGCGCTCTCTCCTGCTTTAACCTGTCGCACGTTTGTAACCTCGATGTTATGAGCTGGAGATCTTCTTTAGTTCCGCAGCTCAGCACTATCTTCTGGTTTTTCACCTTTCGCATGTTGTCGACCCTGGCCCCCGTTTTCTTGGGGTCTAACACCGTTCTGATGATCTTCAGGGTCTTTTCACATGTGTCCGATGCCTCCTTTGAAGATATGATGATGCTGTGCTGCTCTCTCCTTGTAGGTGGTGGTGGAGGTTTCTTCGCAGCTTGGGCATAAGATGGTTTTGCCTGGCTCTTCATCATCTCGACCAGTGCCATTTCCGTGCCTAGGCTGATAGCTGGTTGTGGGGGTATCTCCGATTTTTCCGTTCTCAGGGACTTTATTTCCGATGATACCGCCTTCAGCCTTTCGGTTATTGGTTCTAGATGTTCTTTCATGTTTATGGCACCGGTACTTGGGCCAGTTGGTGTTTGCTTTATTGCTGCGTTTACCTCTTCCAGCTGTGAGGCTATCTTTTCCATTGACTTTTTCAATTCTTCTTGGTTTGGTGGGTTGTTGGTGAAAGACATATTTTGGAGATCTTTGATGTCTTTTTTGTTTTCTTTTTGTAATTTAGTGTTTGTTTCCTCCATCTTTTGGATTTGTTTCTGAAGGTTTTCTATTTGCATTTTTAGGTGGGACATCTCCGGTTTTAGTGTGTCTACCACTCTGCTGTCTGTTTCTGATGGTTCTTTTCTTTTTATTATCTCGTTTGTGATGGTTTTGGCGAGATTTTTAATGTTGGAGTCTATTTGTGGTGTCATCCTGTTGGTTTCCTTTATCTGTCGGTGTGGCTCCTGTGTCTCGAATTCTAGCCACTTCCGCACGTCCTGGGTCTCCTTCAGGTTGGCTACCATTGACTCTTTTAGAGACATTATTTCGTTTGTTAATGTTTGTATTTGTTTGTTATGGGCCCTCTCTATTCTCACCAGTTCTTGGGCATGGCGGCTCCTTTCTTTCTCCAGGTTGTATTTGTGTCTGGACCTGGAGTCTGAAAGAGACAGCACTGTTTCATATAGGGATTGGAGTGCGTCTAATGCTGTTAATTTGCACTCCTTCTTCATGTTTCCCGCTTGTTCCAGAGCTTCTTTCCCTTTTTGCAGCATGGTGTTCGCTGCTTTGTTGGCCGCGTCCATTTCGATGCCCGTTCCTCGTCCCGTTGTGAAGAGTAGACTTTTCCTCGACGTTCTAATGCGGGATACCTCCGAACAGACTGACGATTCCG
The DNA here is from genome assembly GCA_905404095.1 of Glaucopsyche alexis. NCBI lineage: Eukaryota > Metazoa > Arthropoda > Insecta > Lepidoptera > Lycaenidae > Glaucopsyche > Glaucopsyche alexis. The sequence goes on along the minus strand of FR990045.1, from coordinate 31,733,120 downwards.
ATAGACCGGATAGCTCGTCTTCGTCTTCGGATAAAATCGGGCGGGGTGGTAGTTCCGCTTGTTCCCACATTTGGATCTTCTCTAACGTCTCTCTGGATTGATCTACCGGGCTCCCCTGATCTTCTGGGGTCTGTGTAGATGTTAGCGCTGGTGAGAGTTTCGGGAGTACTGCCTTGGCTAGCACTTTCTCCCTGAGGGATCTGCAGTAAGTTTTTGCTGGTTGTGATGTACTCGGCGCCGTCGCGTCTGGGTTGGATTTCGACGATTGGGCCGAGTGGAATGTCTTTCCGGATTTTGACGACATCTTTGGTCTTTTGTGTGGGGTGTCGTTAGCACGAGGGTTGGGGATTTTAAGGTGGGGTATAGGTTTTGTGGATGGGGGCTATTTGGTGGGTTGGGTTGGGGATTTGGATGCCTTGGGGGGTGTGGGTTTTTGATGTGAGGGTATTTGAAATGGGGGGGGGGGGGTAGGGGGGTTATGAGGGGGGGGGGGGTGTTCGTAAGGAGGGGTTGTAGGGCTCAAAAAATTTTTGGGGGGAGGGGAGGGTAGGGGGAGGAAAGGTTGGGTTTTGGAGTTTGTTGGGTATCCCTCAAGTATCGTTGGAAAGTACTTTTCCACGGTACCTCGCGCTATGGCTAAGGTACACCTCGAGGGGGAGTTTTGGGGGAGGTGTTACTCGAGAACCGATGGAGTTATTCCACGGTACCTCGCTCTAAGGCTAAGGTACACCTCGAGATTTAACCTCTTGGGAAGGGGGTGGGGATGGTCTTGGGTTTTGGGGTTTATCTCTGGTCCCGTTTACAGAGGAATCTGATGTAGCCAAATTATAGGGCTCGTTCTCCTGATTCCAATGATACCCCACTTGAGGGGTCTAGGGGACCAGATGGCTGAGATAATCCTCGAGGGGAAAATTGAGGAGGGCGGGTCAGCGGGAGGGGTACTTTATAGGAGGGTGGGGGGTTTGACGGAAGTTTTGTGGGAAGGTGGTTGGTGAGCCCAAAAATTTTTGAGGGGGGGGATGAAAGGGGTCTCAGGGGTTTTTAAGGTGTCAAAAAATTTTGAGGGGGGGGAGGGGGGGTCTTGGGGTTTTTTTGGGTATATCTCGGGTCCCGTTTGGAATTTAGGGAATCTGTTGAAGCCAAATTATAGAGCTCGTTCTCCCGATTCCAATGATACCTCACTCGAGGGGTCTAGGGGTCCAGATGGCTGAGATATGCCTCGTGGAAAATTCGGGGGGGGGGGGGGTTTGAGGGGGGAGGGGGGAGGTTTCGTGGGAAGGCGATTGGCGGGGTCAAAAATTTTTGAGGTGGGGGGGAGGGGGGGGGGTGACTTTGTATAGGGGGTGGTGGTGGTTTGGAGTTAAAAGGTTGTTGGGTTTAGGTGGGGTGGGTGTGTGTTGATGATGATGATGATGTCTTGGTACGGGTGTTGTGACGTCAGAGGTAAGGGATGATTTGAAGGGGATGATTTGGGGTTGGGGTTGGGGTTTTTGGAAAGGGCTCCTCGTGCTGATTTCGAGGATACCCCACACTTGGTGTCTCCTGTGTATCCCCTGAGTACGCTGTTGGTGTTGTGTGGTACCTTTGGATGGTGAGCTGGTGGGCGCTCGAGGTGTCCTCAGTACTGCTCCGTAGCACCTTCGTGGATCCTGCTGTCTTGAGACTTACACGTGTTTGAGGTTGAACTCGTGTGAACTCGTGTAACCTCTTCAAAACACGTGGAATTACCGCGTGGTTTTAGTATTTTCGGAGCTTAATACCTCCTATAGTCCTGCGCGGATCTGGTGGTGTGATACGTCTCCAGACAGCTCTTCGGCGGCGGGAATCCTGTGGTTATAGAGGAATTTGGGGGTCTTACTTGTCCCGCGAGTTATTCCTCTGCAAAGTTGAGGTCTTATAACTCTGCAGCCAGGTCTCCGATGATGTTGTCTCCAATGATCCGGGTGCTCCACACACTAACTTAACTTTCTGTGCACTTTATTTGAACTTTTTCGCAAAATTGACGCACTTATGAATTTTTTTTTATTTTATTTAATTTTTTTTTTTTTTTTTTTTTTTTTTTTTTTTTTTTTTTTTTTTTTTAACGCGGAGCGACGTGTTGTTCCGTGCGAGTTTGGACGCGTACTGGTTAGGTTAGGTTAGGTTAGGTTAGGTTAGGTTAGGTTAGGTTAGGTTAGGTTGGGGGCGAAACCGGTTCCTCCTCGTGGTGTCCCTGGGCAACGCCTGGGTGCGCCACTCCGCTCTCTACACGGGGTGAGGCACTCAGGCGGCTGATCGCCGGTCTTTCACTGTCTTTCACCATCTTTTTATAGTATACTCTTCTTTTGCATTGTTTTATTTGTTTGTCTATCTTTCATCACCTTTTCTTTTCTATCTTTTCTCTTTTTGTTTACTCTTCTTGTGTGTGTGTGTTAGGTTAGGTTAGGTTAGGTTAGGTTAGGTTAGGTTTTTTTTTTTTTTTTTTTTTTTTTTTTTTTTTTTTTTTTTTTTTTTTTTTTTTTTTTTTTCCACAGACTTATGTGGTCCGTGCCCTTATTTATTTTCTTTTATTTTTATTTGCTTACATATTTGTGCGTCAATTTCTAACAATGTTTATTTTTGTGCCCTGAGGGGGCCTTTTGCCCTGAGGGGGCTTGTACCCTGAGGGGGTTTTTTGCCCTGAGGGGGCTTGTACCCTGAAGGGGTTTATGTTTTCTTCGCCACCGGTTGGTGGCTGATGTCGTCTTTTCAGATGTCATCTTTTTGAGTTGGTTGTCATCGTTGGCTTGATCTTCCGAGGTGGTGTCATCTTCTTCTTTCTTGGAGCGTCATGGAATTATGGCCGAGACCATTTTGCTGATGGTGGTATGGTCTCTGTTCTTGATTGCCATTTGCATGTTGTATTCCATGACGGTCTTTGGTGACACATTTATTACTCCCTTTATTAGTGTGCCCAACGCGTCATCAGTGGTATCTGCGAAGTAGATGAATTCCTTCGTGTGACGCGTTAGGGCAACCACCGCATGTGAGGCGCTGTCGTGTAGTTGTATCTTCTTCCTCTGGTGTTTTACGACGTAAACTCTTTCGTAACACAATCCCTGTGCCTCGTGTATGGTGAGGATTTTGGAACCTTCCCCTTTCCCGTACCCTAGGTCTTTTAGGGTTTTCTTCTCTACTTGGGTGTAGGTTAGAAGTAGAGTGTTGGGCTGGTTCTTAGGGATCTCCTCCCCCGTCATGGGTTTTATCGACAGGGATTTGATGATGTTGCTTGAGGAGTAGATGCCTTTGTGGATTTGTTTAAGAGCGAACGCTGCATCTTTTGGGCATCTATGTGTACATAGTAGTTCTTGGGTTACGTCTGTGAGGTGGTTTGGGCGGTAGTAATAGAGGGTGAATAGATTATCTCGATCTATGTAGGGCAGTTGGTTGATATCCCCTATGAGAAGCAGGTTTTTGGCCCCGATGATACGCACAATCATTACAATTGATCCGAAGTGATTCATTAGTGCCTCGTCCGCGAGGAGCCTGGTGCATTTTAGGCTTTCGAATCCCTTTCGTCCATTTGCAAGGACTGATGCCATGGTGCGTATTCTCTTTTTCGCCTCTTGTCCTGCTCTCTGTGTGATCCTCTCTATTAGATCCTTCTTCGCCTCTATTGTTGTTGTTACAACTACATCTTCCTCTGCGTTGAAGTTGTTTATTATCCACGTCGTTTTCCCACATCCCGGAACTCCGTTGACCCAGCTTATTTCCGGGATTTCCCAATTGTCGGGGGGATCTACTTCCGCCGCCAGTTGAATCTTCGGTTTTGGGTTTCTTATCAACTCCAGTGAGGATCTGGAATCACTTAGGATGTTGACCTCTCTGTGATTGCTCCTCTTTACCATTTCAACGGCTTTGTGTAGGGCGAACATTTCTGATTGAAACACTGTGCAGGTTGGATCGAGCGACAGTTGGACGTTTTCTTTTTCGATACCGTTTTCCCACCATGTCACGGCGGCCCCTGTTTTGCCCTCTATTTTACTTCCGTCTGTATAGACTTGAGGGCCCTTTATTTGGTGTTCTTCTATTGTTTGGGGTTCCATGTTTTCCAACTTCACGAAGGTGGTTGTTATGAGGTCGGATGGGTGGGGTAGGGTAAGAACATCGCATGGTGTTTGTAGGTTCTTACCAGGTGGTATGTAGTCACTCGATATACCCTTCTTGGTTTTGTACAGGGCTGCCGCTTCTTGGATTCTTATGTCTAGCGGCAGTAGACCTGACAGTGTTAGGGTTGATGTTAGTGATGCTGTCCTGTATGCCTTGCAGATCTTGATTGCAAAGCTCCTCTGGATGGAATCGAGTAGGGTTTTTGTTTTGTTGAGTTCTGTGGCCGGGGCCCAGACACTTGCCGCATACAGAATGATCGGCTCTATTACTGAGATGTAGATGGTTCTTATTATTTCTCCGTTAAGTCCCCATGTCACCTTTGCCGAGTGAGCTATCTGCTTGTAGATGCCCGCGGCTTTCTTGCACACAGATGCTACGTGTGATGAGAAGGTGAGGGTGCGATTGATGGTTACGCCTAGAAGTTTCATCTCTTCCACGAGGTTGATCTTAACTCCGGACATATGGATTTCTGGGAGGTCCAGCTTCAGCTTCCTTGTGAGCAGCATTGCATTTGTTTTGTGTGCTGCGAATTTCAGCTTGTTCCGCTTTCCCCATCTTTCTACGGTCCGGAGTGCGTGGTTTGCTTTTTCTTCTATGGCTTGTACGCTCGTTTCGGAGAAAAGTAGAGTGATGTCGTCGGCGAAGGCTTCGCACTGTACTTGACTGTTGGTGAGTTCGTCAAGTAGTGGGTCCAATATTATGTTCCAGAAGGTTGGTCCTCCGATTGATCCTTGGACGCAACCTTTGTTGGTTCCCTTTGTGCTTTTCTTGCCGGCGTAGTTTACCTCTATACATCTATCCTGCAGGTATGAGCAGATCATTCTGTATATGTTGGAGGGGCATCCTTTCTTTATTAGTTGGTGTTTCAACGTTGGCCACCACGCATTGTCGAATGCGCCTTCTATGTCTAGTGAGACTAGGAGTACTATTCTCTTTTTGCTTTCAACTTCCTCCTTGATTTGGTTCACTAGATTATACAGCGCATCCTCCGTACTTTTCTGTGGGATGAAGCCATATTGGTTTTTGTTTAACGTCGGGAGTATGTGCCATTGGACTCTATTGATCATCAGTTTTTCAACTATTTTTCCCAATATTGATAGGAGTCCAATGGGTCTGTACGATTTTGGTTGTGTGTAGTCTTCTTTCCCAGGTTTCTTGAGGATGACCACATGTGCCTTTTTCCATTGCTTTGGGAAGTGTTCTAGTTTTAGGCACTTGTTCGCCAGTTCTAGGAACACCTCCGGGGCACTCATTATGGCCTCACTGCAGATGTCGGATGTGAGTCCATCTGGGCCTGGAGCTTTGTTTGGGTTTAGAGCCATTAGGATGGTCTCTAGCTCCGCCATGGTGAAGGGTGGGTCTTTCTCTTGAAGATGTTCTTCTGGGTAGTGTGATCTTACTTGTGTGTGGTAGTGGGAATCGTTTTCTTCCGTATCATCAGGATAGAAGGTTTTGGCCAGGAGGTCCGCGGATTTTTGCGGACTGAGCGTTTTGCCTTCTGTGTCTCTTAGTAGTACGCTTTCCTGGTGTCTTGCTGTCTTCCTGATGATCCTGTAGATGCCGTCCCACATACTCTCCTTTTGTTGTGTCGCACAGAACTCCTTCCAACTCTTCGTTTGTGCCTCCTCCATCTTCTTTTTATACTCCGTTTTTACGGCTCTGTACTCTTCGATGACGTGTTGCATTCTGGTTGGTGCCGCATTTCGTATTCGTCTCTTCTTCCTGAGAACGTCCTTTTGGAGGAGTTCTAGAGACTTATTCCACCATTGCGGCACTGGCTTTCCTCGGTAAATACCTATTTTCGGAATTGTGGCTTCACAAGTTTCCTGGATGTTGTTGACGTAGGTATTTATGGTTTCTTCCAATTTTGTTTTGGTTGTTATGTTTTTTCTTATTTCCTCTTTGTTGATGTTTGTTTCTACTAGAGACTTAGTGAAAGATGTTCTGAACGCCTGCCAGTCTGCCTTTTTGGTGTTGTATTTCCGGGTGGATGGCCTTTGAGTTTGTTGTGGTTTCCCTTCAAGCCTTACCCGGAAAGTGATGGCGTTATGGTCTGATGTTGTGGCGTCCCTGTTCACTGTCCAGTTTTCTACCTTTGTTAGTAACGGCAGGCTGCACGCCGTGACGTCCACTATACTTGTGTACATTCTGCCGTTTCTGTCCGTCTCGAAGGTAGGTGTGTCTCCAGTGTTGAGGATGTGGAAGTCCATTTCGTCGAGGAAGGTGGAGTAGGCGTGTCCTCTTTGGTCTTCGGATGCGCTGCCCCACCAGTGACTCCATGCATTCACGTCACCTGCCACTATGATGTTGTTGGTGGCGAGTTTCTCTATGGTGTTCCTGACTCTTGTTATGTTATGTTGTATATTCTTTTCTCCTTCGAAGTACACCGATATGAGTCCAAGCTCGATGTTGGCCACTTTGATCTTCACCGCTGCCTCGGTCTCCGTGACCAGTTGTGGATCGTGCAACACTTCCATAGTGTCACCGAATATCACGACGGCGGCTTTGTTTGGCCCTTCTCTATTTACGGTACACTGGATGATCTGTGTACCTTGGTGTTGTTTGAGTATACCTGCACTTCCTACGTATGGTTCTTGTAGTAGGGCGATTGAGATCTTCTGTTCTGCGGCCAGCTTCATTAGCTCAAGTGTGGCCGTTTTGGATCTTTGCAGGTTGGCTTGGATGACTTTTAGGTGTTGTTGGTTGTTCGAAGGAGATTCTGTCTCGGTTTCCGTGATGTCAACCTTAGCAGAGATAGGATATCTTTGCACGTGCTATATTGTCCCATTTGTGCCTTTCTGTGCACTCGCTGCTGAATGCTATGTGCGCAGTGTCTAGAGGCGCCGCTGGTTTTGATATGGTTTTACAATTGTAGCACGTGGGAGGTTTGTTTGCCTTTCGGTCTCCGCACTCGTTCCAATCGTGGGTGTTGTCTCCGCAGTAGCTGCACCGACTTTTTTCCTCCTCACAGATCTTCTTCGTGTGCCCGTAGCCTAGGCATTTAGCACACTGTATGAGGGGTGACTGGTCCTCCACTGGTCTTCTTTGGAGGTCTATGTAGACCTTACCCACTTCAAGGAAATTTTTATGGAGTATCGGAGACACCTCCAATACCACGTGGCACTCCTGGGTGTTTCGTGCCCGTTTCCGGTATTTGATCCTTAACGTCTGCTCTTTTTCCTCGACCCCGTTGAACACCTGTTTGTTTTGTGCCTTGAGGTGTTCTATGATTTCTGGGTCGGTGTGGTATGACAGCACGTTCTTTATAATTAGGAGAGGGTTGTTCTGCCGCGCTCTCTCCTGCTTTAACCTGTCGCACGTTTGTAACCTCGATGTTATGAGCTGGAGATCTTCTTTAGTTCCGCAGCTCAGCACTATCTTCTGGTTTTTCACCTTTCGCATGTTGTCGACCCTGGCCCCCGTTTTCTTGGGGTCTAACACCGTTCTGATGATCTTCAGGGTCTTTTCACATGTGTCCGATGCCTCCTTTGAAGATATGATGATGCTGTGCTGCTCTCTCCTTGTAGGTGGTGGTGGAGGTTTCTTCGCAGCTTGGGCATAAGATGGTTTTGCCTGGCTCTTCATCATCTCGACCAGTGCCATTTCCGTGCCTAGGCTGATAGCTGGTTGTGGGGGTATCTCCGGTTTTTCCGTTCTCAGGGACTTTATTTCCGATGATACCGCCTTCAGCCTTTCGGTTATTGGTTCTAGATGTTCTTTCATGTTTATGGCACCGGTACTTGGGCCAGTTGGTGTTTGCTTTATTGCTGCGTATACCTCTTCCAGCTGTGAGGCTATCTTTTCCATTGACTTTTTTAATTCTTCTTGGTTTGGTGGGTTGTTGGTGAAAGACATATTTTGGAGATCTTTGATGTCTTTTTTGTTTTCTTTTTGTAATTTAGTGTTTGTTTCCTCCATCTTTTGGATTTGTTTCTGAAGGTTTTCTATTTGCATTTTTAGGTGGGACATCTCCGGTTTTAGTGTGTCTACCACTCTGCTGTCTGTTTCTGATGGTTCTTTTCTTTTTATTATCTCGTTTGTGATGGTTTTGGCGAGATTTTTAATGTTGGAGTCTATTTGTGGTGTCATCCTGTTGGTTTCCTTTATCTGTCGGTGTGGCTCCTGTGTCTCGAATTCTAGCCACTTCCGCACGTCCTGGGTCTCCTTCAGGTTGGCTACCATTGACTCTTTTAGAGACATTATTTCGTTTGTTAATGTTTGTATTTGTTTGTTATGGGCCCTCTCTATTCTCACCAGTTCTTGGGCATGGCGGCTCCTTTCTTTCTCCAGGTTGTATTTGTGTCTGGACCTGGAGTCTGAAAGAGACAGCACTGTTTCATATAGGGATTGGAGTGCGTCTAATGCTGTTAATTTGCACTCCTTCTTCATATTTCCCGCTTGTTCCAGTGCTTCTTTCCCTTTTTGCAGCATGGTGTTCGCTGCTTTGTTGGCCGCATCCATTTCGATGCCCGTTCCTCGTCCCGTTGTGAAGAGTAGACTTTTCCTCGACGTTCTTATGCGGGATACCTCCGAACAGACTGACGATTCCGATAGACCGGATAGCTCGTCTTCGTCTTCGGATAAAATCGGGCGGGGTGGTAGTTCCGCTTGTTCCCACATTTGGATCTTCTCTAACGTCTCTCTGGATTGATCTACCGGGCTCCCCTGATCTTCTGGGGTCTGTGTAGATGTTAGCGCTGGTGAGAGTTTTGGGAGTACTGCTTTGGCTAGCACTTTCTCCCTGAGGGATCTGCAGTAAGTTTTTGCTGGTTGTGATGTACTCGGCGCCGTCGCGTCTGGGTTGGATTTCGACGATTGGGCCGAGTGGAATGTCTTTCCGGATTTTGACGACATCTTTGGTCTTTTGTGTGGGGTGTCGTTAGCACGAGGGTTGGGGATTTTAAGGTGGGGTATAGGTTTTGTGGATGGGGGCTATTTGGTGGGTTGGGTTGGGGATTTGGATGCCTTGGGGGGGTGTGGGTTTATGATGTGAGGATATTTGAAATGGGGGGGGGGGATTATGAGGGGGGGGTGTTGTTCGTAAGGAAAGGTTGTAGGGCTCAAAAAATTTTGGGGGGAGGGGAGGGTAGGGGGAGGTAAGGTTGTGTTTTGGAGTTTGTTGGGTATCCCTCAAGTATCGTTGGAAAGTACTTTTCCACGGTACCTCGCGCTATGGCTAAGGTACACCTCGAGGGGGAGTTTTGGGGAGGTGTTACTCGAGAACCGATGGAGTTATTCCACGGTACCTCGCTCTAAGGCTAGGGTACACCTCGAGATTTAACCTCTTGGGAAGGGGGTGAGGATGGTCTTGGGTTTTGGGGTTTATCTCGGGTCCCGTTTACAGAGGAATCTGGTGGAGCCAAATTATAGGGCTCGTTCTCCTGATTCCAATGATACCCCACTTGAGGGGTCTAGGGGACCAGATGGCTGAGATAATCCTCGAGGGGAAAATTGAGGATGGCGGGTCAGCGGGAGGGGTACTTTATAGGAGGGTGGGGGGTTTGACGGAAGTTTTGTGGGAAGGTGGTTGGTGAGCCCAAAAAATTTTTTGAGGGGGGGGGGATGAAAGGGGTCTTAAGGCGATTGGCGGGGTCAAAGTAAATTTTGAGTGGGGGGGAGGGGGGGTCTTGGGGTTTTTTGGGTATATCTCGGGTCCCGTTTGGAATTTAGGGAATCTGTTGGAGCCAAATTATAGAGCTCGTTCTCCCGATTCCAATGATACCTCACTCGAGGGGTCTAGGGGTCCAGATGGCTGAGATATGCCTCGTGGAAAATTCGGGGGTGAGGGGGGGGGGGGTGAGGGGGGGGGGGGAGGTTTCGTGGGAAGGCGATTGGCGGGGTCAAAAAATTTTGAGTGGGGGGGGAGGGGGGGTCTTGGGGTTTTTTGGGTATATCTCGGGTCCCGTTTGGAATTTAGGGAATCTGTTGGAGCCAAATTATAGAGCTCGTTCTCCCGATTCCAATGATACCTCACTCGAGGGGTCTAGGGGTCCAGATGGCTGAGATATGCCTCGTGGAAAATTGGGAGGGGTGAGGGGGGGGGGGGGGGGGGGGGGGGGGGGGGGTTCGTGGGAAGGCGATTGGCGGGGTCAAAAAAATTTGAGGGGGGGGAGGGGGGGGTCTTGGGGTATTTGGGTATATCTCGGGTCCCGTTTGGAATTTAGGGAATCTGTTGGAGCCAAATTATAGAGCTCGTTCTCCCGATTCCAATGATACCTCACTCGAGGGGTCTAGGGGTCCAGATGGCTGAGATATGCCTCGTGGAAAAATTGGGGGGGGGGGGTTGAGGGGGGGGGTGAGGGGGGAGAGGGGGGGTTTCGTGGGAAGGCGATTGGCGGGGTCAAAAATTTTTGAGGGGGGGGGGAGGGGGGGGTGACTTTGTATAGGGGGTGGGGGTGGTTTGGAGTTAAAAGGTTGTTGGGTTTAGGTGGGGTGGGTGTGTGTTGATTATGATGATGATGTCTTGGTACGGGTGTTGTGACGTCAGAGGTAAGGGATGATTTGAAGGGGATGATTTGGGGTTGGGGTTGGGGTTTTTGGAAAGGGCTCCTCGTGCTGATTTCGAGGATACCCCACACTTGGTGTCTCCTGTGTATCCCCTGAGTACGCTGTTGGTGTTGTGTGGTACCTTTGGATGGTGAGCTGGTGGGCGCTCGAGGTGTCCTCAGTACTGCTCCGTAGCACCTTCGTGGATCCTGCTGTCTTGAGACTTACACGTGTTTGAGGTTGAACTCGTGTGAACTCGTGTAACCTCTTCAAAACACGTGGAATTACCGCGTGGTTTTGGTATTTTCGGAGCTTAATACCTCCTATAGTCCTGCGCGGATCTGGTGGTGTGATACGTCTCCAGACAGCTCTCGGCGGCGGGAATCCTGTGGTTTTTGAGGAATTTGGGGGACTTACTTGTCCCGCGAGTTATTCCTCTGCAAAGTTGAGGTCTTATAACTCTGCAGCCAGGTCTCCGATGATGTTGTCTCCAATGATCCGGGTGCTCCACACACTAACTTAACTTTCTGTGCACTTTATTTGAACTTTTTCGCAAAATTGACGCACTTATGAATTTTTAACGCGGAGCGACGTGTTGTTCCGTGCGAGTTTGGACGCGTACTGGGGTTAGGTTAGGTTAGGTTAGGTTAGGTTAGGTTAGGTTAGGTTAGGTTAGGTTAGGTTAGGTTAGGTTAGGTTAGGTTAGGTTAGGTTAGGTTAGGTTAGGTTAGGTTAGGTTAGGTTAGGTTAGGTTAGGTTAGGTTAGGTTAGGTTAGGTTAGGTTAGGTTGGCAGAGGAGGCAGAGATATCCAGGCCCGTGAGGTGTGCTGATTTCAAGCTCACGGGCCTCTCTGACTCTGCAACCGTGGAAAGTGTTAAGTCTGCGGTTGCTAGGGCGTCTGACTGCCTCCCCACCCAGGTCTGGGTGGGCGAGATCCAACGGGGTTTGAGTGGGGCAGGCTTTGCCCGAATGAGCTGCCCGGTAACAGCTGCCAAAAAGCTGGTCACACTGGGCAGCATTGCTGTTGGGTGGACCAAAGTTTCGGTCCACCTGGTTGATGCACGACCAAAGCATTGTTTCCGGTGCCTTGGCTTGGGACACTTTGCAGCACTGTGCCCCTCAACGAAGGACCGCAGCGGCTTATGCTACCGCTGCGGTGAGCTCGGGCACACTGCGTCCGGGTGCAAGGTGGCATGCCCAAAATGCGCGGTCTGCACAGATGCGAGCAGACCGGCGGACCACGTGATGGGGGGCAGAACATGCAACCCCCCATCGACCAGAGGTAAAATCCCCTCCTCTCAATCAGGGAGGGGACAGGCGGCGCCTGAAGCTGAGATGTCAGAGTAATGCCAGGACATCTCAGCTTCTTACAGGCCAACATCAATCACTCCGCTGCGGCCCAGGACATCTTCCTGCAAGCCGTGGCGGAGTGTTGTGTTGACGTGGCGGTGGTCTCGGAGCCATATTATGTCCCCCCCCAGGCGCATTGGGCAGGGGACGATCAGGGCTCCGTCGCCATAGTGGTGAGGCCAGGCGCTGGACCCCCCCTCATACCCAGAATGAGGGGCCCCGGGTACGTGGTGGCGGTTTGGGGAGAGTACGCAATAATTGGCGTGTACTTCTCCCCGAACCGGAATCTAGCGGCCCTGGAACAGTTCCTCGATGTTCTGGGGCCGCTAGTGAGGAGGCTGGCTCCCCTCCCCGTTATCGTGGCGGGAGACTTCAACGCCAAGTCCTCGGCGTGGGGGTCTCCAGTCACTGACCCGAAGGGAAGGGAGGTGGAGGAGTGGGCGCTGGCCACGGGACTGTCCCTGCTCAATAGAGGGACAGTCCCGACGTGCGTGCGACGAACGGGCTCGTCAGTGGTGGACCTAACGTTCGCCACTCCCGTCGTCGCACGCCGGGTGGAAGGATGGAGGGTGGAAACGGAGGTGGAGACACTCTCGGACCATCGTTACATAAGGTTCGAGGTGTCTCCAGCCTCTGCATCGAGTTCGGCGTCGCAGTCTAGGGGGCGTAGCGTGTTCCCGCGTTGGGCGCTCTCAAAGCTCAACCGGGAACTGGCGGAGGAGGCGGCCATCGTCGGCCGCTGGAGCCTCCCGTCTTGCGAGGGAATGGGGGTGGAGGAAATGGCTGGCTGTTTCGGCAACGTGCTTAATAGCGTTTGCCGAGCAGCCATGCCAAGAGTTTGGGGTCCTCCCCCACCTCGGCGGGCGGTATATTGGTGGTCGGTGGAGTTGGCCGACCTTCGCGCCGCCTGCAACGCGGCGCGTCGCGCCTATCTTCGCAGCAGGCGGCGCCGCCCCCAGGACGAGGAGCGAGATGGCCGGCTGTACAGGGTCTACGTGGCGAAACGAGAGATCCTGCAGCTGGCTATCAGTCGGGCCAAGGAGCGAGCGTGGCTGGAGTTGTTAGAAGGGGTCGAGAACGACCCCTGGGGCCGACCTTACAAACGGGCGCGAGACAAACTTCGCGCCCAGTCGGCCCCTTTGACGGAAACGCTCCAGCCAGAGCTACTGGGGAATATCGTCCGGGAGTTGTTCCCGGACCCCCCGGTAGGCTTCGCTCCGCCGCGGATGGCCCGACGGCCGAACTCGATGGAGGAGGGTGTTCCGCCACCTGTCACCGACGCAGAGATGGAGGCGGTTCTGTCCCGCCTCCGTAGCAAGAAGAGGGCGCCCGGTCCGGACGGGGTGCACGGGAGAGTTCTGTCGATAGCTCTCGTGCACCTCGAAGATGGCCTTCGGGAACTGTTTAACCGCTGTCTTCAGTGCGGTCAGTTCCCGAGGGCATGGAAGGAGGGTCGGCTCGTCCTGCTACCAAAGGACGGGCGACCACCGGACTGTGCGTCGGCGGTGCGGCCGATCGTACTGCTGAACGAGACGGGCAAGGCGTTCGAACGTGTCTTGGCCTCCCGTCTTGTTCAGCATTTGGAGGAAGGTCCGGGGCCCGGGCTGTCAGATTCGCAGTTCGGGTTTCGGGCCGGTCGGTCGACCGTCGACGCGATAGGGCGCCTGAGGTCGGTGACAGGTGAGGCGGAACGCGGGAGGGAGGTGGTGGTGGCGGTGTCGTTGGACATCGCCAATGCCTTCAACAGTCTTCCCCACAGCGTGATACGGGAGGCACTGAATTTCTTCGGCGTGCCTCCGTATATCGGGAGACTGTTGGACGCGTATCTCTCCGATAGGGAGATCGTGTACGAGGACCGGTCGGGGTCCGTAGAGAGGCGGAGAGTCGAGTGCGGCGTCCCTCAGGGTTCGGTTCTGGGCCCGAACCTTTGGGACGTCGGCTACGACTGGGTCCTGCGGAGCGGCCTTCTCCCCGGGATGAGTGTCATCTGCTATGCGGATGACACCTATGTCACATCCCGGGGAAAAAGTTATCAGGAGGCTGCGCGGCTGGCCGAGGTGGGAGTATCCCTCGTAGTCAGCCGCATAGAGCGGTTGGGGCTTCGGGTACGTCTTGACAAAACCGAAGCCCTGCTCTTCCGCGGACCCGGGAGGAAAGGGCCCCCGCCCGGAGCACGACTCCTTATCGGAGAGACGGAGGTCAGGGTGAGTCCAACACTTAAGTGTCTCGGACTCACCCTGGACGGGAGGTGGACCTTCGGCCCCCACTTTCAACAACTGGGGCCGAAGGTTGTGAGGGCGGCGTCAGCGCTGGGCCGACTCCTACCTAATGTAGGAGGGCCCAGCGAAGCCTGCAGGCGGCTATACTCCGGAGTTTGTCGGAGTATAGCCTTGTACGGAGCCCCTATTTGGGCGGATTCCCTCACCGCTCGCAACAAGGCCCAGCTGCGGAAGGCGCAGCGGGTCATAGCGGTGAGGGTAATCAGGGGCTACCGTACGGTCTCCTGGGTGGCGGCCACTGCCCTGGCTGGAGATCCGCCGTGGGAGCTCCAGGCGACGGTGCTCGCCGAGGTGCACCTCTTCGCGTCAGAGAGGAGGGCACACTCGGGCGAGTCCCTGACCTGGGAGGAGCTCCTACGAGTGCGGAGGCTGGGGCAACAGTGGTTGCTACGAAGGTGGGGTGAGGTACTGGAGCAGTCGCCGTACGGCCAACATACGGCCGCGGCACTGCGTCCGGTCCTTGCGGCGTGGATGCGCCGCAAGCGGAAACCCCTCACCTTCCGCCTTGCACAGATACTCACCGGGCATGGATGCTTCGGTGCGTATCTGTGTAAGGTTGCCAGGAGGGAGCCAACGCCAGCCTGCCACCATTGTGGCGCTGCGGAGGACACGGCACAGCACACCCTAGAGGTGTGCGACAGATGGGCCGTGCAGCGCCACGATCTCGTGGCAGTGCTTGGGCGGGACCTCTCGCTCTCGAGTGTGGTGCGCTGCATGCTCGAGAGCGATGAGGCCTGGCAGGCGGCGGTCTCTTTCTGCGAAGCCGTCATTTCGCAGAAAGAGGCCGCGGAGCGGGACAGAGAGATAGATCCATCCTCTGTTCCGCTCCGCCGGCGTAGGACGGGAGTACGGAGGCGTCGCTTTGCGAACCTCCAATCTCCTGTCTAACGGGGCTCCGAGAGAGGTTGGGAACCTCCCCGGCTTAGCTAGTCCCGGCGCCGAGGGGGACGCTCCAGTTTGCCGGAGTGGCCCCTTATTTTTGGTGGAAGTCCGGTCCCTTTAAGACCGGCCGGTCGCGGGGGGTGTCCTGTGTTAGACAGATCCGGGACACTCCCCATATAGCGGCTGAGGGCAATCCGCAGGTGGTTTTAGTTGGTATAAACAGTCGGCGGCCTTCAGCCGCCGGAAGTCCAACATGACCCCCAGGACGACCCATCCTGGGACGGGCATAAAGCCTTTCCCCTGCGAGATCAAAAAAAAAAAAAAAAAAAAAAAAAAAAAAAAAAAAAAAAAAAAAAAAAAAAAAAGGTTAGGTTAGGTTAGGTTAGGTTAGGTTAGGTTAGGTTAGGTTAGGTTAGGTTAGGTTAGGTTAGGTTAGGTTAGGTTTGCACGGTGGACCTCAGTCGGAACTGCTTCCGCTGTGGAAAGCCGGGGCACAAAGCACAAGAATGCGAGGCAGCTCCGAATTGTCTGGCCTGCGACGCCGTGGGCAAGCCAAAGGAGCACGTGCTGGGGAGCAGCGGCTGTATTACAGCACCCAAGCCGCCCCCCGGCACGAAAAAGAAGAGGAAGGCTCCTTCCAAGGCCCGGCTTAAAAAGCCCAAAGCCGGCGCAAGGGCGGTTCCACCCGCCCCCGCCACTATGGAAGTGGAAGCATAGACCCGTGGGTGGCGATCGGGGGATCGTTGCCCACACTATGGGTCCCGAGAGTAAGGCTCCCCTATGCCCGGGGAGCTCTCGGCGAGGCATGCGGCGGCACTCCATCTAGCTGCCGCAACAGAAGAGGGCCGGTCGCGGCACGCGCTGCGGGGTCGTGGAGCTATGCTCACGCGATTCCCACGGCCTCGCATTGGCGCAGAAGGAGGGCATGGAGGGGTTTTAGTCGGTAAACCCCGGTGCACTCCATCTCGCGCCGGGGGAGTCCGACATACCCCCGCTGCCCTCCCCCGGGGGCGGCGGGGGATTCGTAACGAATTTCCCCTCCCAAAAAAAAAAAAAAAAAAAAAAAAAAAAAAAAAAAAAAAAAAAAAAAAAAAAAAAAAAAAAAAAAAAAAAAAAAAAAAAAAAAAAAAAAAAAAAAAAAAAAAAAAAAAAAAAAAAAAAAAAAAAAAAAAAAAAAAAAAAAAAAAAAAAAAAAAAAAAAAAAAAAAAAAAAAAAAAAAAAAAAAAAAAAAAAAAAAAAAAAAAAAAAAAAAAAAAAAAAAAAAAAAAAAAAAAAAAAAAAAAAAAAAAGGTTAGGTTAGGTTGGGGGCGGGGGCGATACCGGTTCCTCCTCGTGGTGTCCCTGGGCAACGCCTGGGTGCGCCACTCCGCTCTTTACACGGGGTGAGGCATTCAGGCGGCTGATCGCCGGTCTTTCACTGTCTTTCGCCATCTTTTTATAGCATACTCTTCTTTTGCACTGTTTTGTTTATTTGTCTGTCTTTCAACACCTTTTCTTTTCTATCTTTCCTATTTTGTTTACTCTTGTGTGTGTGTATTAGGTTTTGCGTGCTAGGTCTTTGCTTTGAATGGTGATGGATGGGCTTTTACGGCCCCTAATCCAAGGTTTTGGTGCCCGGCCATGGGATGCGTGGCGAACAGGCGGCTTCGTCGTGAGGGCACTGGGGCAGAATCCCCCCTAATGGATCGGGTCAGCATCAGCCCTTATTTGAGCAATAATGGAGAGCAATAAGGATAATATTCCCCGGGTGGGTCCTCTAACGAGGGAATCCCACACTCCCGCTTCGGCGGGGGGTCGCCCCACGTATACGGGGGGGGCACCTGTTGCTGTGGAGGAGGCCGTTGCGACGGCGAGTGAAGGGACGAGCGCGATGGCGCAATCGAGTCCGAAGCCGGTGCCCCTAACCGCACCGGCGGCGGAGCTCTTGACCGATGAGGATGTAGATTTTAGTCAGCCGCTGCCGAACGGCAGGGAGCGGCTGCTAAAATTGCTACAAAAAAAGAAGTTACGAGGCGACTCGGATCTGCCGCGAGTGATGCTCACTCGCGACTTGATCCTCGAGCGTACACTATCCCGAACAGACAGCGATGACTGCTTCTCGGACTCCAGTGATATGTCTGGCATATCACTGGACTCCGAGGGGTTGCCCGTAATCCCACCGGAAAGGACGAGCCTTAAAAGGCGCAATTCTGATGATGACACGACGCCGCCCATCAATAAAGGGGCAGTGCCCAAAACAAAGAGAGGACGTGGCCGGCCACCATCAACCGGCATGTACGTAGGCCTAGCTCATGCTCAAGCTGAGCTCAACAGGCAAAAGGCGGAAAGCCTCCGGCTTCAGGCCGAGGCCGAAATCGCAGAGACGGCGAGGGCAGCGAGACAGGCGAGAGCGCCCATCTGCTCTAGCCCCACCGCACCCGCAGAAGAAACGTCGGAGCTAACGAGTGCAGCTCTAACCAGGAGGATCGAGGCTTCATTGGAGTCCATAAATATGGTCGCCACAAGGTCCTCGAACCTCAAAGGGACCTTCCAGAGGTACCTTAAAGAGGCGGTGGCGTCTATAAGAGCGGCGGTAGCTGAGATGAAGGACCGCTCCGCTACTGACGAAATGAAGAAACTGGAAGCCCATAATACGCGGCTCGAGGCTCAAGTCGCCAAAATGCGTCAAGAGATTGACGAGCTGCGCCGGCAAACAGCAAAACCCACGGAGAACGACATGCGCCAGCTGTTGTCGGAGGTCTCTCGCAACAACATAGAGACCTTCGGCAACATGCTAAACGCTAGACTGGCCGGGCTGGAGAACCGACTCCCCCCGGAACCACGCCGCCGGCCCCCGCTGGCAGCTGACAAAAAAAAGAGGGTAGATCCCCCGGAAGAGACAGTGGCGGAAACGAGCGCAGAGGCACCAACTGAAGCCCCTGCTGCGCCCGCACCACCACCGAAGGCTAAAAAAGCCAAAAAGAAGAAACGGCCATCAAAGGCCGCTCAAGAAGCAGCGCAAGAGAGAGCACACACAAGCTCTTCCCCCGCCGAGACCCATTCGTGGACCACCGTCGGACCACGAAAGGCCGATAAGAAGAAGAAGGAGGCGGCTACAACAGCCAAAGCCGCCCCAAAGAAAAAGAGGAAAAGGAAGACGAGATTGCGTGCTCCGACCACAGCAGCAGTCACCCTCACACTAGAGGCGGGGGCTGCGGAACGGCGTGTCACGTACGCCTCTGTGCTCGCCGAAGCACGGAGCAAAATCGACCTGGCGGAGTTCGGGATACCTAAACTCGGATTCCGCCTGGCCGAAACAGGTGCCAGAGTCCTGCTCTTGTCAGGCGACGGCGCTAAAGAGAAAGCCGATGCATTTGCCACACGGCTAAAGGAAGTGCTCGACCCCGGAGTCGTGCGAATCGCCCGCCCGGAGAAATGCGCGGAAATGCGCGTATCCGGTCTGGACGACGCCACAACGGCCGCCGATGTCATCAAAGCGGTCGTTACAGAAGGAGGATGCCCGGCCACCAACATCCGGTCGGGCAAAATAGTCGTGGGCCCTAGGGGCGCAAGGTCAATCTGGCTGAGCGTTCCTATTGCGGCCGCAAAGAAGCTCTCGAGCTCAGGGCGGCTGAAAGTCGGTTGGGTCCTGGCAAAGGTGGCACTGCTGGCCGCGAGGCCAAAGCGGTGTTACCGGTGCCTGGACACCGGTCACTTGGCGGCCAAGTGTGTGTGCTCGGTAGACCTCAGCCGGAATTGCTTCCGCTGCGGGAAACCGGGCCACAAGGCGCCAGAATGCGGGGCAGATCCCAACTGCCTCGTGTGTGAGGCGATCGGGAAACCGAAGGAGCACGTACTGGGGGCAGCCGGCTGCATTACAGCTGCCAAAAAGCCGGCCCCCGGGAAGAAGCAGGGAAAGGCTCCCACAAAAAAGGCCCGGTTTAAAGAACCAAAGGCCTCCGGCGCAAGGGCGGTTCCGCCCGCCCCCGCCGAAGTGATGGAGTCCTAGACCCGTGGGTGGCGATCGGGGGATCGCCGCTCACACTATGGGTCCCGAGCGTAAAGCTCCCCGATGCCCGGGGAGTTCTCGGAGGAGGCAGGCGGCGGCACAACACCAAGCCGCCGCACAGAAGAGAGCCGGTTGCGGCACGCGCTGCGGGGTCGTGGAAGAATGCTAAGCGATTCCCATGGCCCCGCCAATAGCGCCGAAGGAGGGCATCGAGAGGTTTTAGTGGGTAAACCCCGGTGCACCTCCATCTCGCGCCGGGGGAGTCCCACATAACTCCGTGGCCCTCCCCCGGGGGCTGCGGAGTATACGAAAAGTATTTCCTCTCGTTAAAAAAAAAAAAAAAAAAAAAAAAAAAAAAAAAAAAAAAAAAAAAAGTTAGGTTGGGGGCGATGAGGCACTCAGGCGGCTGATCGCCGGTCTTTCACTATCTTTCACCGTCTTTTTATAGTTTACTCTTCTTTTGCTTACTTATTTTGTTTTTGTCTATCTTTCAACACCTTTTCTTCTTCTGTCTTTTCTCTTTTTGTTTACTCTTCTTGTGTGTATGTTAGGTTTTGCGTGTTAGGTTTTTGCTTTGAATGGTGATGGATGGGTTTTTACGGCCCCTAATCCAAGGTTTGTGGTGCCCGGCCATGGGATGCATGGCGAGCGGGTGGCTCGTCCCGAGGGCACTGGGGCAGAATCCCCCCCAATGGATCGGGCCAGAATCAGCCCACAAATGACAAACATGGAAGGTCGTATTTTGAAAAGTAGTCCCCGGGTGGGTCCCAGCGATGCTGGGGAATCCCACACTCCCGCTTCGGCGGGGGGTCGGCCCTCGTATACGGGGGGGCCACAAAATGCGATGGCGGAGGAGGAGAAGGCGGGAGAGAGGAAGGAGATAGGCGCGATGGCGCAGAACAGGCCAAGCTCGGTGCACCTAACCGCATCGGGAAAGGAGCCTCTAACAGATGAGGACGTCGATTTTTCGCAGCCGCTACCGAATGGCAGGGAGCGGCTGTTGAGACTCCTGCAAAGAAAGAAGGAAAGGGGTGACACGGAGGGGCTCGCTCGCGTGCAGTATGAGCGCGAACTGAGACTTCCAACCCCCGAAAAGGATGATGACATGGCGCGCGTGCCGCGCGTAGTGCTGCGCGACGTAATGGCACCGCCGCCCAAACCTGGACCTGGCTCCATGAGGGATAGCGACGACTATCTCTCCGACTCCTCGGTTTACAGTGCTATGTCGCTGGAGTCCGGGGAGTCGACAACCGGATGTGACAGACCTCGTAAGAGGAAGCCTGAAGATGACACTGTACCGTCCCTCAGTAAAGGGGCGGTACCAAAACCCAAAAAAGGACGCGGCCGACCGCCAACGACCGGCCAGTATGTCGGTCTGGCGCAAGCACAGGCCAACTTCAATAAGTTAAAGGAGGAGGCCCTCCGGCTTCAGGCCGAGGAAGAAGTGGCTAGGGTGGCAAGAACGGCGCGGGAGGCGCGAATGTCACTCTGCGTTAGCCCCGCCACACCTATGACAGAAGAAGTGTCAGAGCGAACGAACGCCGCTTTGAACAAAAGTGTGGAGGCTTCGCTGGAGACCATAACTATGGTCGCCACGAAGTCCTCCAATCTTAAAGGGACGTACCAGCGGTTCCTCAAGGAGGCGGTCACCAATATAAAGACGGCCGTCGCAGAAATGAGGGGCCGCTGCGCTACAGAGGAAGTACAGGCTCTGGAAGCCCACAACACCCGGCTCCAGATGCAGATGGAGGAAATGCGCCGTGAGCTAAATGAGCTACGGCGCCAGGTTGCTCGCCCGCCTGAGCAAGATTTGCGTCAGCTGTTGGCGGAGGTCTCCCGTTCCAACATGGAGACCTTCGGCAACATGCTGAACGCTAGGCTGGCTGGTCTGGAAAGCCGCCTACCTCCTGAACCACGCCTACGCCCACCACTGGCGGCGGACTCCCTGAGTGACACAGCACCGGCTCATGCCGCGGGCAGTGATGTTACCCCAGGGAAGAGCAAGAAGAAGAAGCCAACAAAGGAGAAGAGACCGGTCGCAATGGTCGAAGTGACAGAGGCAGCAGCAGGCGCCAGTGCAACCACACTAGCACCGCCTACTGCGCCGAAAAGGAAGAAGAAAAAGAAGACCAAGAAGAAAAGCTTGGCCGCAGAGGAAGCCGCAGAAGCGAGGGTTAACCCAACCCCCGCCCCTGCTAATGCCCCGTGGACCACAGTAGGGCCACGCGGGTCAAAGAAGAAGGAAAAGGCGAAGGCAAATAAAAGGCCCCCAGCCAAGAAGAAAAAGGCGAGGCTCCGCCCTCCCTCCACGGCAGCCATCTCCCTCACCTTAAAGGAGGGGGCGAAGGAAAGGGGGGCGACCTACGCCAAAGTACTATCAGATGCCAAGGCGCGCATCGACCTCCGGGAGTTCGGCATCACCAAGCTAGGCTTCCGGGTGGCCGAGACGGGCGCCCGCATGTTGACAATAGACGGAGAGGGCGCCTCAGAAAAAGCGGACGCGTTTGCAGCGAGGCTGAAAGCGGTCGCTGACTCAGAGGTTGTGCAAGTTGCCCGCCCGGTGAAATGCGCTGAAGTTCGCCTCACCGGGCTTGACGATACTTTGACGGTCGCCGAAGTCGTGGAGGCGGCCGCCAAGGAAGGAGGCTGCCCGGCCAACAACATCAGGCCGGGCAAGATCGTAGCTGGACGCAGAGGGGACGGCTCCCTCTGGATGAACGTCCCAATAGCGGCCGCCAAGAAGCTCTCCAGCTTAGGGCGGCTGCAAGTTGGATGGGCGTCTGCAAAGGTAGTGCTGTTGGCTAAACGGCCCAAGCGGTGCTACCGATGCCTCGCCACGGGCCATATCGGTGTTAATTGCCGGGCGGAGGACCGCAGTGGACTTTGCTTCCGCTGCGGTAAACCTGGGCATAAGATGCCGGACTGCGGGGCGGCTCCAAACTGCCCTGTGTGTCAGTCGGCCGGCAAAGCGGCGGATCACGTGCTGGGGAGCGGTGGCTGCGTCACATCGGCGAAGAAGCCGCCCCCAGCAAAAAAGAAGAAGACGCCCACAAAAAAGGCCCGCCAGAAAGTGGCCAAGGCCGATGGCGCAAGGGCGGCGTCAGCCGCCACCGCCATGGACGCCGATTGAGAGGCGCCTAAGACCCGTGGGTAGTGATCGGGGGATCGCTGCCCACCCAAAGGGTTCCGAGAAGTAAGCTCCCCTATGCCCGGGGAGCTCTCGGAGAAGGAAAGCGGCGGCACACCATCTATGCCGCCGCATGTCGGAGAGCCTGTATCAAAGGCAGGCGCTGGCGGGGTCGTGGACGAATGCTCTGCGATACCCATGACCTCGCCACAGGCGCGAAGGAGGGCATCGTGCGGTTTTTAGTGGGTAAACCCGGCGCCAGTCACAGGCGCTGGGGAGTCCCACATAACCCTACGATGTCCCCCGGCGTCGTAGGGTATACGTAACGTATTTTCCGCACGTTAAAAAAAAAAAAAAAAAAAAAAAAAAAAAAAAAAAAAAAAAAAAAAAAAAAAAAAAAAAAAAAAAAAAAAAAAAAAAAAGGTTGGGGGCGATACCGGTTCCTCCACGTGGTGTCCCTGGGCAACGCCTGGGTGCGCCACTCCGCTCTCTACACGGGGTGAGGCACTCAGGCGGCTGATCGCCGGTCTTTCGCTATCTTTCACCACCTTTTTATCGTAATGTTCTTGTTTTGTTTTATTTTGTTTTGTTTTCCTCTCTTTTTTCACCGTCTTTTCTTCATCTATCTTTCCTTTTTATTTAACTCTGGTGGGGGAGCTCACCCCCGAAAAAAGAGACCGCGACCCGGGGTGTCGGAGTTGTAATGATGGACAGTCGCAACAATAAAAGTATTCTCTGGGTGGGTCCCGGCAATGCCGGGGAATCCCACACTCTGTCTTCGGACAGAGTCAGGCCCGTGTATACGGAGGGGCCAATTGCTGCGAGGGAGGATGAGGCGGTCGTTTCGGCGACGGAGGGAGAGAGTGGCGCAAAAGCGCAACAAGACCCGAAGCCGGCGCACCTTACCGCGCCGGCGGCGGAATTACTGACCGACGAAGACGTGGACTTCAGTCAGCCGCTGCCGAATGGCAGGGAGCGGCTACTGAAGCTCATGCAAAAGAAGAAGATGCGGGGCGACAAGGATCTGCCGCGCGTGCTACTCACGCGCGACGTGATCATGCCGCCACCGAAACCCGGATTTGACATATCCATTAGAGACAGCGACGACTATCTCTCGGACTCCAGCTGCATGACTGACATGTCGCTGGACTCCGAGGGATTGCCCGCACGCACCGGACATACAACCCCCCTAAAGAGGCGGTTACACCCGGACGAGACTGAGGCGGCGCCGTCCACCAGCAAAGGTGCGGTGCCAAAGGCAAAAAGAGGACGCGGCCGGCCGCCAACAACCGGCCAGTACGTCGGTCTGGCTAAAGCCCAGGCCGAACTGAATAGGGAAAGAGCAGAAAGCCTTCGGCTTCAGGCCGAGGCCGAAGCTGCCGAAACAGTGCGAATAACAAAGGAGGCGCGTGCGTCAATCCGCTCTGCCCCCGCAACGATGGAAGAAGACAAATCGGAGCAAACGAACGCGGCTCTGATAAAAAGTGTTGAGACTTCGCTGGAGGCTGTAACCATGGTCGCAGCGAAGTCTCAGAACCTAAAAGGCACTTTCCAAAAGTGCCTCAAAGAGGCGGTCGTCAGTATAAGGGCGGCCGTCACCGAACTGAGGGGTCGTTCGATGACAGATGAAATGGCGAGACTGGAGGCGCAAAACGCGCGGCTCCAAAGGCAAGTGGCCGATATGCGCCAGGAGCTGGAGGAGCTGCGCCGGCAGGCATCCCGCCCCGCCGAGCAAGACCTGCGACAACTTCTAGACGAAGTGTCGCGCAAAAATTGTGAGACGTTTGGCACAATGCTAAACGCAAGGCTGGCCGGACTAGAGGACCGACTCTTGCCGGCGCCTCGAATACGGCCGCCACTGGCAGCAGACAGTGTCGGTGCCACACCATCAACGGCACCGACGAAGAAGGCGCCGAAGCCTAAAAAGGTGACGGCGCCAACATACGCGGAGAAAGCGGCACCAAGTGCGGCGGTCCCTCCAATAGAGTCACCGCCTGCACCAGCCCCGCCTTTGCCCAAGAAGGCGAAAAAGAAGAAAAAGACGCGGCCATCAATGGCCGCTCAGGAGGCGGCACAAGGGAGGGATAACACCAACCCCTCCCCGGCCGAGACCTCGTGGACCAGAGTAGGTCCGCGTAAGACGAAGAAGAAAGGGGCGGCTACAACAGCCAAAGCCGCCCCAAAAAAGAAGAAGAAAAAGGCGAAGCTTCGCCCACCCACTACCGCGGCGGTCACCCTCACCCTGGGGACGAACGCGGCTGAAAGGGGGGTGACGTACGCGAAATTGCTGAGCCAGGCCAGGGCGGCGATCGACCTCGGGGAACTTGGCATCCCCAGGCTTGGTTTCCGCCTGGCAGAGACCGGAGCGCGCGTCCTTACTATCGCTGGTGAGGGCGCGCAGGACAAGGCGGACGCCTTTGCCGCGAGGCTTAGGACGGTCCTGAACCCGGAAGAAGTTAAGGTCGGCCGCCCGGTAAGATGCGTTGATATGCGCGTATCCGGGCTGGACGACTCTGTGACGGTCGCCGACGTCATCCAGGCGGCCGCCACCGAAGGAGGATGCCCGACCAGTTCCATCAGGTCGGGCCAAATTGTTGTGGGACCAAGGGGAATTGCGTCTCTGTGGATGCGCGTCCCCATCGCGGCTGCGAAAAAGCTTCTCGGCTCGGAACGGCTGCGAATCGGCTGGGTCTCGGCGAAGGTGGTGCTGCTGGCCGCGAGGCCTAAGCGGTGCTACCGATGCCTTGACACCGGCCACCTTGCGATGAAATGTGTGTGCTCGGTTGACCTCAGTCGGATGTGTTACCGCTGCGGGAAACCGGGCCACAAGGCGGCTGAATGCGGGGCAGCTCCAAATTGCCTCATATGTGACGCTGCCCAAAAGCCCAAGGAGCATATACTGGGGAGCAGGGGCTGCATTGCAGCAAAGCCGCCCCCCAGCAAGGACCGGAAGAGGAAGGGCCCCCCAAAGGCTCGGCCGCGGAGGCCAAGAGCCGAAGGCGCAAGGGCGGAGCAACCCGCCCCCGCCATGGAGGTAGAGGCCTAGGCCCGTGGGCGGTGATCGGGGGATCGCCGCTCACACTATGGGCCCCGAGAAGATAAGCTCCCCTATGCCCGGGGAGCTCTCGGAGAGGCAGGCGGCGTCATTTCATCTGGCCGCCGCAAAAGAAGAGGGCTGGACGCGGCACGCGCTGCGGGGTCGTGGAGCTATGCTCGCGCGATTCCCACGGCCTCGCATTGGCGCAGAAGGAGGGCATCGCCAGGTTTTTAGTGGGTAAACTCTGTGCCGCCAACACCAAGGCACAGAGGAGTCCCACATAACCCCGCGATGTCCCCCGGCGTCGCGGGGTATACAGAACGTATTTTCCTGGCGTAAAAAAAAAAAAAAAAAAAAAAAAAAAAAAGGTTAGGTTAGGTTAGGTTAGGTTAGGTTAGGTTAGGTTAGGTTAGGTTAGGTTAGGTTAGGTTAGGTTAGGTTAGGTTAGGTTAGGTTAGGTTGGGGGTGAGCCGGTTCCTCCTCGTGGTGCCCCTGGAAACACTCGCTTGTGCCACCGTGGCCGTTTCCAGGGTGACACAAGCGAGTGGCAGATCGCCGGTTCTGTCTTTCTTTTTTGGTTTTCTCTTCCCCACCTGTGTTATTCTTGTTTTCTTGTTTTGGTTTGGTTTTGTTTTGTTTTTCGTCTTTCTTTCACCTCCTATTGTTTTTGTCTTCTGCTATCTTTCCGTTTTATTTATCCTCTTCCGATTGGTGAGCTCACACCAGAACAAAAGAGACCGCGACCCGGGGTGTCGGAGCTTTTATGGAATGGCAGATTTTAAAATAAAACTACCTCAGGAGGGTACCGTAAATGGAGAATCCCTCGGCGGGCCGTCAGGCCCGTCCAGCCCCACGTATTCTGAGGGGGGCAAAAATTTGCTTTATTCAACGATGATCTCCGGGGACCTTTCTGTCCCCAAAAACGACGACCTCACGCTTTCACAACGGATACCGATTGTGCAACTTGAACGGATGGACGACTCGGACTGTTCTCTGAACACCATGAGAACAGCCGGTAGCTCTCGCGCATCTTCGCGCGATCGAGCGGGTAGTAGCATGGCCGGCAAACGAAGACTGTCTAAATCAGGGTCTGACTCGGACGACGGAGGATCAGAGCGATCGGCTCGATCCGATACTCACCGGAGGAAAACCGTTCCCGCTAAAAGAGGACGTGGACGTCCCCCAACAACAGGGGACTACGTCGGAATGGCAAAGGCGAAACGGGAGCTGCTTGACCTGGAGCTTGAAGACCTGAGGCTCCAGGCTGAAAAGGAGGTCGCTGCAGCACTATATCAAACTCAGCGACGCGAGATCGAAGCAGCGAACAAAAAGGCGGAACGCGAGGCACTGGAAGAGCTCCCGGCTGCTACCAAATTTAAAAGAGTTGGCGAGCAGGGCCTGGAGCTTATTAGAATGGTACGCGCAAAAAGTGGCAACCTAAAGGGCACTTTTACCAAGGCCCTCAAAGAAGGAGAAGCCAAGGTCGAAGAATCGGTCCGTGGCCTTGTCTCTCTCAAGGAGGACACACTTAAATTGGAGGCTGAAAACCTGCGCCTCAAGAAGGAGATAGAGACGCTGCGGGAGAAGGCGAGTCGACCATCGGAACCGTCGCTCCCCGCAAGCACTTCCGAGAAGTCTAGGGCCCTAACACAACAAGGCGGCTCAGAGGAAATAACGGTAGCAGGCTTGCGGGCCATGTTCGAGGAGTTCTCCCGCTCTATAATGGAGAGAACCTCGAACATGATCAACGCACGTATCGAGGCTATGGAGGACCGCCTGCTCCCAGCAAAGCGGCTTCGACCGCCCCTGGCAGCGGACAAAAGGACTGGAAAGGACAAAAATGGTACTCACCCGACTGTGGACTGGCCCGACCTTCCACGGGCTGGGCCCTCTAGAGGAATGGTGACTCCAACTCCGGCGACGACACCAGCAGCAGCTCCATCTGCAACTGCATCTGAAAAAGAAAGAACTATTAGTAAAAAGAATGGAAAATCCAAAGGAAAGGGACAAGGAAAGGAGAAACTGGCAGAAAAGCCGGCTCCACCAGCAGCTGCCATCCCCGGTCCCTCAACAACGGAAGAGGGCTGGAACGTGGTAGTCAGTAGAAAGGGAAAAAGGAAAAAGACACCGGACTTGATAAACTCGGACAAGACGAACCCGGATATGACAAAGGCTCAGCCTAAGGGGACTTCCAAAACCTCCCAAAAGCTGAAACCAAAGAGGAAGACGAGAAGAAGGAAAAATGCAGCTCCCGCTACGGCTGCAGTGGTAATCACACTGCAGCACGAAGCGGTAGAGCGCGGCACCACTTATAAGGACGTCCTCACCAAGGCCCGACAAGGGATCAACTTGGCGGATCTGGGTTTATCTGAAGGCGTTCGAATCAGACAGGCGGCAACCGGGGCTCGAATCATGGAGCTCCCAAGTAGCGCTACTAGCGAGATGGCAGACCGCTTTGCCGAAAAGCTGCGGGGCGTCTTGGCTGGGGATGCTAGAGTCGCTAGACCTGTAAAGTGTTCCGACGTACGCGTCACTGGATTGGACGATACGGTGACGAAAGAGGCCGTTCTGGCTGCGGTCGTGACGAAGACGAGCTGCTCCCCCGAACATGTTAAGGGGGGAGATATTCGCGAGGGCCCGGGAGGAACCGGAACCATGTGGGTGCAATGTCCTGTGGCTGCCGCCAACACCTTGGTGGCTGCGGGCCGCTTGCTCGTTGGTTGGAGTTCGGCGCGTGTCCAGCCCCTAGAACCAAGGGCCATGAAATGTTTCCGCTGCCTGGAGGTCGGTCATACTGCGCGGCGGTGCGATTCGGAAGTGGACAGAGGTCAGCTGTGCTTCAGGTGTGGGCAATCCGGACACAAGTCCTCCTTCTGCTCGGCAAAGCCTCACTGCGTGGTCTGTTCGGCGGCGGGAAGAAATCCTAACCATACGGTCGGCGGAAAGGGTTGCGCTCCTCCGAAGAAGGGGCGCAACAGAAGAGCTAAGTCTCGAACGGCGGGTCGGCCTCAAGCCCGACAGGAGGAACCAATGGAGACCAATAATGGCTAGAAAACCATCCAATTTCCTTCAGGCGAACGTCAACCACTGCGCCGGCGCCCAGGACTTGCTGTTCCACGCGCTAGTGCAGTGGCAAATTGACATTGCAATTGTGGCTGAGCCCTATTACGTCCCTGCCCGCAACACCTGGGCTGGTGACTTGACGGGGTCAGTCGCCGTACACGCAGCTGACACGGGCCCCCCGATTATCGTGCGGGAGAGAGGCCAGGGATTCGTAGCGGTGGACCGAGGGGAGTACACGATCTTCGGCGTTTACTTCTCCCCGAACAGAACACTTGCCGAATTTGAGGCCTTTCTAGACGAGTTGCAGGCGGCAGTTTTAAGAGCGGCCCCAAGGCCCGTTCTTGTCGCCGGCGACTTTAACTCGAAGAACTCAGCATGGGGCTCCCCAGTGACCAATGCACGAGGGGATGCCTTGCTGGAATGGACCGTTCTGACCGGTCTGTCGCTTCTAAACCGCGGGGACGCACCAACATGCGTCCGGCCGCAGGGGAGCTCGATTATCGACCTCTCCTTCGCCAGTCCCGCGGTTGGACGACTGGTCCAAGACTGGAGGGTAGTAGAAGGGGTGGAGACGCTGTCGGACCACTTATACATCCGATTCAGTGTCTCCCCCTCTAGCTCGGCGGAGACGGTCCCACGCTCGCCGGAAAATGTATCGGAGTTCCCGCGCTGGGCGCTGACCAGAATGGACCCAGAGGCTCTAAAAGAGGCGGCCGAGGTGGAGGCCTGGACGCCAAGACCTGAGGCTCCCATCGACGTTAACGCAGAGGCACTTTGGTTTCGGGAGGCCTTGTCCCGAATCTGCGACGCAGCTATGCCTCGCATTCGTGGCCCTCCTTCAAAGAAGCAGGTGTATTGGTGGACGGACACGATTGCGGAGCTCCGACAACAATGCGTCAGGGCTCGCCGACCGTACCAACGCCAAATGCGCCGGAGGACTAGAAACGAGCCGCTGGAACGGAGACTCAGAGCCGAATACAGCGCAGCAAAAAGCGCTCTGCATCTGGCGATACAGCAGGCGAAAGAGGCTGCTCGGGAAGAAATGCTGGCGGAACTAAATCGGGATCCTTGGGGACGGCCGTACCGAATGGTGCGTAATAAGATCGGCCGGGGTCCACCAGTAACTGAGACACTGCCTCCTGAGCAGCTACCCACGATTATGTCGGCGCTATTCCCGACAGTCGCGGTCTCGGAGTTGCCAGCCGACCTTCAGTCAGCGCAGTTGGAAGAAGTTCCGCCTGTCTCGGAAGGCGAGCTCGACACAGCCATCTTCAGATTGAGCGAGAGAAAGACCGCGCCCGGACCGGATGGAATTCCCGGACGAGTCTGGGTGAAGTTAATGGGACCGCTGAAGGAGAGGATGCGGGGACTTTTCAGTGCGTGCCTTAGCCAGGCGGAATTTCCACGTTATTGGAAGGAGGGAAAGTTGGTGCTCCTTAGGAAGGATGGTCGCCCGGCGGACTCGCCTTCGGCTTACAGGCCCATAGTGCTGCTGGATGAGGCTGGCAAACTCCTAGAGAGAGTGATCGCGTCTAGGGTGATTAAACACCTTGAGCAAGAAGGACCGAACCTATCCGGGGCCCAGTTCGGCTTCCGAGCACAACGCTCCACCATAGACGCGATCCTCAAGGTTAAGGAGTACTGTGAGGAACAGACGGCAAACGGCGCAGTAGTATTGGCGGTGTCATTTGACATCGCCAATGCATTTAACACCTTGCCCTTCGAAGCAATCGAGCAGGGGCTCCTTTATCATAGATTGCCTCTGTACCTGCGCCGAATCATTGGGGGCTACTTAAGACAGAGGGTAATAATCTGTGTGGGGCGAAATAGACAGGTCCTACGATTTAACACATGGTGCGGTGTTCCACAGGGGTCTGTTCTTGGCCCTCTCCTGTGGAACATCGGCTATGATCGTGTCCTGCGAGCGGCACTTCTCCGCGGACTGCGTCTCGTCTGTTATGCAGACGACACCTATCTTCTAGCTCGCGGAGAAACTTTTGAGGAGGCGATCCGTCTGGCGAGAGTGGGTGCGTCCCAAGTGGTGTCGCGTATCGAGGCGCAGGGACTGCGAGTTGCGGTCGAAAAGACGGAGGCCATATTTTACTATGGACCCCGGAAGCGCCCCCCTGCGCAAGCGTCCCTACGAATCGGAGATGTCAGCGTGCCAATCGGATCGGAGATGAAATACCTGGGTCTAATCCTTGACTCCAGGTGGATCTTCACGGCACATTTCCGACGATTGGCACCCAAACTAAAGAAGACGGCAATGGCCCTTGGACGCCTCCTGCCCAACATTGGAGGTCCGGGGTCAACTTGCAGACGGCTTTATACGGGGGTCCTCCAATCTATGGCCCTGTATGGAGCCCCGGTATGGGCGGAACATCTGAGTGCCCAAAATAAGGCGCTCTTAAGAGGCCCGCAACGTGCGATGGCACTGCGGATAATACGCGGCTATCGCACGATAGCTGGCGAAGCAGCGTTAGCGCTGGCAGGGTCCCCTCCCTGGGACCTGGAGGCTCGCGTACTATCGGAGGTGTATTTCCGCACAGCGGAGGTAAAACAGCGTGGAGGACGGGTGCCACCAGATCAGGCAGCCCGATGGCGCCGCCAGGCGCGAATCATACTATTGCGCACCTGGCAGGACCAAATGGCGTCCCCAACTGCCGGCCACAGAGTAGTGGCAGCAATCCGGCCTATACTCGAACAATGGCTGGCACACTCCAAGGGCGCCCTAACATACCGGGTGGTGCAGATGCTGACGGGGCACGGGTGCTTCGGTCACTATCTGCACCACACGGCCAAAAGGGAACAAACGCCCCAGTGCCATCATTGCCCGGACGACGACGACACGGCGCAGCACACGCTGATAGCTTGCCCCGCCTGGGTCGAGCAACGAGCGGAGCTTTGCGCCGTCCTCGGATACGACCTTACTCTCCCGGCCATACTTTCATCCATGGTCCGGTCGAGAGAAGCCTGGGAAGCAGTAACCACCTTCTGCGAAACTGTAATATCGCAGAAGGAGGCTGCAGAGAGGGAACGGGAGGCCAACGAAGCCGCCGATCCCATGCGAAGAAGGCGTGGAGGGCGCAGACGTGCACTACACGAGCGTCAACTCCCGCCCTAGACAGGGTTCGGGTGACGGATTGGGGAATCCGTCACCCATTGCACGAGCCCTTCCGGTTGCAGAGCGTCCGGTGCCTCGGATTGCTCTCCCGGGAAATGCGGCAACTGTCGTTGACAGGCAGCCGCGCGGAGGATCTGCTGCAAATGCAGATGCCGCTTACTGGGCCGCTGCAGTTATCGCCTCAGGCGGGTCCGG
Organism: Glaucopsyche alexis; assembly: GCA_905404095.1. NCBI lineage: Eukaryota > Metazoa > Arthropoda > Insecta > Lepidoptera > Lycaenidae > Glaucopsyche > Glaucopsyche alexis. Next base: position 31,701,459 of record FR990045.1, on the reverse strand, counting down.
CGGCCCAGCAGCTTAGCGGAGGAGGAGGCACCTTGGGGTTTTAGTGCGGTAACCCCGGGCGATACCATCTACGCCCGGGCGAGTCCCACATACCCCGGTGGTCCGTCCCCAGTCCGCCGGGGATCCATAAAGGATTTCCCCAAGTAAAAAAAAAAAAAAAAAAAAAAAAAAAAAAAAAAAAAAAAAAAAAAAAAAAAAAAGGTTAGGTTAGGTTAGGTTAGGTTAGGTTAGGTTAGGTTAGGTTAGGTTAGGTTAGGTTAGGTTAGGTTAGGTTAGGTTGGGGGCGATGGGGCTCAGCCAGTTCGTCCTAGTTCGTGGCCCTGGGCAACGCTTGGGTGCGCCACTCCGCTTCACACGGTGTGAGGTACCCACGCGGCTGAAGGCTGGCGCTATCTCTCTCTTCACTGTCTTTCGCCATCTTTTTAATTTAATTTCTTGTGTTTTGCATTCTTTGTTTTGTTTATTCTATCTTTTCACCACCTTTATTTCCTCTTCTGCTATATTTCATTTTTGTTTAACTCTTCGGATGGGTGAGCTACACCCGAAAACAAGCCCGCGACCCGGGGTGTCGGTGATTTAATGATGAGTAGTCGCAACAATCAAAGTATTCTCCGGGTGGGTCCCGGCAATGCCGGGGAATCCCACACTCTGTCTTCGGACAGAGTCAGGCCCGTGTATACGGAGGGGCCAATTGCTGCGAGGGAGGATGAGGCGGTCGTTTCAGCGACGGAGAGAGAGAGTGGCGCAAAAGCGCAACGAGACCCGAAGCCGGCGCACCTTACCGCGCCGGCGGCGGAATTACTGACCGACGAAGACGTGGACTTCAGTCAGCCGTTGCCCAATGGCAGGGAGCGGCTACTGAAGCTCATGCAAAAGAAGAAGATGCGGGGCGACAAGGATCTGCCGCGCGTACTACTCACGCGCGACGTGATCATGCCGCCGCCGAAACCCGGATTTGACATACCCGTTAGAGACAGCGACGACTATCTCTCGGACTCCAGCTACACGACTGACGTGTCGATGGACTCCGAGGGATTTTCCGCATCCACCGGACGTACAACCCCCCTTAAGAGGCGGAACCCGGATGAGACAGAGGCGGCGCCGTCCACCAGCCAAGGTGCGGTACCGAAGGCCAAAAGAGGACGCGGCCGGCCGCCAACGACCGGCCAGTACGTCGGTCTGGCTAAAGCCCAGGCCGAATTTAATAAAGAAAAGGCGGAAAGCCTCAGGCTCCAAGCCGAGGCCGAAGTTGCCGAAACGGCGCGAACAGCAAGGGAGGCGCGTGCGTCAATCCGCGCTGCTCCTGCTACACCGGAAGAAGACAGATCGGAGCAGACGAGCTTGGCTCTGATGAAAAGTGTTGAGACTTCGCTAGAGGCCGTAACCATGGTCGCAGCGAAGTCTCAGAACTTAAAAGGCACTTTTCAACGGTGCCTCAAAGAGGCGGTAGTGAGCATAAGGGCGGCCGTCACTGAAATAAGGGGCCGTTCTATGACGGACGAAATGGCGAGACTGGAGGCGCAAAACGCGCGGCTCCAAAGGCAGGTGGCCGATATGCGCCAAGAGCTGGAGGAGCTGCGCCGGCAGGCATCCCGCCCCGCTGAGCAAGACCTGCGACAACTTTTGGATGAGGTGTCGCGAAAGAATGTGGAGACGTTTGGCACAATGTTAAACGCAAGGCTGGCCGGATTAGAGGACCGACTCTTGCCGGCACCTCGAATACGGCCGCCACTGGCAGCAGACAGTGTCGGTGCCACACCATCAACGGCACCGATGAAGAAGGCGCCGAAGCCTAAAAAGGTGACGGCGCCAACATACGCGGAGAAAGCGGCTACAAGTGCGGCGGTCCCCCCAATAGAGGCACAGCCTGCACCAGCCCCGCCTTTGCCCAAAAAGGCGAAAAAGAAGAAAAAGACGCGGCCATCAATGGCCGCTCAGGAGGCGGCACAAGGGGGGGATAACACCAACCCCTCCCCCGCCGAGGACTCGTGGACCAGAGTAGGTCCGCGTAAGACTAAGAAGAAAGGGGCAGCTACTCCAGCTAAAGCCGCCCCAAAGAGGCAGAAGAAGAAGGCGAGGTTGCGCGCCCCCGCCACTGCCGCCGTAACCCTCACCCTTGAGGAGAAGGCTGTGGAGAAGGGGGTGACGTACGCCCAGCTTTTGAAGGAAGCCAGGGCGAAGGTCGATCTTGGGGAGTTTGATATCCCCAAGCTCGGCTTCCGCCTGGCGGAAACCGGAGCGCGTGTGCTCACCATAGATGGTGAGGGAGCACAAGCGAAGGCCGATGCCTTCGCGGCGAAGTTGAGGGCAGTGTTAAGCCCGGAAATGGTGAGAGTCGGCCGCCCGGTTAAATGCGCGGAGATGCGCGTGGCCGGGCTGGACGACTCAGTGACGGCCGCCCAAGTCATCCTGGCGGCCTCACAGGAAGGAGGATGCCCGACCACCTCCATCAGGTCGGGTAAAGTAGTGATGGGACCGAGAGGAGACGCATCCCTATGGATGAGCGTCCCCGTCGCAGCCGCAAAAAAGCTGCTCAACTCTGGGCGGCTTCGCGTGGGATGGGTGTCGGCGAAGGTGGCGCTGCTGGCCGCGAGGCCGAAGCGCTGCTTCCGCTGTCAGGACACCGGCCACGTCGCGGCGAAGTGCCAGTCCCTGGTGGACCGCAGCCGGATCTGTTTCCGCTGCGGGAAGCCGGGGCACAAGGTGGCCGAGTGCGGAGCGGACCCGCTCTGCTCGCTGTGCGAGGCTACCGGCAAGACGGAGGTGGCACATGTGATGGGGAGCAGCAAATGCGTTTTCGCAAAGCCGCCCCCCGTCGCGAAAGGGAAGCGAAAGGCTCCTTCCAGGGCCCGGCTTAAAAAGCCGGAAGCCCAAGGCGCAAGGGCGGATCAACCCGCCCCCGCTGTAATGGAGGTAGAGGCCTAGGCCCGTGGGCGGCGATCGGGGGATCGCTGCTCACACTATGGGCCCCGAGTCGGCAAGCTCCCCAATGTCCGGGGAGCTCTCGGAGAGGCAGGCGGCGGCATAACACCAGGCCGCCGCGTAGGACGAGAGCCGGATGCGGCATGCGCTGGGGGGTCGCGGAAGAATGCTAAGCGATTCCCGTGACCCCTCCAAAGGCGCTGAAGATGGACATCGGGGGGTTTTAGTGAGTAAACCCCGGTGCACCTCCATCTCGCGCCGGGGGAGTCTCACATACCCCCGCTGCCCTCCCCCGGGGGCGGTGGGGGATACGCAAAGTATTTCCCCCCGTAAAAAAAAAAAAAAAAAAAAAAAAAAAAAAAAAAAAAAAAAAAAAAAAAAAAAAAAAAAAAAAAAAAAAAAAAAAAAAAAAAAAAAAAAAAAAGGTTGGGGGCGATACCGGTTCCTCCACGTGGTGTCCCTGGGCAACGCCTGGGTGCGCCACTCCGCTCTTTACACGGGGTGAGGCACTCAGGCGGCTGATCGCCGGTCTATCATCTATCTTTCACCACCTTTTTATTGTAATTTTCTTGCTTTGCTTTATTTTATTTTGTTTTACTTCTATCTTTTCACCATCTTTTCTTCTTCTATCTTTCTTGTTTTTTGTTAACTCTTTGATGGGGGAGCTCACCCCCGAAAAAAGAGACCGCGACCCGGGGTGTCGGAGTTTTGAGGAATGGCAGATCACACTTTGAAAAATATTCCCCGGGTGGGTCCCAGCATTGCTGGGGAATCCCACCCTCCCGCTTCGGCGGGAGGCAGCTCCTTGTATACGGGGGGGGCACAAATTGTGATGAGGGAAGAGGCGGTCGCTTCTGCGACGGAGAAGGAGAATGGCGCGACAGCGCGAACTGGGCCCGGGCCGGCGCACCTTACCGCACCGGAACGGGAACCAATAACGGACGAGGACACAGATTTCTCGCAGCCGATCCCCAATGGCAGGGAACGGTTGCTTGAGATGCTCAGGAAAAAGAAACTACGGGGCGACTCGGATCTCCCGCGAGTGATGCTCACTCGCGACTTGATCATCGAGCGCTCCCTCTACCGGACTGACAGTGACGACTGCTTCTCGGACTCCAGTGATATGTCGGGCATATCACTGGACTCCGAGGGGCTGCCCGTCATACCCCCGGAACGGACGAGCCTTAAGAGGCGAAACTCGGAGGAGGACATGGCGCCGCCCATTAGTAAGGGCGCGGTGCCAAAGGCGAAACGCGGACGCGGCCGGCCACCATCAACCGGCCAGTACGTCGGCCTAGCTCGGGCCCAAGCTGAGCTCAATAAGGAGAAGGCGGAAAGTCTCCGGCTGCAAGCCGAGGCCGAAATCGCAGAGACGGCGAGGGTAGCGAGACAGGCGAGAGCGTCCATCAGCTCAAGCCCTAACGTTCCCACAGGAGAGAAAGTGTCAGAACAGACCAGCACGGCTCTGACTAGGAGCGTCGAGGCTTCGCTGGAGACGATCCATATGGTCGCCACGAAGTCCTCGAACCTCAAAGGGACGTTCCAGAAACACCTGAAGGAGGCGGTAGTGGCCATAAGAGTGGCAGTGGCCGAGATGAAGGGCCGCTCAACTACCGATGAGATGGCGAAACTCGAGGCCCAAAACGCTCGGCTCGAGGAGCAGGTTGCCAAGATGCGCCTGGAGCTGGATGAGCTGCGCAAGCGGACAGCGCTGCCTGCAGAAAAGGATATGCGCCAGCTGTTGTCGGAGGTCTCTCGCTCCAACATAGAGACCTTCGGCAACATGCTGAACGCTAGATTGGCCGGGCTGGAGGATCGCCTTCTCCCGGAGCCGCGCCGCCGGCCCCCGCTGGCAGCAGATAAAGAGAGGGCGAACACACCCCCGGAAGCGACATTGGCAGCAACGAGTACAGAGACACCAACTGAGGTCCCTGCTGCACCCGCACCGCCAAAGGCCAAAAAGGCCCCGAAGAAGAAGCGGAAGTCCTTGGCCGCCCAAGAGGCCGCACAGGCAAAGGTGACCAACACCCCACCCGCTGAAGAGGCCCCGGGGACCACCATTGGTCCGCGAAAGGCTGGAAAAAAGAAGAAGGGAGCGGCTACAACAGCCAAAGCCGCTCCGAAAAAGAGGAAGAAGAAGGCGAAACTTCGTCCTCCCGCAACGGCGGCGGTCACTCTCACTCTGGGGGCGAACGCTATCGAAAAGGGGGTGACGTACGCCAAAGTGCTGGGGCAAGCCAGAGCGGCCATAGACCTAGGGGAACTTGGGATTCCCAAGCTAGGTTTCCGTCTGGCCGAGACCGGAGCGCGCGTTCTTACCATTTCTGGCGAGGGCGCGCAGGAAAAGGCAGACGCCTTCGCCGCTAGGTTGAGGTCCGTTCTGCCATTGGACGAGGTAAAGGTTGGCCGCCCGGTGAAGTGCGTCGAAATGCGCATCGCCGGGCTGGACGACTCAGTAGCGGTTGCCGATGTCATCAAGGCGGTCGCCACAGAAGGAGGGTGCTCGGCCGGTGATATACGGACGGGCCAGTTGACGGTGGGGCCACGCGGGGACGCATCAATGTGGATGCGTGTCCCGGTCGCGGCCGCCAAAAGGCTCACAAGGTCGGGGCGGTTGCGAGTTGGTTGGGTGTCGGCGAGAGTGGCGCTGTTGGCCGCGAGGCCTAAGCGCTGCTTCCGCTGCCAGGACACCGGCCACGTGGCGGCGAAGTGCCAGTGCTCGGTAGACCGCAGCCGGAGCTGTTTCCGCTGCGGGAAACCGGGGCACAAGGCGGCTGAGTGCGGGGAAGCGCCCAACTGCTTCCTGTGCGAAGCTGCCGGCAGGCCCGAGAAGGCGCATGTACTGGGAGGCAGCGGCTGTGTCGCAAGGCCGCCCCCCAGTACGAAGAGAAAGGCGCCGACAAAGAAGGCCCGGCATAAAATGCCTAAGGCCAAAGGCGCAAGGGTGGCTCCGCCCGCCCCCGCCATGGAGTTGGACGCCTAGGCCCGCGGGTGGCGATCGGGGGATCGCCGCCCGCAGTAAGGGCCCCGAGTCGGCAAGCTCCCCAATGTCCGGGGAGCTCTCGGAGAGGCAGGCGGCGGCATAACACCAGGCCGCCGCGTCGGAAGAGAGCCGGATGCGGCATGCGCTGGGGGGTCGCGGAAGAATGCTAAGCGATTCCCGTGGCCCCTCCAATGGCGCTGAAGATGGACATCGGGGGGTTTTAGTGAGTAAACCCCGGTGCACCTCCATCTCGCGCCGGGGGAGTCTCACATACCCCCGCTGCCCTCCCCCGGGGGCGGTGGGGGATACGCAAAGTATTTCCCCCCGTTAAAAAAAAAAAAAAAAAAAAAAAAAAAAAAAAAAAAAAAGGTTAGGTTAGGTTGGGGCTCAGCCAGTTCGTCCTAGTTCGTGGCCCTGGGCAACGCTTGGGTGCGCCACTCCGCTTTTACACGGTGTGAGGTACCCACGCGGCTGAAGGCTGGCGCTATCTCTTTCTTCACTATCTTTCACCATCTTTTTAATTAAGTTTCTTGTGTTTTACATTTTTTGTTTGTTTATTCTATCCTTTCAACATCTTTATTTCTTCTTTTGCTATCTTTCATTTTTGTTTAACTCTTCGGATGGGTGAGCTACACCCGAAAACAAGCCCGCGACCCGGGGTGTCGGAGTTTAGCAGTATGGAAGATCGCATTTTGAAAAATATTCCCCGGGTGGGTCCCAGCGATGCTGGGGAATCCCACCCTCCCGCTTCGGCGGGAGGCAGCTCCATGTATACGGGGGGGGCACAAACTGCGATGAGGGTGGAGGAGGCCGTTGAGACGGCGAGTGTAGTGGAAGGAGGCGAGAGTTCGAAGCCGGTGCCCCTTACCGCACCGGCAGCGGATATGCTCACGGACGAGGATGTGGACTTTTCACAGCCCGTCGAAAATGGTAGGGAGCGGCTCCTGAGGCTTCTTCATCGGAAGAAGCTTCGAGGAGACACGGAGGGGCTCGCGCGCGTTCAGCGCGAGCGTGACCTTATCCTCCCTCCCTCCATCAATGATGAGACAATGGCGGCGGGAAAAGCCAGTACAGCCTCACCGCGCGTACCACTTGTGGTGCTCACGCGCAACTTGGCAGTCCCGTCGCCACACGGACTTGACAAATCGAGAGATAGTGATGACTATCTCTCCGACTCCTCGGTCTACAGCGCCATGTCGCTGGATTCCGGGGAGTCCACTACCGGACGTGACAAGCCTCGAAAGAGGAAACAGGACGATGACAATGCACCACCGCTTGGCAAAGGGCCGGTGCCTAAATCGAAGCGAGGACGAGGCCGACCGCCGACAACGGGCCAGTACGTTGGTCTGGCGAAGGCAAAGGCCGAATTCAACGCGCGAAAGGAAGAGGCTCTTCGGCTCCAAGCTGAGGAGGAGGTGGCCGAATCGGCGAGGACGGCGCGGCAGACATGCGCGTCAACCTGCGCAAGCCCCGAAGGCGCGGTTACCGGACAAGATAGATCAGAGCAGACGATCACCGCTCTGGTCCAAAGCGTGGAGTCTTCGTTGGCGACAGTTACAATGGTCGCCATGAAATCCCAGAATTTAAAAGGGACCTACCAACGGTACCTCAAAGAGGCGACTGCTAACATAAAGGCGGCCGTCGCCGAAATGAGGGGCCGCGGGCAATCCGAGGAAGTGAGGGCCCTTGAAGCCCAAAACACAAGGCTTCAACAGCAGGTGGAAATACTCCGCCACGAGTTGGAAGAGCTACGGCGTCAGGCGGCAGGGCCTGCCATCCAAGACCTGCAACTGCTGTTGTCGGAGGTTTCGCGTTCCAATATCGAAACCTTCGGCAACATGCTGAACGCAAGACTAGCCGGAATTGAGGACCGGCTCCTCCCAGAACCGAGGATGAGACCACCGTTGGCGGCAGACAGCGCCGATACTCCTATCGACGCCCCACCGACCAAAACCGGACTGAAGAAGACACCGAAGCCTAAAAAGGCAAAGGCGCCCACCTATGCGGAGGTGACGGCACCGAGTGCGGTGGCCTCTAAAATGGCATCACCTGCACCAGTCCCGCAAAAAGCCCCAAAGGGCAAGACAAAGAAGAAGAAGCGGCCTACAATGGCCGCTCAAGAGGCGGCGCAAGGGGGGGCGAACACCGAGCCCTCCCCCGCCGAGGCCCCGTGGACCAGTGTCGGCCCTCGGAAGGCC
>FR990045.1:31482767-31680756 GCA_905404095.1 Glaucopsyche alexis | reverse complement strand
CGTCGCAAGTAGTCGCCGTTGCCTCTTTAGGCTTCTGCGCTTTCGTCTTCCTTGCCGCTGGTGGAGTGCTTACGATGGCATTGTCTGCCACCAACGGCGGTCTGATCCTCGGGGCCGGCAAGAGACGATCCTCGAGGCCCGCCAATCTAGCGTTCAGCATGTTGCCGAAAGTCTTCAAGTTGGTACGGGAGACCCCCGACAACAGCTGTCGCATTTCATCTCCGGCGGGCACGGGCGGTCGCCGGCGCAGCTCCTCTAGCTCGCGGCGCATACTCGCCACCTGCTCCTGGAGCCGCGCATTTTGGGCTTCCAGCCGCGCCATTTCGTCACTCATAGAGTGACCTCTCATCTCATTTACGGCCGCCTTTATGTTGGCGACCGCCTCCTTGAGACACCGTTGAAAGGTGCCCTTCAAGTTCTGAGACTTCGTGGCGACCATGGTTACGGCCTCCAGCGAAGTCCGTCAATACTCTTGGCCAGAGCATAGTTGGTCTGCTCTGACCTGTCTCCTCCAGTGGCTGCGGCGGGGCTTGCGCGGATAGAAGCGCGCGCCTCCCGCGCAGTTTTCAAGGTTTCGGCAACTTCCTCGGCGGCCTGAAGCCGAATTGCCTCCTCCTTCGCCCGATTCAGGTCGGCCTGTGCCTTTGCCAAGCCAACGTACTGGCCGGTGGTCGGCGGGGCGGCCGCGTCCTTTTTTGGGTTTTGGTGCCGCCCCCTTGCCAAGGGACGGCACACTGGTCGTCGTCTAAGTTTCTCCTCTTGCGAGGTCTGTCAAGTCCAGTGGGACTCCCCGGACTCCAGCGACATAACGCTGTAGACCGAGGAGTCGGAGAGATAGTCGTCGCTATCTCTCATAGATCCGTGTCCAGGTTTGGGCGGCGGTGCCATTACGTCGTGCAGTAGTACGCGTGGCACGCGCGCCATGTCATCGTCCTTTTCGAGGGACGGGAGTCTCAACTCGCGCTCATATTGCACGCGAGCAAGCCCCTCCGTGTCACCCCGCTCCTTCTTACGCTGGAGCAGTCGCAACAGTCGCTGCACGCCGTTAGTCTGCGGCTGCGAAAAGTCGACCTCCTCATCCGTTAGGAGTTCCTTTCCCGGTGCGGTTAGGGGCACCGAGCTAGGTCCTTTCTGCGCCATCGCGCCTCCCTCCTTCCTCTCTCCCCGCCTTCTGCTCCTCCGCCATCGCACTATTTGGCCCCCCCGTATACAAGGGCCGACCCCCCGCCGAAGCGGGAGTGTGGGATTCCCCATTGCTGGGACCCACCCGGGGAGTGTTTTTAATAATACGATCTTCCATATTTTGTCTATTAAGGGAGATTCTGCCTGGTGCCCTCGGACGAGCCGCCTGCTCGCCACGCATCCCAAGGCCGGGCACCACAAACCGGGGATTAGGGGCCGTAAAAGCCAATCCGTCGCCATACAACCATACACACACACACACACAAGAGTAAAACAAAAGAGAAAAATAGAGAAGTTGAAATATAGAGAAAACAAATAAAATAAAACAAAAGAAGAGTAAACTACAAAAAGATAGAAAGATAGAGATAGACCGGCGTTCAGCCACCTGAGTACCTCACCCCGTGTAAAGAGCGGAGTGGCGCACCCAGGTGTTGCCCAGGGACACCAACGTGGAGGAACCGGTATCGCCCCCAACCTAACCTAACCTAACCTAACCTAACCTAACCTTTTTTTTTTTTTTTTTTAACGCCGAGAAATGCATTTAGGCATTCCGCGGGGAGTGGGGAAACTCCCCAGGCGGATATGTAGGACTCGCTGCGTCCGAGAAGATGGTAGATGGACGCAGCCCTACCCACTAAAACTCGGCGGTACTCCGACGGTACCGCCCTTGCCGGAGCCACGGGAACTACAAAAACGACCGCGACTCCGACGACGGGCGCCTGCGTTGTGGGTTGCAGGCCCATCCCGTTGGGGGCGATCAGGCGCCCCTCAGGCCGAACAGAGGCCCCATCAGGGCTTGCCTAGGCCTTCCACCACGTGTGCCGCGATGCGCAGGAGTACGTTGCGCATCACGGCCATCTCGGGGGCTCAGTGCAATGAGCGGCGGCGTCCCCACGCCGCCGCCCTGAGCTCCCCGGCTAAGGCGGGACGTTGCGATCATCATTATTGATCGCGCGTCTTCGTCTCGGCCGTCTTCTTGAGGTGTCGAGCGCCTCCCTTTCCCTTTCACGCTCGGCCTCCTCTTTGGCTGAGATGACTTCTTCAGCGAAGTTCTCCACAGCTTTCCACGCTTGCTCGCTGCTCAGCATAGATTGAATAATTGCTGGCAGCGAGAGGTCAAGTCCGATGGCAGCTTGCAATGCCGCACGTTGTCCATTCCATGAGGGACAGGCCGTAATGGTGTGCTCGGCCGTGTCCCTCTCCTCGTCACAATGGTGACATCGCGTGTCGTTTTCTCTCCCGGCGATCTCGCACAGGTACCGACCGAAGCAGCCGTGCCCGGTCAGCACCTGTGTGAGCCGGAAGGAGAGCGCGCCGTTCTTCCTTTGGATCCACTCTTTCAGTAGTGGGCGGATCGCCGTCACCAAAGCGATGCTGACTTGTGGCTCTTGTAGCCGGTCAGCCCACAAATCTACGCTCGTCTCCCTGGCAGAGTCTCTCCACCGACGGACGACATCTGGGAGAGGGTTGCCGCCCTCCGCGCGGACCGCTGCGCAGCGCCAGTACACGTCGGCGAGAGATCGCGCGTCTATGTCCCAGGGGACGCTTCCCGCAAGCAGGCATGCCGCATCCTTGGAGATGGTGCGGTAGCCGCGCACTGCCCGGGTAGCCATCACCCTCTGCAGCCTTCCTATCACCAACCGATTATCGGGCAACAGTTGGTCAGCCCAGATTGGTGCGCCGTACATGACCATGGAGCGTACGACGCCCATGAACAGTCGCCGACAGCCAAGGCTCGGGCCCCCGAGGTTCGGGAGTAGCGATGCCAGGGCCCCGGCCGATTTGGTGACCTTCGTCGAGAGACGGCGAAAATGTTCCCGGAAAGTCCATCTGCCGTCTAGGACGAGACCCAGGTACGTCAAAGTTGGTGAGACGTTGATCCTGGTCCCGCCAACCATCACAGCCAGTCCAGGCGGGGGGGAGTTCCTCGGCCCGTGGAAGCATAGGGCCTCGGATTTCTCCAGGGCCACCGTAAGGCCCAGCGCTCGTATCCGACGGACGGTCTGTGCTACCGCCGCCGTCGCGAGGACTGTCGCGTCGCGATGTGTTTTGCCGCGACTGATGACGAGGGTGTCGTCCGCATATCCAATTACTTCGACGCCTGGGAGATTGGCGCCGGAGAGTACAGGGTCGTATCCAATGTTCCACAGGGTCGGACCGAGAGCCGACCCCTGTGGAACGCCGCAGACCACTTCTTTCTCTTCCCATCCTTCTTGAGTTGGATATTGCACGGAGCGTTCCGAGAAATAATCGCCGATGACTTTGCGCAGATAACTCGGAACGCCGTGTCGTCGCAGGCCTTCTTTGATTACTGCCCAGGGCAAGGAGTTAAAGGCGTTGGAAATATCCAGTGACACTGCCAGAACTACCCTGCCCCGGGCCACCTCCTCCTCTACCACGTCACGCAGACGAGCGACCGCACCTATTGTGGACCGGGCTGAGCGGAACCCGTATTGGTTCTCGCTCAAGTTTGGACCGACGCGCTCTAGGTGTTGAACGAGACGCGCCACGAGAATCCGTTCAAAGATCTTGCAGATCTCATCCAGTAGCACAATAGGGCGGTACGCCGACGGTTGGTCTTCCGGCCGACCTGCTTTTCGGAGCAGCACCAGTTTTCCAGACTTCCATCGCCGCGGCACTCGACCCTGGACCAAACAGTTGGTCAAAGCGGTGAGTACACGCGGCTCCATCTCCTTTATTGAGAGAGCCCAGACGCGCCCCGGGACACCGTCGAGGCCTGGAGCCGTATTTTTGAGGCCCATTTTGTGGACCGCCTTTGCTAGTTCCGCCGATGTAACGGGCGGTATTTCCTCATCATCACTAGGATTCTCCTCCCGGTGAGCCATCATTTGTGGACTCCACTCGGCCCCAGATGGGAATAAGGCCGAGACGACTCTATTACGGAGATCCGGTTGGAGATTCTGTGTGAGCGGCGGGGCGGCCGGGCGCAGTTTTTGGCGCACCCATTTATACGGTTTGCCCCAGGGATCGTCATCGAGCGTCCGCAACCACTCCTGCCAAGCTTCAGCCTTCGCGCGCAGTAAGGCGTCGCTAAGTGTGAGGCAGGCCGATCGGTACATGTCGTACAATCTTTCTTCTTCCTGCAAGTCTCTCGTGCGCCGTCTGCGGTACCTTTTATAGCGGCGACGGGCCGCCGTGCATTCCTGCTGCAGATGGAGCAGCTCGGGACGCCACCAGTAAGTTTGGCGACGCGGTTTAAAATGGCCCACTCGTGGCATGGAGGCGTCGCAGATATTGCGCAACGCCTCGTTCAGCCATTCCGCACAATTTGCAGCATCGTCCGATGGAAATGGCGCCCACGATGCGACTACAGCAGCCTCCTGAAGAAGGTCGCGGTCCAGTCGTCTCAAAGACCATTTCGGGCCGCCGCCTGATAACATAGAGCGGCCCAGCTCCGACGTGCGGGCAGAGACGTCGAAGCGGATGAATCTGTGATCAGAAAGGTTTTCCGTTTCCTCCAGAACCCGCCAACCGGTGACACGGCGGGCAGCAGCCGAACTGACAAGGGTCAGGTCCACGATGGACTCGCCCTGCCGACGAACGCAGGTGCTTACAGAGCCTCGATTTGCCAGCACAAGGTCGGTGGACGCCAACCAGTCTTCTACAGCGCGGCCTCTTGCATCCGTCGCCGGGGAACCCCATAGCGTTGACTTCGCGTTGAAGTCCCCGGCAACGATCACAGGTCCAGACGCTCTACCCACGAATGCAGTCAACCGCAGAAGGAAGGCTTCAAAATCGGCCAGAGGCCTGTTCGGGGAGAAGTAAACCCCCACCACGGTGAGGGCCCCCAAGTTGACAGCGACGAAACCTTGGCCCCTGGTCGTACTTCCGGAGGAAGGAAACCTAACCTAACCTAACCTAACCTTTTTTTTTTTTTTTTTTTTTTTTTTTTTTTTTTTTTTTTTTTTTTTTTTTACGTCGGGAAATGCTTTATGCATCCCCGGCAGCGCTGGGGAAGGGCCACCGGGGTATGTGGGACTCACCCGGGCGGAGATGGTATCGCCCGGGGTTACCTCACTAAAACCCGACGGTGTTCCTTCTTCCCCGCAAGGGGCAGGGACACGGGAAACGCGGAATACACAACCGCGACCCTGCCAGCGGACGCCTGATGCAGGCTCTACTCGTGGGCTGGTAGGCCCACTTTGACACTACGACGCGATGCGCAGGAACACCTTGCGCATCGCGGCCTACTCGGGGACTCGGTGCTATTGGGCGGCAGCGTCCCCACGTCGCCGCCCCGAGCTCCCCCGCTACGGCGGGATATCGTGACCATGTCTGGCCCTGGGTCTCCGCCTTGGCCTTCTCTGAGGGTCGAGCGCCTCTGACTCTCGTCTGCGCTCCGACTCCTCTTTCGTCGACATCACCTCTTCGGCAAATGTCGCGACTGCCTGCCAGGAACTCTCACCACTCAGCATCGCGCGAACGATTGCTGGTAGTGTGATGTCTTGTCCAATGGCGGCTTGTAATGCCGCTCTTTGTCTCGTCCATGCGGGACAGGCCAGCAAGGTGTGCTGCGCCGTGTCCCGTTCGTCGTCGCAGTGGTGGCAGGCGGTGCTCTGCTCACGTCTGGCAATGTCGCACAGGTACCGACCGAAACATCCATGTCCGGTCAGTACCTGTGTAAGGCGATAGGTTAATGCCCCGTCGTCTCTGTCTATCCACTCCCTCAGTACGGGACGAATGGCAGCCAGCAGGTCGGCGCTGACTGTGGACTCATTTAAGCGGATGAGCCATTGGTCGATCGCGTCGTCTCTTGCTTCCCTTCTCCACCGCCGGATGAAGTCTGGCGGTGGGATGCGTCCTTCATCGCGTTCCGCCTGGCATTGCCAGAACACGTCAGCCAGTGATTTGGCTTCAATATCCCAAGGGACGCTGCCGGCGAGAACGCACGCGGCATCTTTTGAGAGCGTGCGATATCCCCGCACCGCTCTTATCGCCATCGTCCGCTGCAGTCTCATCAAAATTTGTCTACTCTCGGGCGCCAGGTGTTCGGCCCATATTGGCGCACCGTACATGCTCATAGAACGTATGATGCCCATGTACAGGCGCCGACATCCGAGACTGGGTCCTCCTAAGTTAGGGAGTAGCCACGCCAATCCTCCAGCAGTTTTGGTGATTTTCTCCGATAGTCGTCTGAAGTGTTCTTTAAACGACCACCGGCCGTCCAGGACAAGGCCCAAATATGTCATGGACCTTCCTATCTCGATCCTTGTGCCGCCGACAATTATAGCCGCATCAGGCGGTGGCGAGTTTCTCGGCCCGTGGAAGCAGACCGCCTCCGACTTCTCCAGTGCGACGTCCAGCCCCAGGGCGCGTATGCGGTGCACCACCTGAGCGACTGCAGCCGTCGCCAGAATTATGACCTCGCGCTGTGTTTTCCCCCGGCAGACAGCAAGGGTGTCGTCTGCATAGCACAGGAGGTTTACGCCGCGCAAATTGGCTCCTCGCAGGACATAATCGTATCCGATGTTCCACAGGTGCGGACCGAGAGCCGAACCCTGTGGAACACCGCATACCACGGCCATTCTTTCCCATCCTTCCTTTGTTGGATATTCGATATATCGTACCGATAGGTAGTCACCGATTATTCTTTCCATGTATTTGGGTACTTTGTGGTACCGTAGTCCTTCCTTTATAGTTGCCCAGGGCAGGGAGTTAAAGGCATTAGATATATCTAAAGACACAGCCAGAACAACCCCACCCTGAGCCACTTCCTCCTCCACTACGTTCCGCAGCTGTGCTACCGCCCCGATTGTGGATCGTCCAATTCGAAAACCGAACTGATTGGTGTTAAGGTTCGGGCCAACTCGTTCCAAGTGCTGGGTAATACGCGCAACAAGCACACGCTCCAGCATCTTACACACCTCATCGAGTAGGACGATCGGGCGGTAAGCCGATGGTCGGTCTTCCGGTCTGCCTTTCTTACGGAGAAGAACAAGCCTTCCACACTTCCAGCGGTTTGGGAAGCGGCACTGTGACAGACAGATGTTGAGGACTGTGAGCACTTGCTCTTCCATCTCCTCCATTGCAAGTGCCCACGCACGGCCCGGGATGCCGTCGAGGCCGGGTGCCGTGTTCTTCTGCCGCATCTTTTTGACAGCCGCAGCAAGTTCCGCCGATGTAATGGGCGGAACTTCTTCGTCATCATCGGTTTCGTCCAGTGGCGCCATCGACGGCGGAGACCACTCAGCCCTTGTTGGGAACAGCGCCGAGAGAACAGTCTCCCGTAGGTGCGGCTCTAGGCTCTGGGTGAGAGGTGGGGCGGCCGGGCGAAGCTTCTGCCTCACGTACTTGTAAGGCCGCCCCCATGGATCGCGGTCCAGAGTCTCTAGCCATTCTGTCCATGCTTCGGTTTTGGCTCGTCGTATGCTGTCCTTTAGGGCGCTTCGGGCGACCCTGTAGGAATCATAGGCGGCTTCCTCGTCGTCCGTGTTTACGTTCCTCCTCCGTCGTAGTCGCGCATAGCGACGATGAGCCGCCACGCACTCCTCCCTCAGCTGTTGTATTTCCGGGCGCCACCAATACGCCTCGCGTTTGCGCTTGATCAGGCCGACTCTGGGCATGGACGCATCGCAAATATGCGTCATGGCCTCATTTAGCCGCTCCACCGCCGCCCCGACCCTCTCCCCCGGTGGGATTGGCGTCCATGATTGCACAATAGCGGCTTCTTTCAACAGGTCTTTATTTATGCGACGTAGGGACCACCGGGGACCGCCGTTTGATGTTGGTCGGCGGCTTCGTCCGTCCGGGACACTGGTGATGTCGAACCGGATGTATCGGTGGTCTGACAAAGTCTCTACATTTTCGAGGACATTCCACCTATTTACCCGGCGCGCGATGTTGGAGCTGGCCAGTGTAATGTCAACTATCGATTCCCCCCTTTGGCGTACGCATGTGCTGGTGTTGCCACGATTGAGTACGACTAGTCCAGTTTCTGCTAACCAGTCAGCAACTGCTCGGCCCCTGGCATTCGTCGCCGAAGAGCCCCAGAGCGCAGATTTCGCGTTGAAGTCTCCGGCGACGACTACCGGGTGGGCTATTTCGCCTATAAGGGTAGAAAGATGAGCTAGGAGCTCCTCGAACTCTGCGAGCGGTCGATTAGGTGAAAAATAAACGCCCACCACCGAAAAAGACCCGACATTAACAGCGACGAAACCGTGACCCTTAACGGTGCCATTCACAACTACAGTTTTTGGGCCAGTAACTATGGCGACTGACGAATCCGCGTCGCCGATCCAGTCTGCACGAGGTGGAACCCGATATGGTTCAGCTACCACCGCGATATCAATGGACCACCGCGCCATGGAGTGGACTAGGAGGTCCTGTGCATTGGCGCAGTGGTTCAGGTTACACTGTAGGAGACTACTTTGGGCCATTATTGTTGGGTCTCCATTTCGATGGCCTTCTCTATTTCAGGAGCCGTGTTTTCTGTTGTCGCGGGCACCTGAGGAGTCTTGCTCTTTTCAGAGCTGGTCTTCTTTTGGGTTTTCGGGGCCGGTTTGCCGCAGGTCTTGCTGCCCACGCGATGATCGGCTGGTTTTCCCTTGGATGCACAGAGAGCGCAGTGAGGTGCGTTCTGGCAATGCCGGCGTTCCGTTCCTCTCTGGTCGCCTCGGCTCTGCAGGTATCGGCGCACCGTCTGTGCGGTCCTTTTTTCTGTCCGCGGCGAGTGGAGGTCGTAGGCGTGGCTCCGGAAGGAGTCGTGCCTCTAGACTTTCCAGTCGCGCATCCAGTCTAGCACTCGATCGTGAGACTGCTTCCTGTATTGCTCGCTCGAGCAGCTCTTCCGTATTCAGTGCCGGGGTTGCGGGGGCGCTCTGGCGTCGAAAGCCGGCGAGCTCCCGCTTTACGGCCTCAAGCTCCGTCCTCATTTCTGTTAGCTCTGTGGAGAGGCGAGCGTTCACCTTTTCCAGAACTCTGGTCTCTTCCGTTGTCGTGCGGTTGAGCAGGACAGAGCAGGCCTCCTGCAATGTGCGTGTTGCTTCCTTGATCACCTTGATGCAAGGACCGCTCAGGTTTTTGGATTTCTTGACCGTCTCCTTTATGACCTGCAAGCTGCTTGTTATACTTGCGCCAAGTGTGCTTGTCGTCTCCTCATCCTCGAACGCGTCCGAGTATTCAGAGGCTCCAGACGTTCGTGACGATCTGGGCGGCTGGATCCTCTGCGCCAAACCCAAAATCTCTTTGTCCATCTGGACCGCGAGAAGCTGGCGTTCCATCTCCAGTTTATTCTTCACGGCTGCAGCAAAGCCTACGTATTCGCCTGTGGTAGGCGGTCGTCCTCTCCCGCGTTTAGGGCGGGAGGCTTTCGTCTTCTCTGGGCTGGTTCGGGTCGTTGGTCCGACGTCAGCGTCAGACTCACCGTCCGCATCCTGTCCGCTTTTCCGCTTTCTTGCAGTTGTCTTGTCCTTGAGATATTGGCGCGCCTGATTCGAGAGAGCGGCGGTCTCGTTGCCGCTTTCTTCGGATGCTGATGTGCCTTTGTCGGGTCTTATAAAGAACGCTGAGGTTCTCGTGCTCTCATCTTCATCCATTGCGGTTGTAGGTGTAGCCGCCCGCGAGCTACTTCGTGTAATAGTCCGAGATGTCACTTCTGTGTTGGTCGATTCCGATGTGTCTTTTCTTTTATTTTTTAATACGTCTTCCACTACCACAGCAACTTGAGCCCCCCCCGTATACATGGGGCGACCCCCCGCCGAAGCGGGAGTGTGGGATTCCCCATTACTGGGACCCACCCGGGGAGTATTTTTTCCATTGCTTACTTCCATGATTGTCACTTGTGGGCTGATTCTGACCCGATCCATTAGGGGGGATTCTGCCCCACGACCTCGTTGCGCAGCCACCTGCTCGCCATGCACCCCATCGCCGGCCGTTACCAACTTGGGGTTAGGGACCCACGGGTCCATCCATCGCACAAACACACACTGATTTTCACACGCAAACAGACAAAAGTGTAAAGAAGAATTAAACAAAACGAGAAAGATAGTAGAAGAAAAGATGGTGAAAATAGAGAAATAAAATAAACGAAACAAAAGAAGGGTATACTATAAAAAGATGGAAAATAGACGAAAGACCGGCGATCAGCCGCCTGAGTGCCTCACCCCGTGTAAAGAGCGGAGTGGCGCACCCAGGCGTTGCCCAGGGACACCACGAGGAGGAACCGGTTTCGCCCCCACCTAACCTAACCTAACCTAACCTAACCTAACCTAACCTTTTTTTTTTTTTTTTTTTTTTTTTAGGAGGGGAAATACGTACGTTACGTATCCCCCACCGTCTCCGGGGGAAGGCGGCAGGGGTATGTCGGACTCCCCCGGCGCTGTGGTGATGATCAGCGCCAGGGTTTACCGACTAAAACCCCTCCATGCCTCCTTCTGCGCCTATGCGGGGTCATGGGAACTGCGTGATACTACTACCACGACCCCGCAGCGCGTGCCGCGTCCGGCTCTCACCTGTCGCGGCGGCTACATGTGCGCCACCGCCTGCCTCACCGAGAGCTCCCCAGGCATAGGGGAGCTTTCCTCGGGACCCTTCAAGTGAGCGGCGATCCCCCGATCACCGCCCACGGGTCTAGGCATCCGTCTCCATACTGGCGGGGGCGGGCTGAACCGCCCTTGCGCCTTTGGCCTTTGGCTTTCGCCGGGCCGTCGGTGGCGGAGCCCCTTTTTTCTTTTTCGCAGTGGGGGGCGGCCTTGCTGCTATGCAGCCGCTGCTCCCCAACACATGGTCTCGCCTTTCCTTCTCCAGTGCCTCACACATGGGGCAGTTGGGTGCCGCCGCCGTGCAGTCAGGCACTTTGTGGCCCGGCTTCCCACAGCGGAAGCAGCTTCCGCTGAGGTCCAGCGGGCAGGAGCATTCCACCGCTAAATGGCCGGTGTCCAGGCAACGGTAGCACCGCCTTGGCCTCGCGGCCAGCAGCACTACCTTCGCCTGGACCCAGCCGACCTGCAACCGCCCAGCGCTGACGAGCTTTTTCGCGGCTGCAGTTGGCACGCCGAGCCAAAGGCTTCTGGCGCCCCTGGGGCCCGTCACAATTCTGCCCGACCGAATGTTGCCGGCCGGGCAGCTACCGTCTCTCGCGGCCGCCCCGACAATTTCGGCGGCCGTCGCGGAATCGTCCAGCCCGGTGATGAGAACTTCCGCTCTTTTCACCGGGCGGGCTATCCGAACCACGTTCGGGTCAAGGACCGCCCTCAACCTTATGGCTAGGGCGTCCGCCTTCTCGTTCGCCTCCTCTCCGTCGACGGAGAGGACGCGTGCACCGGTCTGGGCCAGGCGAAAACCGAGCCTGGGGATGTTAAGGGCCCCGAGGTCGATCCCCGCCTTGGCCTCCCGCAGCACCTTCTCATAAGTTATCCCCTTCTCCGCGGCCCCCGCCTCGAGGGTGAGAGTGATGGCCGCGGTGGAGGGGGGGCGAAGTTTCGCCTTCTTTCTTTTCGGGGCGGCCTTGGAAGTCTTAGCCGACCCTTTCTTCTTTTTGGCCCCGCGTGGACCAACAGTGGTCCACTGGGCCTCGGCGGGGGAGGTATCGGAGATCGCCCCCCCTTGCGCCGCTTCTTTTGCGGCCATGGTTTGCCGCTTCTTCTTTTTTGCCTTCTTAGGCTTCGGCGGGACCGATGCAGGCGGTGCCACTATGGGGGCCGCTGCAGTCGGTGCCGTCACTTCGGCGTATGTGGGCGCCGTCGCCTTTTTGGGCTTCGGCGCCTTCGATTTTACTGCCGCTGGCGGGGTGTCCGCCGCCAGTGGTGGTCTAGCCCTAGGGGCTGGCAGAAGACGGTCCTCAAGACCTGCCAGCCTGGCGTTGAGCATGTTGCCGAAGGTCTCTGCGTTTGATCGAGAGACCTCCGCCAACAGCTCTCGCATTTCCGCCTCTGTGTGTCCCTTTACGGGGCGCGAGGCCTCTTTGCGCAGCTCGTCGAGCTCCTGGCGCAATGCGGCCAATTGCTCCACGAGGCGCGCATTTTGGGCCTCCAACGCTGCCATCTCCTTTGTAATGGTGCGACCGCGGACCTCTTTAAAGGCCTTCTCGAGGTTCCACACCGACTCTTTTAGGTACCTTTGATAGGTACCTTTGAGGTTTTTTGATTTCGTGGCGACCCTGGTGATGGTCTCCAGCGAATACTCAACCACTTCGCCCAACTCAGCGCTCGTCATCCTCGACGCCACTTTTCCATCAGGAGAAGTAGCGGGGAGTCTGCTGGGGGAGGGGTTGGAGCGGATGGAAGCTCCAGCCTTCCTCGCCTCCCGAGCCACTGCTGCAATCTCCTCCTCGTCCTGTAGCCGAAGGGCCTCCTCCTTCTGTTTATTATGTTCGGCCTTGGCCTTGGCCAGGCCGACATATTGGCCGGTCGTAGGCGGCCGGCCACGTCCCCGTTTCGGTTTGGGCGCCACCCCTTTACTAGTGGACGGCGCCGTGTCCTCGTCCGTATTGCGTCTCTTGCGCGCAGTCCTGTCCGGGTGTGCGGGCAGCCCCTCGGAGTCCAGCGATATGGCGCTGCTGGTGTCCGAGAGACAGTCCTCGCTGTCTAGTTCGTTGTTGGAGAGAGGCTTAGGAAGGCGGCCGGGCATGCGTTCTACCACAACGCGCGGCTCGCCCTCTGCAACCTTCTCTTGTGTCCTCTCCGGTGGTTGGGCCGTCTCCGGTGCGGCTAGGTGCACCGGCTTCGAACCCACGCGCTTTCTCGCGCCTCCCGTCACTCCGCTCGCCGTCGCAACGGCCTCCTCATTCCTCCTCGTGTCTTGTGCCCCCCCCGTATACGTGGGGCAGCCTCCCGCCGAAGCAGGAGGGTGGGATTCCCCAGCATTGCTGGGACCCACCCGGGGAATATTTTTCAATGCACGATTCTCCATATTCTTACTCTCCGACACCCCGGGTCGCGGCCTTTTTTCAGGTGTGAGGTCACCTATCAGACGAGTTAACTCAAAAGGAAAGATAGTAGAAGAAGAAAGAAAAGATGGTGAAAAGATAGAAAACAGAAATAAAAACTAAAGCAATGAAGAAATTTAAACTAAAAAGGTGGTGAAAGATAGAGAAGAAAGAAAGATAGAGCCAGCCTTCAGCCGCGTGAGTACCTCACCCCGAAGACGGGGTGGCGCACCCAAGCGTTGCCCAGGGGCACGAACGTGGACGAACTGGCAGACCCCCTACCTAACCTTTTTTTTTTTTTTTTTTTTTTTTTTACGATGGTGAAATTCTTCTTACGAATACCCCGCAGCCCCCGGGGAAGGGCTGCAGGGTTATGAGGGACTCCCTAACGAAAAACGAAGACCTACCCTCTAAAACACCCCGATGTCCTCCTTCGCGCTTTGACGGGGCCATGGGTATCGCATGAGCATTCGTCCACGACCCCGCCGACGCTTGGCCCTAAAATGGGCACTCCTTCTAATGCGGTGTTACCCGCCCTCCGCTGGGAGGCTCTTCCGGACATAAGAGAGCCTCTTCAGCTACGCCCTTTGCGTAAGCGGTGATCTCCCGGTGCACCGCCTACGGGCTCCACACGCGGCGGCTTATGTCCAGCACCCCCCTAATGAGAGGGGGCGCCCACAAGTCCGAACCGCTGTTCCCTGCTACCTACGCACGCGGCAGCTCGTGTCCAGCACTCCCCTAATGAGAGGGAGCGCCCACAAGACTGGACCGCGGCCTCCTTTGTACTGGACATCCTTACGGATCGGCGTCCATGGGTTGGGATGGCTCCACGTTGTCGGCCATCGCTTTACGCTTGACTTTCTTCGTGGGGTCCTTCCGTTTCCCCCCTTTCTTCTTCCGGGCCGGCTTCCTTCCCGCTGTGACACAGCTGCCGCTCCCGAGCGTATGGTCCGCTGGTTTTTCAGCAGCCTCGCAGACAGGGCAGTTTGGAGCTGCCCCGCAGTCCGCCGCCTTATGACCGGGCTTTCCGCACCGGAAGCAGTTCCGGCTGCGGTCCACCTGCGACTCACACTTTGCTCCTACATGGCCGGTCTCGAGGCATCGGTAGCACCGCTTAGGCCTCGCGACCAGCAGCGCCACCTTCACCTGAGTCCAACCCACTTGTAGCCGCCCAGTGCTGGAGAGCTTCTTGGCGGCTTCAATTGGTACGCACATCCAGAGGTATTTGGCACCTCCGGGCCCCTCTACTATTTTGCCCGACCGGATGTTGATGGCCGGGCATCCACCTTCTTTGGCGACCGCATCGATGACGTCGGCGGCCGTCGTCGCGTCGTCCAGCCCGGTAACGCGCATTTCTGCGCGTTTAACCGGGCGGGCCACTCGCACTACCTCCGGATCCAACGCCGCCTTTAGTCTGGCAGCGAATGTGTCGGCCTTCTCTTGGGCTCCTTCCCCGGACAACAAAAGCACCCGGGCACCCGTTTCAGCCAGACGGAACCCGACCTTGGATATGCCAAGCTCCGCCAGGTTAATTTTCTGCTTCGCCTCAGAAAGCACTGAGGCGTAGGTGGCCCTCCGTTCCTCAGCCCCCGCCTCTAGTGTGAGGGTGATAGCCGCGGTTGTTGGTGCGCGCAATCTCGCCTTTCTCTTTTTTGAGGCAGCTGGTTTGTCAGCTCCCCTCTTTCCTTTCTCCTTCTTGCGTCCGCGTGGACCGATTGTGGTCCACGCGGCGTCTGTCGCAGGTGGGTCGGTTATTGTGGCCCTCACCTGTTCGGCCTCGTGTGCGGCCAAGGACTTTTTCTTCTTCTTTTTCTTCTTCTTTTCCTTCTTCTTCTTGAGCGGCGCAGATGCAACAGGGGCCTCTATTGGGGTCTCTGTGCTCACCGCCGCCATTGTCACGTTTGGTGCTCTCTTCTCCTTCTTTTTCTTTTTCTCCGGTGCCTTCGGAGCGGCTTCAGAGACTTCGGCAGTGGCCGGAGCAATGTCGCTCGAAGTGTTGTCCACCGCCAGTGGGGGCCGACGACGTGGCTCCGGGAGAAGGCGGTCCTCCAGACCGGCTAACCGCGCATTTAACATATTGCCGAAGGTCTCCGCATTATTACGGGAGACCTCCGCCAACATCTGCTGCAGATCTTTCTCGGCGGGCTTGTTTGCTTGGCGCCGTAACTCTTCCAGTTCTCGGCGCATGTTCTTCATCTGCCGCTGAAGTTGCGCGTTCTGAGCCTCCAGCCTCTGTATCTCCTCCGTCATGGAGCGGCTCCTCATTTCCGCGACAGCCGCCTTGATGTTGGCCGCCGCCTCTTTGAGGAACCGCTGATAAGTTCCTTTTAAGTTGGAGGACTTCGTGGCGACCATCAATACGGTGTCCAGCGAAGCCTCCACACTTTTCATGAGGGCAGCGTTGGTCTGCTCCTCTTGTCCACCTTCTGTATTCGGGGCAGGGTTAGTGTGAAGCGAGGCTCTCGCCTGCCGCGCCACCCGCGCTACCTCAGCTACCTCCTCTTCGGCTTGAAGCCGAAGGGCCTCCTCCTTCGCCTTGTTATAGTTGGCCTGCGCCAGAGCAAGGCCGACGTACTGGCCGGTCGATGGTGGCCGGCCACGTCCCTTCTTGGTCTTGGGCACTGCCCCCTTGCTGGTGGGCGGTGCATCGTCTTCGTCCGTGTTTCGTCTTTTGAGACTTGTCCGAGCCGGTGGGATTGTGGGCAACCCCTCGGAGTCCAGCGATATGCAGGACATATCACTGGAGTCCGAGACGCAGTCCTCACTGTCATATCCGGTGCGAGGGGGTTCAGGGAGTAACGCGCGCGTGAGCATCACGCGCGGCAGATCTTTGTCGCCCCTCAGAGCCTTCTTCTTGAGTAATTCCAGCAGCCGCTCCCTGCCATTAGGGATCGGCTGCGAAAAGTCAACTTCCTCGTCAGTAAGCAGTTCCGTTTTCGGTGCGGTTAGGGGCACCGAACTCGGTCCAGCCTGCTCCTTCATCACTCCTTCCTTACTCCGCGTCCTCACGACGCCATCCTCTTCTCCACTCGCAACTTGTGCCGCCCCCGTATACGTGCGACAGCCTCCTGCTCCTTGCGAAGCAGGAGAGTGGGATTCCCCGGCATTGCCGGGACCCACCCGGGGAGTATTTTTCAAATTACGACCCTCCATAGTAGTAACTCCGACACCCCGGGTCGCGGCCTTTTTACAGGTGTGAGGTCACCTATCAGAAGAGGGTAACAAAAACGGAAAGATAGCGTAAGACAAAACAAAGATGGTGAAGGATAGACAAGAAACGAAACAAAACCAAAACAAAGAAAGAATAACATAGGCGGGGAAGAAAGAACCAAAAAGAAAGATAGAACCGGCGATCTGCCACTCGCTTGTGTCACCCTGGAAACGGCCACGGTGGCACAAGCGAGTGTTTCCAGGGGCACCACGAGGAGGAACCGGCTCACCCCCACCCCCTACCTTTTTTTTTTTTTTTTTTTTTTTTTTTTTTTAACGTGCGGAAAATACGTTACGTATACCCTACGACGCCGGGGGGCATCGTAGGGTTATGTGGGACTCCCCAGCGCCTGTGACTGGCGCCGGGTTTACCCACTAAAAACCGCACGATGCCCTCCTTCGCGCCTAGGCCGGGGTCATGGGTATCACATAGCATTCGTCCACGACCCCGGCAGCGCCTGCCTGCGACAGGCTCTCCGATTTGCGGCGGCGTAGATGGAGTGCCGCCGCTTTCCTTCTCCGAGAGCTCCCCGGGCATTGGGGAGCTTACTTCTCGGGACCCATTGGGTGGGCAGCGATCCCCCGATCACTACCCACGGGTCTTAGGCGCCTCTCACTCGGCGTCCATGGCGGGGGCGGCTGGAGCCGCCCTTGCGCCATCGGCCTTGGCCACTTTCTGGCGGGCCTTTTTAGTGGGCGTCTTCTTCTTTGGAGGAGGCGGCTTTTTCGCCGAAGTGACGCAACTGCCGCTCCCCAAAACGTGGTCTGCCTTTTTGCCCGCCGATAGACACACGGGGCAGTTTGGATCCGCCCCGCAGTCTGGCATTTTATGCCCAGGTTTGCCGCAGCGGAAGCAAAGTCCGCTGCGGTCCTCCGACCGGCAATTGACTCCGATGTGGCCCGTGGCGAGGCATCGGTAGCACCGCTTAGGCCGTTTGGCCAGCAGCACCACCTTTGCCGATGCCCATCCAATTTGCAGCCGCCCTAAGCTGGAAAGCTTCTTGGTGGCCGCTATTGGGACATGCAACCAGAGGGAGCCGTCCCCTCTGCGGCCAGCTACTATCTTGCCCGGTCTGATGTTGTC
This sequence comes from Glaucopsyche alexis, assembly GCA_905404095.1. Classification (NCBI taxonomy): domain Eukaryota; kingdom Metazoa; phylum Arthropoda; class Insecta; order Lepidoptera; family Lycaenidae; genus Glaucopsyche; species Glaucopsyche alexis. The sequence continues at coordinate 31,663,396 of FR990045.1, read as the reverse complement.
GACTGGGCAGCCTCCTTCCTTGGCGGCCGCCTCCACGACTTCGGCGACCGTCACTGTGTCATCAAGGCCAGTGAGACGCATCTCGGCGCGTTTCACTGGGCGGGCCACTTGTACAAGCTCGGAGTCGGCGACCGCTTTCAGCCTCGCTGCAAAAGCGTCCGCCTTCTCCGAGGCGCCCTCTCCGTCTATTGTGAGCATGCGGGCGCCCGTCTCAGCCACCCGAAAGCCCAGCTTGGTGATGCCGAACTCCCGGAGGTCGATGCGCGCCTTTGCCTCCGACAGTATTTTGGCATAGGTCGTCCCCCTTTCCTTCGCCCCCTCCTTTAGGGTGAGGGAGATGGCTGCCGTGGTGGGGGGGCGGAGCCTTGCCTTCTTCTCCTTTCTGGCTGGGGCGCTTTTGGTTGCCTTCGCCTCTTTCTTCTTCTTTGACCCGCGTGGCCCTACTGTTGTCCACGGGGCGTTAGCAGGAGCGGGGGTTGTATTATCCTTCGCCTCTGCGGCCTCCTGTGCGGCCAAGCTCTTATTCTTGGTCTTCTTTTTCTTTTTCTGCTTCGGCATTGTCAGCGGTGCTGGTGGTGTTGTTGCAATCTCTGCCTCTGACACTTCGGCCACTGCGACCGGTCTTTTCTCCTTTGATGTCTTTGGAGCCTTCTTCTTACCCTTCCCCGGGGCAACATCACTGCCCTCGACATGAGCCGGTGCGGTGTCGCTTGGGGAATCCATCGTCAGTGGACCCCCACCCCCTACCTAACCTAACCTAACCTTTTTTTTTTTTTTTTTTTTTTTTTTTTTTTTTTTTTTTTTTTTTTTTTTTTTTAGGAGGGGAAATACGGTTACGTATCCCCCACCGTCTCCGGGGGAAGGCGGCAGGGGTATGTCGGACTCCCCCGGCGCTGTGGTGATGATCAGCGCCAGGGTTTACCGACTAAAACCCCTCCATGCCTCCTTCTGCGCCTATGCGGGGTCATGGGAACTGCGTGATACTACTACCACGACCCCGCTGCGCTTGCCGCGTCCGGCCCTCTTCTTCGCGGCGGCTGGATGTAGTGCCGCCGCCTGCCTCGCCGAGAGCTCCCCAGGCATTAGGGAGCTGTCCATCTCGGGGCCCACAATGTGGGCGGTGATCCCCCGATCACCGTCCACGGGCCTAGGCTTCTACGTCCATGGCGGGGGCGGGCGGAGCCGCCCTTGCGCCTTCAGCTCTTGGCCTTCGTAGCCGAGCCTTTGGAGGAGCCTTCCCCTTCTTGGTGCTGGGGGGCGGTTTGGCCAGTGCACAGCCACTACTCCCCAGCACATGCCCCTTCTCTGGCTTCCCCAACGTCTCGCAGAAGAAACAGTTCGGGGGGGCCGTACAGTCCGGTGCCCTGTGTCCCGGTGCTCCGCAGTGGAAGCATCGACCACTGAGGTCTACCGGGGATGGGCACTTGACAGCTAAGTGGCCGGTGTCCAGGCAACGGTAGCACCGCTTTGGCCTCGCGGCCAGCAGCACCACCCTCGCCGAGACCCAGCCGACCTGTAGCCGCCCTATGCTTGTCAGTCTCTTGGCTGCCGCTACCGGTGCGCACAGCCAGAGACATCTCTCGCCCCTTCGGCCCACTACGACCTTGCCCGACCGGATATCGCCAGCCGAGCATCCTCCCTCTCTGGCGACCGCCTCTATCGCGTCGGCGGCCGTCGTCGTGTCATCGAGCCCGGTGAGCAGCATTTCCACGCGCTTCACCGGGCGACCGATCTTCACCAGTCCCTCGTCCAGAACCGCCCTCATCTTTGCGGCAAGGGCGTCCGCCTTCTCCTGGGCCCCCTCTCCCGATAGCTCGAGAACGCGGGCACCCGTTTCTGCCAGGCGGAAATCGACCTTGTAAATTCCGAGTTCCGCCAGGCAGATTTTTCGCTTCGCCTCCGTGAGTATGGAGGCGTATGTCGCCCTCCCCTCCTCGAGCACCCGCTCCTTGAGGGTGAGGGTGATCGCAGCAGTTTTGGGGGGCTTCAATTTCGCCTTCTTTTTCTTGGGGGCTGTCTTTTTGGCGGCTCCCCTCCTCTCCGTTTTCTGGCCGCGCCTACGTGACCCGTCTGTGGTCCGCGGGGCATCTGTCGCAGGTGGGGCGGTCATAGACGCCCTCGCCTCTTCGGCCTCCTGTGCGGCCAAAGTCTTTCTCTTCTTCTTCTTTCCTTTCTTGGGCGGTGCAGGAGCAGTGGGAGCCTGTGTAGGCTCCACCGTGCCCTCCGCCGCCCTTCTCCTCTCCTTGGCCGCTGCCTTCGGCTTTGGCCTCTCTTTTTCCTTCGGCGCCTCAACGCTCGGCGTGGGTGCCGGGGCTGTGTTCTCCCGGGCCCTGTCCGCTGCGAGCGGAGGCCTCCTTCGGGGCTCCGGCGGGAGCCGCTCCTCCAGGCTGGCAAGCCTCGCATTGAGCATGTTGCCGAAGGTCTCTATGTTTGCTCTAGAGACCTCCGCCAACAGCTCCCGCATGTCCTCGCCTGAATTCGCCTTGTCAAGATGGGCCACCTTTTTGCGCAACTCATCCAGCTCCTGGCGCAATGACACCATCTGCGCTTTGAGGTGCATGTTCTCGCCCTCCAGGAGCTGTACCTCTTCGGTAGCGGTGCGGTATCTCACCTCGTTGAAAGCCGACGTGATTGTCATCCGTGCCTCCTTTAGGTACCTTTGATAGGTACCTTTCAGGTTGGACGACTTCGCGGCGACCATGCCGATGGCGTCCAACGAGGTCTGCACCGCTTTGACCAGCTCGACACCCGTCTGCCCCGACGCTTCTTCCCTAACTGAAGAAGCAGCGAGGAGTCCGGTGGGGGAGAGGCTTGAGCGAATGGAGTCCCTAGCCTTCCTCGCCTCCCGAGCCACTGCGGCGACCTCCTCTTCGGCCTGGAGCCGAAGGGTCTCCGCCTTCTGCCTATTGTAGTCGGCCTTGGCTTTGGCCAGGCCGACATACTGGCCGGTCGTCGGAGGCCGGCCACGTCCTCGTTTGGGTTTGGGCGCCACACCCTTACTGGTTGACGGCGCCGTGTCGTCCTCGTCTGTGTTGCGCCTCTTGCGCGCAGTCCTGTCCGAGTATTGTGCGGGCAGCCCCTCGGAGTCCAGCGAGATGACACTGCTGGTGTCCGAGGGACAGTCCTCGCTGTCCAAATCATACAGAGGGGGTTTAGGGCGGTGGCCGGGCATGCGTTCCAGGTGAACGCGCGGCTCGTCCCTCACACCCCCCCCTTTTGTCTTGTCCGGTAATAATTGGGCCGATTCCGGTGCGGTAAGGTGCACCGGCTCCGAACCCACGCGCTTTTTCGCGCCCCTGCGTCTGCTCGTCGCTTCGGCGACCTTCTCCTCCTCCTCCCTCGTGGTTTGTGCCCCCCCCGTATACGTGGAGCTGCCTCCCGCCGAAGCGGGAGGGTGGGATTCCCCAGCATCGCTGGGACCCACCCGGGGAATATTTTTCAAATCACGATTTGCCATAGTCTTCATCTCCGACACCCCGGGTCGCGGCCTTTTTTCAGGTGTGAGGTCACCTATCGGAAGAGTTAACGTAAAATGAAAGATAGTAGAAGAAGAAAGAAAAGATGGTGAAAAGATAGAAAAACAAAAATAAAAGAAATGCAAAAAACAAGAAAGTTACCTAAAAAAAATTTTTTTTTTTTTTTTTTTTTTTTTTTTACGGGGGGAAATACTTTGCGTATCCCCCACCGCCCCCGGGGGAGGGCAGCGGGGGTATGTGAGACTCCCCCGGCGCGAGATGGAGGTGCACCGGGGTTTACTCACTAAAACCCCCCGATGTCCATCTTCAGCGCCTTTGGAGGGGTCACGGGAATCGCTTAGCATTCTTCCGCGACCCCCCAGCGCATGCCGCATCCGGCTCTCGTCCTACGCGGCGGCCTGGTGTTATGCCGCCGCCTGCCTCTCCGAGAGCTCCCCGGACATTGGCCGGGAGCTTGCCGACTCGGGACCCATAGTGTGAGCAGCGATCCCCCGATCGCCGCCCACGGGCCTAGGCCTCTACCTCCATTACAGCGGGGGCGGGTTGATCCGCCCTTGCGCCTTGGGCTTCCGGCTTTTTAAGCCGGGCCCTGGAGGGAGCCTTTCGCTTCCCTTTCGCGACGGGGGGCGGCTTTGCGAAAACGCATTTGCTGCTCCCCATCACATGTGCCATCTCTGCCTTGCCGGTAGCCTCGCACAGCATGCAGAGCGGGTCCGCTCCGCACTCGGCCGCCTTGTGCCCCGGCTTCCCGCAGCGGAAACAGCTCCGGCTGCGGTCCACCGAGGACTGGCACTTCGCCGCGACGTGGCCGGTGTCCTGGCAGCGGAAGCAGCGCTTAGGCCTCGCGGCCAGCAGCGCCACTCTCGCCGACACCCAGCCCACGCGAAGCCGCCCGGTTTCGAGCAGCTTTTTCGCGGCTGCAACAGGGACGCTTAACCATAAGGACGCGTCTCCTCTGCGTCCCATCACAATTTTGCCCGACCTGATAGAGCTGGTCGGGCATCCACCTTCTTGTGAGGCCGCCAGGATGACTTGGGCGGCCGTCACTGAGTCGTCCAGCCCGGTCACGCGCATCTCCGCGCATTTGACCGGGCGGCCGACTCTCACTACCTCCGGGTTGAGGACAATCTTGAGCTTCGCAGCAAAAGCGTCCGCCTTCTCCTGCGCCCGCTCACCGTCAATTGTGAGCACGCGCGCGCCAGTTTCTGCGAGGCGGAAGCCGAGCTTGGGGATGTCGAACTCCCCAAGATCGACTTTCGCTCTGGCCTCCTTTAGCAGGCTGGCATACGTGACCCCCCTCTCCGCAGCCTTCTCCTCAAGAGTGAGGGTGACGGCCGCAGTAACGGGGGCGCGCAGCTTCGCTTTCTTCTTCTTCGGGGCGGCTTTCGATGGAGTAGCCGCCCCCTTCTTGCCGGCCTTGCGCGGACCGACTTTGGTCCACGGGGCCTCGGCGGGGGAGGGGTTGTTGGTCTCCCCCCCTTGCACCGCCTCCTGAGCGGCCAATGATGGCCGCTTCTTTGTCTTCTTTTTGCCCTTGGGGGCCTTTGGCGGGGCAGATGCAGGCGGAGCCTTTTTAGGGGTCGCCGCTTCCTGTGCCGCCACTGTCGCGTACGTGGGCGCCTTTTTCGCCTTCGGCGCCTTCTTCTTTTCGGCCGCTGATGGTGCGATACCGACAGGTACGTCCGTGGCGTCTGCCGCCAACGGCGGTCTCCTCCTAGTCTCGGGAAGGAGTCTGTCCTCCAACCCAGCCAGCCTCGCATTTAGCATGTTGCCGAAGGTCTCGACATTGGAGCGCGAGACCTCCGACAACAGCTGCTGCAAGTCCTGGGTAGCGGGCCTGGTCGCCTGGCGCCGCAGTTCTTCTATTTCTCGACGCATAACGTCGATCTGCTGCTGGAGCCGCGCATTCTGCGCTTCTAAGGCCCGCAGCTCATCTGTCTCACAGCGGCCCCTCAGTTCGGTGACGGCCGTTCGGATGTTGTTGACCGCCTCCTTGAGGAACCGCTGGAATGTCCCCTTCAGGTTGGAGGACCTGGATGCAACCATTGCAATGGTCTCCAGGGACCTCTCTACGCTTGCCGTGAGGGTCGCGTTCGTCTGCTCCGTGTTTTGGGGGGCTTCAATTTCGCCTTCTTTTTCTTGGGGGCTGTCTTTTTGGCGGCTCCCCTCCTCTCCGTTTTCTGGCCGCGCCTACGTGACCCGTCTGTGGTCCGCGGGGCATCTGTCGCAGGTGGGGCGGTCATAGACGCCCTCGCCTCTTCGGCCTCCTGTGCGGCCAAAGTCTTTCTCTTCTTCTTCTTTCCTTTCTTGGGCGGTGCAGGAGCAGTGGGAGCCTGTGTAGGCTCCACCGTGCCCTCCGCCGCCCTTCTGGAGGAGGCAGTGTCTCAGTTACTGGTGGACCCCGGCCGATCTTATTACGCACCATTCGGTACGGCCGTCCCCAAGGATCCCGATTTAGTTCCGCCAGCATTTCTTCCCGAGCAGCCTCTTTCGCCTGCTGTATCGCCAGATGCAGAGCGCTTTTGGCTGCGCTGTATTCGGCTCTGAGTCTCCGTTCCAGCGGCTCATTTCTAGTCCTCCGGCGCATTTGGCGTTGGTACGGTCGGCGAGCCCTGACGCATTGTTGTCGGAGCTCCGCAATCGTGTCCGTCCACCAATACACCTGCTTCTTTGAAGGAGGGCCACGAATGCGAGGCATAGCTGCGTCGCAGATTCGGGACAAGGCCTCCCGAAACCAAAGTGCCTCTGCGTTAACGTCGATGGGAGCCTCAGGTCTTGGCGTCCAGGCCTCCACCTCGGCCGCCTCTTTCAGAGCCTCTGGGTCCATTCTGGTCAGCGCCCAGCGCGGGAACTCCGATACATTTTCCGGCGAGCGTGGGACCGTCTCCGCCGAGCTAGAGGGGGAGACACTGAATCGGATGTATAAGTGGTCCGACAGCGTCTCCACCCCTTCTACTACCCTCCAGTCTTGGACCAGTCGTCCAACCGCGGGACTGGCGAAGGAGAGGTCGATAATCGAGCTCCCCTGCGGCCGGACGCATGTTGGTGCGTCCCCGCGGTTTAGAAGCGACAGACCGGTCAGAACGGTCCATTCCAGCAAGGCATCCCCTCGTGCATTGGTCACTGGGGAGCCCCATGCTGAGTTCTTCGAGTTAAAGTCGCCGGCGACAAGAACGGGCCTTGGGGCCGCTCTTAAAACTGCCGCCTGCAACTCGTCTAGAAAGGCCTCAAATTCGGCAAGTGTTCTGTTCGGGGAGAAGTAAACGCCGAAGATCGTGTACTCCCCTCGGTCCACCGCTACGAATCCCTGGCCTCTCTCCCGCACGATAATCGGGGGGCCCGTGTCAGCTGCGTGTACGGCGACTGACCCCGTCAAGTCACCAGCCCAGGTGTTGCGGGCAGGGACGTAATAGGGCTCAGCCACAATTGCAATGTCAATTTGCCACTGCACTAGCGCGTGGAACAGCAAGTCCTGGGCGCCGGCGCAGTGGTTGACGTTCGCCTGAAGGAAATTGGATGGTTTTCTAGCCATTATTGGTCTCCATTGGTTCCTCCTGTCGGGCTTGAGGCCGACCCGCCGTTCGAGACTTAGCTCTTCTGTTGCGCCCCTTCTTCGGAGGAGCGCAACCCTTTCCGCCGACCGTATGGTTAGGATTTCTTCCCGCCGCCGAACAGACCACGCAGTGAGGCTTTGCCGAGCAGAAGGAGGACTTGTGTCCGGATTGCCCACATCTGAAGCACAGCTGACCTCTGTCCACTTCCGAATCGCACCGCCGCGCAGTATGACCGACCTCCAGGCAGCGGAAACATTTCATGGCCCTTGGTTCTAGGGGCTGGACACGCGCCGAACTCCAACCAACGAGCAAGCGGCCCGCAGCCACCAAGGTGTTGGCGGCAGCCACAGGACATTGCACCCACATGGTTCCGGTTCCTCCCGGGCCCTCGCGAATATCTCCCCCCTTAACATGTTCGGGGGAGCAGCTCGTCTTCGTCACGACCGCAGCCAGAACGGCCTCTTTCGTCACCGTATCGTCCAATCCAGTGACGCGTACGTCGGAACACTTTACAGGTCTAGCGACTCTAGCATCCCCAGCCAAGACGCCCCGCAACTTTTCGGCAAAGCGGACTGCCATCTCGCTAGTAGCGCTACTTGGGAGCTCCATGATTCGAGCCCCGGTTGCCGCCTGTCTGATTCGAACGCCTTCAGATAAGCCCAGATCCGCCAAGTTGATCCCTTGTCGGGCCTTGGTGAGGACGTCCTTATAAGTGGTGCCGCGCTCTACCGCTTCGTGCTGCAGTGTGATTACCACTGCAGCCGTAGCGGGAGCTGCATTTTTCCTTCTTCTCGTCTTCCTCTTTGGTTTCAGCTTTTGGGAGGTTTTGGAAGTCCCCTTAGGCTGAGCCTTTGTCATATCCGGGTTCGTCTTGTCCGAGTTTATCAAGTCCGGTGTCTTTTTCCTTTTTCCCTTTCTACTGACTACCACGTTCCAGCCCTCTTCCGTTGTTGAGGGACCGGGGATGGCAGCTGCTGGTGGAGCCGGCTTTTCTGCCAGTTTCTCCTTTCCTTGTCCCTTTCCTTTGGATTTTCCATTCTTTTTACTAATAGTTCTTTCTTTTTCAGATGCAGTTGCAGATGGAGCTGCTGCTGCCCTTGGTGTCGTCGCCGGAGTTGGAGTCACCATTCCTCTAGAGGGCCCAGCCCGTGGAAGGTCGGGCCAGTCCACAGTCGGGTGAGTACCATTTTTGTCCTTTCCAGTCCTTTTGTCCGCTGCCAGGGGCGGTCGAAGCCGCTTTGCTGGGAGCAGGCGGTCCTCCATAGCCTCGATACGTGCGTTGATCATGTTCGAGGTTCTCTCCATTATAGAGCGGGAGAACTCCTCGAACATGGCCCTCAAGCCTGCTACCGTTATTTCCTCTGAGCCGCCTTGTTGTGTTAGGGCCCTAGACTTCTCGGAAGTGCTTGCGGGGAGCGACGGTTCCGATGGTCGACTCGCCTTCTCCCGCAGCGTCTCTATCTCCTTCTTGAGGCGCAGGTTTTCAGCCTCCAATTTAAGTGTGTCCTCCTTGAGAGAGACAAGGCCACGTACCGATTCTTCGACCTTGGCTTCTCCTTCTTTGAGGGCCTTGGTAAAAGTGCCCTTTAGGTTGCCACTTTTTGCGCGTACCATTCTAATAAGCTCCAGGCCCTGCTCGCCAACTCTTTTAAATTTGGTAGCAGCCGGGAGCTCTTCCAGTGCCGCGCGTTCCGCCTTTTTGTTCGCTGCTTCGATCTCGCGTCGCTGAGTTTGATATAGTGCTGCAGCGACCTCCTTTTCAGCCTGGAGCCTCAGGTCTTCAAGCTCCAGGTCAAGCAGCTCCCGTTTCGCCTTCGCCATTCCGACATAGTCCCCTGTTGTTGGGGGACGTCCACGTCCTCTTTTAGCGGGAACGGTTTTCCTCCGGTGAGTATCGGATCGAGCCGATCGCTCTGATCCTCCGTCGTCCGAGTCAGACCCTGATTTAGACAGTCTTCGTTTGCCGGCCATGCTACTACCCGCTCGATCGCGCGAAGATGCGCGAGAGCTACCGGCTGTTCTCATGGTGTTCAGAGAACAGTCCGAGTCGTCCATCCGTTCAAGTTGCACAATCGGTATCCGTTGTGAAAGCGTGAGGTCGTCGTTTTTGGGGACATAAAGGTCCCCGGAGATCATCGTTGAATAAAGCAAATTTTTGCCCCCCTCAGAATACGTGGGGCTGGACGGGCCTGACGGCCCGCCGAGGGATTCTCCATTTACGGTACCCTCCTGAGGTAGTTTTATTTTAAAATCTGCCATTCCATAAAAGCTCCGACACCCCGGGTCGCGGTCTCTTTTGTTCTGGTGTGAGCTCACCAATCGGAAGAGGATAAATAAAACGGAAAGATAGCAGAAGACAAAAACAATAGGAGGTGAAAGAAAGACGAAAAACAAAACAAAACCAAACCAAAACAAGAAAACAAGAATAACACAGGTGGGGAAGAGAAAACCAAAAAAGAAAGACAGAACCGCGGCGATCTGCCACTCGCTTGTGTCACCCTGGAAACGGCCACGGTGGCACAAGCGAGTGTTTCCAGGGGCACCACGAGGAGGAACCGGCTCACCCCCAACCTTTTTTTTTTTTTTTTTTTTTTTTTTTTACGGGGGGAAATACATTGCGTATCCCCCACCGCCCCCGGGGGAGGGCAGCAGGGGTATGTGAGACTCCCCCGGCGCGAGATGGAGGTGCACCGGGGTTTACTCACTAAAACCCCCCGATGTCCATCTTCAGCGCCATTGTCTCGCCAGCGGGAATCGCTTAGCATTCTTCCGCGACCCCCCAGCGCATGCCGCATCCGGCTCTCTTCCGACGCGGCGGCCTGGTGTTATGCCGCCGCCTGCCTCTCCGAGAGCTCCCCGGACATTGGGGAGCTTGCCGACTCGGGGCCCTTACTGCGGGCGGCGATCCCCCGATCGCCACCCGCGGGCCTAGGCGTCCAACTCCATGGCGGGGGCGGGCGGAGCCGCCCTTGCGCCATTGGCCTTAGGCATTTTATGCCGGGCCTTCTTTGTCGGCGCCTTTCTCTTCGTACTGGGGGGCGGCCTTGCGACACAGCCGCTGCCTCCCAGCACATGCGCCTTCTCGGGCCTGCCGGCAGCTTCGCACAAGAAGCAGTTGGGCGCTTCCCCGCACTCAGCCGCCTTGTGCCCCGGTTTCCCGCAGCGGAAACAGCTCCGGCTGCGGTCTACCGAGCACTGGCACTTCGCCGCCACGTGGCCGGTGTCCTGGCAGCGGAAGCAGCGCTTAGGCCTCGCGGCCAGCAGCGCCACTCTCGCCGACACCCAGCCAACTCGCAACCGCCCCGAGCTCGTTAGCTTCTTGGCGGCCGCGATTGGGACACGCATCCAAAGCGAAGCGTCCCCTCGTGGTCCCACCGTCAGTTGACCCGACCGAATGTCGTCAGCCGAGCACCCTCCTTCCTTAGAAACCGCCTGAATGACGTCGGCGGCCGCTACTGAGTCGTCCAGCCCGGCGACGCGGATCTCCGCGCACAGAACCGGGCGGGCGACTTTGACGTCGTCCGGTGGCAGGACGGACCTCAGCCTAGCGGCGAAGGCGTCTGCTTTTTCTTGCGCCCCCTCACCAGCAATGGTGAGGACGCGCGCTCCGGTTTCCGCCAGACGGAAGCCTAACCTGGGGATCCCGAGCTCCCCGAGGTCAATCGCCGCTTTGGCCTGTCCCAAGACCTTGGCATAGGTCACTCCCCTCTCCGCAGCGTTTGCCCCCAGAGTGAGGGTGACTGCAGCAGTATTGGGTGGGCGAAGCTTCGCTCTCTTCTTCCTTTTCGGGGCGGCTTTGGCTGATGTAGCCGCCCCCTTCTTCTTCTTTTTAGCCTTACGTGGATCCACTGTGTTCCACGAGGCATCGGCGTGAGAGGGGTTGGCCTTCTCTCCCCCTTGCGCCGCCTCCTGAGCGGCCATTGTCGGTCGCTTCTTCCTCTTCGCCTTTTTCTTGGTCTTGGGCGGGGCCAGAGCAGCCGGAGCCTCCTCAGGGGCCGGTGTACTCGGTGCCGCCATCTCTGCATGTGTCAACGCCGTCACCTTGGGCTTCGGTGCCTTCTTTGTTGCCACTGTTGGTGGAGCACCAACAGAAGTGTCAGCGCTGTCCGCCGCCAGCGGAGGTCTTCTCCTTGTCTCCGGGGGGAGCCTTTCTTCAATGCCGGCCAACCTCGCATTCAGCATGTTGCCGAAGGTCTCGATATTAGAGCGCGAGACCTCCGACAACATCCGCTGCAAGTCGTTGGTGGCGGGCTTGGACGCCTGGCGACGCAGCTCCTCAAGCTCCCGGCGCATTGCGTCGAGTTGCTGCTGCAGCCTTTCGTTCTGGGCTTGAAGTGCCCTCATCTCCTCGTTTTCACCGCGGCCCCTCATTTCGGCGAGAATTGCCCGTATATTGACAACTGCCTCTTTCAAGTGCCGTTGGAATGTCCCCTTAAGATTTTGAGACCTCGTTGCGACCATTGTTATCGTTTCCAACGAGGCCTCCACACTTTTAGCCAGAGCATAGCTAGTCTGCTCTGACCTGTCACCTTCGGTAATCGCGGCGGGGCTTGCGCAGATAGATGCGCGCGCCTCCCGCGCAGTCCTCATCGACTCGGCAACCTCTTCCTCTGCCTGAAGCCGAAGAGCCTCCTCCTTTGTCCGATTAAGTTCGGCCTGCGCCTTGGCCAAGCCAACGTATTGGCCGGTGGTCGGCGGACGGCCGCGTCCTCTTTTCGGTTTTGGCACCGCTCCCTTACTGATGGGCGGCGCCATGTCTTCTTCCGAATTTCGCCTTTTAAGGCTTGTCCGATCAGGTGGTATTGCGGGCAACCCCTCGGAGTCCAGTGATATACCAGACATATCACTGAAGTCCGAGAGATAGTCGTCGCTGTCAACTCCGGTATTTGCATGGGTAGGCGGCATTATCACGTCACGTGTGAGCAGCACACGCGGCAGATCCTTGTCGCCCCGCAACTTCTTTTTTTGTAACAATTTCAGTAGCCGCTCTCTCCCATTCGGCTGCGGCTGACTGAAATCGACGTCCTCGTCCGTGAGCGCATCCGCCGCCGGTGCGGTAAGGGGCACCGGCTTCGAACTCGCGCGCGTAGTCGCGCCTCCCTCCACTCTCGCCGTTGCAACGGCCTCCTCTTCCCTCATCGCATTAGTTGGCCCCTCCGTATACACGGACCTGACTCCCGCCGAAGCGGAAGTGTGGGATTCCCCATCGCTGGGACCCACCCGGAGAATACTTTTCCTAATACGATCAGCCATTCCTCAAAACTCCGACACCCCGGGTCGCGGTCTCTTTTTTCGGGGGTGAGCTCCCCCATCAGAGTTAAATAAAAAGGAAAAATTGAAGAAGAAAAGACGGTGAAAAGACAGAGATAAAACAAAACAAAATAAAACAAAAGAAGAATATTACAATAAAAAGGCGGTGAAAGATAGAGAAAGACCGGCGATCAGCCGCCTGAGTGCCTCACCCCGTGTAAAGAGCGGAGTGGCGCACCCAGGCGTTGCCCAGGGACACCAACTTGGAGGAACCGGTATCGCCCCCGGCTCACCCCCAACCTAACCTTTTTTTTTTTTTTTTTTTTTTTTTACGCCAGGAAAATACGTTGCGTATACCCCGCGATGCTCGGGGGACACCGCGGGGTTATGTGGGACTCCTCTGTGCCTTGTTGTTGGTGGCACAGAGTTTACCCACTAAAAACCTGGCGATGCCCTCCTTCTGCGCCAATGCGAGGCCGTGGGAATCGCGTGAGCATGGCTCCACGACCCCGCAGCGCGTGCCGCGTCCGGCCCTCTTCTGTTGCGGCGGCTGGATGATATGCCACCGCATGCCTCTCCGAGCGCTCCCCGGGCATAGGGGAGCCTTACGCTCGGGACCCATAGTGCGGGCGACGATCCCCCGACCGCCACCCGCGGGTCTAGGCTTCGACCACATCCATGGCGGGGGCGGTTTGTTCCGCCCTTGCGCCACGGCTCGGCTTTTTCTGCCGAGCCTTCTTTGTGGGAGCCTTGCGCTTCCGCTTCGTCCCGGGGGGCGGCTTGGGGGCTATGATGCAGCCGCTGCTCCCCAGCACGTGCTCCTTCGGCTTCATTAAGGCCTCACAAGCCGGGCAATTGGGAGCTGCTTCACACTCCTGCGCCTTATGCCCTGGCTTCCCGCAGCGGAAACAAGTTCCGCTGAGGTCCACCGAGCTTGTGCACTTCGCTGCAAGGTGGCCGGTGTCGAGGCACTTGAAGCACCGCCGGGGTCTCGCCTCCAGCAGTGCCACCCTCGCCGTGACCCAGCCTATTTGCAGCCGCCCTGTGCTTGAGAGCTTTTTAGCGGCTGCCATCGGAATATTTAGCCAGAGGCTTCGAGCGCCCCTGGGACCTACCACGATTTTGCCCGATCTGATGTTGATGGTCGGGCAATTTCCTTCTAGGGCGACCGCTTCTATGACCTCGGCGGCCGTTGTCGCGTCATCCAGCCCGGTGACGCGCATTTCTACACATTTCACCGGGCGGGAGACTCTTACATCTTCAGGACGCAGGACTGCACGTAACCTTGTGGCCAGAGCGTCAGCTTTCTCCGGGGCCCCCTCTCCCTCTATTGAAAGGAGGCGCGCACCAGTTTGGACTAGGCGAAAACCGAGCCTGGGGATACTGAGTTCCCCCAGGTCGATTTTTGCTCTGGCCTCTCTGAGCACTTTCTCATATGTCACCCCCCGTTCTGCGGCCCCTGTCTCCAATGTGAGGGTAACCGCTGCAGTTTTAGGGGGGCGAAGCCTTGATTTCCTCTTCTTTTTGGGGGTGGCTTTGGCTGGTGTAGCCGCCCCCTTCTTCTTCTTGGCCTTGCGTGGACCTATGGTGGTCCACGGGGCCTCTTCAGAAGCGGGGCTGGTGTTCTGCCCCGCTTGCGCTGCCTCTTGAGCGGCCATTGTTGGCCGCTTCTTCTTCTTTTTAGGTTTCTTGGCCTTCGGCGGTACCGGCGCCAGCGGAGCAGCAGTGTTTGTTGCCGCCGCTTCCGCGTATGTGGGCACCGTTGCTTTTTGAGGCCTCGGCGCCTTCTTCGTCGGTGCCGCTGGTGCTGGGGCACCAACTTTGTCTGCAGCCAGGGGCGGCCGTACTCGGGGTGCCGGCAGAAGTCGGTCCTCTAGTCCGGCCAGCCTCGCGTTCAGTATTGTGCCGAACGTTTCTACATTTTTACGCGACACCTCGTCTAACAGCTGTCGCAAGTCGCTTCCGGTAGGCGCGGGCGGTCGTCGGCGCAGCTCTTCAAGCTCGCGACGCATATTCGCTACCTGACCCCCAACCTAACCTTTTTTTTTTTTTTTTTTTTTTTTTTTTTTTTTTTTTTTTTTTTTTTTTTTTTTTTTTTGAGGGGGGGAAATTCGTTACGAATCCCCCGCCGCCCCCGGGGGAAGGCAGCAGGGGTATGTCGGACTCCCCCGGCGCGAGATGGAGTGCACCGGGGTTTACCGACTAAAACCCCCCCATGCCCTCCTTCTGCGCCAATGCGAGGACGTGGGAATCGCGGAAGCATGCTCCACGACCTCGCAGGGCGTGCCGCGTCCGGCCCGCTTCTTTGCGGCGGCTTGGTGTTGCGCCGCCGCTTGCCTCACCGAGAGCTCCCCGGGCATTGGGGAGCCTGTCGTCTCGGGACCCATTGTGTGAGCAGCGATCCCCCGATCACCGCCCACGGGTCTAGGCGTCCGTCACTTCCATGGCGGGGGCGGGTGAACCCGCCCTTGCGCCTTGAGGCCTTGGCCTTCGTGGCCGAGCCTTTGAGGGAGCCGTTCCCTTCTTGGTGCCGGGGGGCGGCTTTGCTGTTACACAGCCATTGCTCCCCAGTATGTGTCCCTTCTCTCCTTTCCCCAACGCCTCACATACGAGACAATTAGGTGGCGCCGTGCATTCGGGCGCCTTGTGCCCTTGTGCACCACAGTGGAAACATGTACCACTGAGGTCCACCGGACACGAGCAATTCACCGCCAGATGGCCAGTGTCCAGGCAACGGTAGCACCGCTTTGGCCTCGCGGCAAGCAGCACTACCCTCGCCAAGACCCAGCCGACTTGCAGCCGTCCAGAGCTGGTAAGCTTCTTGACGGCTGCTACAGGTGCGCACAGCCAGAGGCTTCGCACGCCCTTTCGGCCTACTATCACTTTGCCCGACCGGATGTCGGTGGCCGGGCAACTTCCCTCTCTTGCGACCGCGTCAATAATGTCGGCTGCCGTCGTCGAGTCATCTAACCCGGTGACTAACATTTCAGCGCGTTTCACCGGGCGACTGATTTTAACCAGTCCCGTGTCTAAGACTGCCCTCATTTTCGTTGCCAGGGCGTCCGCCTTCTCTTGGGCTCCCTCTCCCGATATTTCGAGGACCCGGGCGCCCGTCTCCGCCAGGCGGAAGTCGACCTTGGAGATGCCGAGTTCCGCCAGACATATCTTGTTCCTCGCCTCTGCAAGGATAGAGGCGTATGTCGCCTTCTTTTCTTCTATCACCCCCGCCTCCATGGTGAGGGTGATCGCCGCCGTTTTGGGAGGCTTCAGTTTTGCCTTCTTTCTTTTCTTAGGGCCCTCCGTTTTGGCGGCTCCCTTCTTCTTCTCTGTTCGCTTACGACCTTTTGACCCGACAGTGGTCCGTGTGGCGTCTGTCGTAGGTGGGGCGGTTGGAGTTGCCCTTGCCTGCTCGGCCTCTTTTGCGGCCAGCGACTTATTCTTCTTCTTCTTTCCTTTCTTATTTTTGGGTGGCACGGATGCAGTGGAAGCCTGTATTGGCGCCACTGTATCTGCTGCCGCCTTTTTCTTCTCTTTAGCCTTTACCTTCCTCTCACAAGACTTCGGCACTTCTACTTCTATGAAAGCCTCGACACTTGCGGCCGGTGAGGCGTCTGCCGCCAGCGGTGGCCTCCTCCTTTTCTCTGGCAGGAGTCTATCCTCCAGGCCTGCGAGCCTCGCGTTCAGCATGTTGCCGAAGGTCTCGATGTTGGAACGCGAGACCTCCGACAACAGCTTCTGCAGGTCATCGGTAGCGGGTTTGGTCGCTTGCCGCCGTAGCTCTTCCAGCTCCCGGCGCATGTCGTCGATCTGCCGTTGGAGCTGTTGGTTTCGGGCTTCCAGTGCCCGCATTTCATCACTTTGTGAGCGGCCCCTCATCTCGGCGACGGCCGCCTTTATATTGGCGACCGAATCCTTAAGGAACCGCTGATAAGTCCCTTTCAAATTACTGGACCTACTGGCGACCATGCTTATGGTCTCCAGCGACCTTTCCACGCTTGCGTTTAGTGCTGCGCTTGTCTTACTTTGGTCGTCTTCGACCGTTGAAACGCTTAGTTGGGGGGAGGTTCGCGCTTCCCTTGCCACCCGTGCCGTCTCTGCGACTTCTCTTTCCGCCTCCAATCGAAGGCTCTCCTCTTTCTGCCGGTTGTACTCGGCTTGGGCCTTCGCCAGGCCGACGTATTGGCCGGTTGTTGGTGGCCGGCCACGTCCCTTTTTAGGCTTGGGTACCGCCCCTTTGTTGAGAGACGGCACATCGTCATTGCTGTTCTTCCTCTTCCGAGGTGCGTCGCGTTCGGGAATGACGGGCAGCCCCTCGGAGTCCAGTGATATGGCCGACAACAACGGCCTCCACACTCCCACTCGTAATGGTGGCACCCCCCGTATACGTGGGCCAGACCTCCCCTTTCGGAGAGGTGCGGGATTCCCCGACATTGTCGGGACCCGCCCGGGGACAATTTTTATCATTACGGACCTCCATTATTGCTCAATAAGGGCTGATGCTGGCCCGATCCATTAGGGGGGA
Source organism: Glaucopsyche alexis (assembly GCA_905404095.1). Lineage (NCBI taxonomy): Eukaryota > Metazoa > Arthropoda > Insecta > Lepidoptera > Lycaenidae > Glaucopsyche > Glaucopsyche alexis. Next base: position 31,646,594 of record FR990045.1, on the reverse strand, counting down.
TTCTGCCCCAGTGCCCTCACGACGAAACCGCCTGTTCGCCACGCATCCCATGGCCGGACACCAAAACCTTGGATTAGGGGCCGTAAAAGCCCATCCATCACCATTCAGACAAACACCTATCACGCAAAACCTAACACACACGCACAGAAGAGTAAACAAAAAGAGAAAAGATAGAAAAGAAAAGGTGTTGAAAGATAGCCAAAAATAAATAAAACTATGCAAAAGAAGAGTAAACTACAAACAGAAAGAAAGATAGAAATAAAAATAGACCGGCGATCAGCCGCCTGAGTGCCTCACCCCGTGTAAAGAGCGGAGTGGCGCACCCAGGCGTTGCCCAGGGACACCAACTTGGAGGAACCGGTTTCGCCCCCACCCCCAACCTAACCTAACCTAACCTAACCTAACCTAACCTAACCTAACCTAACCTAACCTAACCTAACCTAACCTAACCTAACCTAACCTTTTTTTTTTTTTTTTTTTTTTTGATCTCGCAGGGGAAAGGCTTTATGCCCGTCCCAGGATGGGTCTTCCTGGGGGTCATGTTGGACTTCCGGCGGCTGAAGGCCGCCGACTGTTTATACCAACTAAAACCACCTGCGGATTGCCCTCAGCCGCTATATGGGGAGTGTCCCGGATCTGACTAACACAGGACACCCCCCGCGACCGGCCGGTCTCCCTCTCAAAGGGACCGGACTTCCACCAAAATTAGGGGCCACTCCGGCAAACTGGAGCGTCCCCCTCGGCGCCGGGACTAGCTAAGCCGGGGAGGTTCCCAACCTCTCCCGGAGCCCCGTTAGACAGGAGATTGGAGGTTCGCAAAGCGACGCCTCCGTACTCCCGTCCTACGCCGGCGGAGCGGAACAGAGGATGCGTCTATCTCTCTGTCCCGCTCCGCGGCCTCTTTTTGCGAAATGACGGCTTCGCAAAAAGAGACCGCCGCCTGCCAGGCCTCATCGCTCTCGAGCATGCAGCGCACCACACTCGAGAGCGAGAGGTCCCGCCCAAGCACTGCCACGAGATCGTGGCGCTGCACGGCCCATCTGTCGCACACCTCTAGGGTGTGCTGGGCCGTGTCCTCCGCAGCGCCACAATGGTGGCAGGCTGGCGTTGGCTCCCTCCTGGCAACCTTACACAGATACGCACCGAAGCATCCATGCCCGGTGAGTATCTGTGTAAGGCGGAAGGTGAGGGGTTTCCGCTTGCGGCGCATCCACGCCGCAAGGACTGGACGCAGTGCCGCGGCCGTATGTTGGCCGTACGGCGACTGCTCCAGCACCTCACCCCACCTTCGTAGCAACCACTGTTGCCCCAGCCTCCGCACTCGTAAGAGCTCCTCCCAGGTTGGGGACTCGCCCGAGTGTGCCCTCCTCTCTGACGCGAAGAGGTGCACCTCGGCGAGTACCGTCGCCTGGAGCTCCCACGGCGGATCTCCAGCCAGGGCAGTGGCCGCCACCCAGGAGACCGTACGGTAGCCCCTGATTACCCTCACCGCTATGACCCGCTGCGCCTTCCGCAGCTGGGCCTTATTACGAGCGGTGAGGGAATCCGCCCAAATAGGGGCTCCGTACAAGGCTATACTCCGACAAACTCCGGAGTATAGCCGCCTGCAGGCTTCGCTGGGCCCTCCTATATTAGGCAGGAGTCGGCCCAGCGCTGATGCCGCCCTCACAACCTTCGGCCCCAGTTGTTGAAAGTGGGGGCCGAAGGTCCACCTCCCGTCCAGGGTGAGTCCGAGACACTTAAGGGTTGGACTCACCCTGACCTCCGTCTCTCCGATAAGGAGTCGTGCTCCGGGCGGGGGCCCTTTCCTCCCGGGTCCGCGGAAGAGCAGGGCTTCGGTTTTGTTAAGACGTACCCGAAGCCCCAACCGCTCTATGCGGCTGACTACGAGGGATACTCCCACCTCGGCCAGCCGCGCAGCCTCCTGGTAACTTCGTCCCCGGGATGTGACATAGGTGTCATCCGCATAGCAGATGACACTCATCCCGGGGAGAAGGCCGCTCCGCAGGACCCAGTCGTAGCCGACGTCCCAAAGGTTCGGGCCCAGAACCGAACCCTGAGGGACGCCGCACTCGACTCTCCGCCTCTCTACGGACCCCGACCGGTCCTCGTACACGATCTCCCTATCGGAGAGATACGCGTCCAACAGTCTCCCGATATACGGAGGCACGCCGAAGAAATTCAGTGCCTCCCGTATCACGCTGTGGGGAAGACTGTTGAAGGCATTGGCGATGTCCAACGACACCGCCACCACCACCTCCCTCCCGCGTTCCGCCTCACCTGTCACCGACCTCAGGCGCCCTATCGCGTCGACGGTCGACCGACCGGCCCGAAACCCGAACTGCGAATCTGCCAGTCCGGGCCCCGGACCTTCCTCCAAATGCTGAACAAGACGGGAGGCCAAGATACGTTCGAACGCCTTGCCCGTCTCGTTCAGCAGTACTATCGGCCGCACCGCCGACGCACAGTCCGGTGGTCGCCCGTCCTTTGGAAGCAGGACGAGCCGACCCTCCTTCCATGCCCTCGGGAACTGACCACACTGAAGACAGCGGTTAAACAGTTCCCGAAGGCTATCTTCGAGGTGCACGAGAGCTATTGATAGAACTCTCCCGTGCACCCCGTCCGGACCGGGCGCCCTCTTCTTTCTACGGAGGCGGGACAGAACCGCCTCCATCTCTGCGTCGGTGACAGGTGGCGGAACACCCTCCTCCATCGAGTTCGGCATCCGTCGGGCCATCCGCGGCGTAGCGAAGCCTACCGGGGTGTCCGGGAACAACTCCCGGACGATATTCCCCAGTAGCTCTGGCTGGAGCGTTTCCGTCAAGGGGGCCGACTGGGCGCGAAGTTTGTCTCGCGCCCGTTTATAAGGTCGGCCCCAGGGGTCGTTCTCGACCCCTTCTAACAACTCCAGCCACGCTCGCTCCTTGGCCCGACTGATAGCCAGCTGCAGGATCTCTCGTTTCGCCACGTAGACCCTGTACAGCCGACCATCTCGCTCCTCGTCCTGGGGGCGGCGCCGCCTGCTGCGAAGATAGGCGCGACGCGCCGCGTTGCAGGCGGCGCGAAGGTCGGCCAACTCCACCGACCACCAATATACCGCCCGCCGAGGTGGGGGAGGACCCCAAACTCTTGGCATGGCTGCTCGGCAAACGCTATTAAGCACGTTGCCGAAACAGCCAGCCATTTCCTCCACCCCCATTCCCTCGCAAGACGGGAGGCTCCAGCGGCCGACGATGGCCGCCTCCTCCGCCAGTTCCCGGTTGAGCTTTGAGAGCGCCCAACGCGGGAACACGCTACGCCCCCTGGATTGCGACGCCGAACTCGATGCAGAGGCTGGAGACACCTCGAACCTTATGTAACGATGGTCCGAGAGTGTCTCCACCTCCGTTTCCACCCTCCACCCTTCCACCCGGCGTGCGACGACGGGAGTGGCGAACGTTAGGTCCACCACTGACGAGCCCGTTCGTCGCACGCACGTCGGGACTGTCCCTCTATTGAGCAGGGACAGTCCCGTGGCCAGCGCCCACTCCTCCACCTCCCTTCCCTTCGGGTCAGTGACTGGAGACCCCCACGCCGAGGACTTGGCGTTGAAGTCTCCCGCCACGATAACGGGGAGGGGAGCCAGCCTCCTCACTTGCGGCCCCAGAACATCGAGGAACTGTTCCAGGGCCTCTAAATTCCGGTTCGGGGAGAAGTACACGCCAATTATTGCGTACTCTCCCCAAACCGCCACCACGTACCCGGGGCCCCTCATTCTGGGTATGAGGGGGGGTCCAGCGCCTGGCCTCACCACTATGGCGACGGAGCCCTGATCGTCCCCTGCCCAATGCGCCTGGGGGGGGACATAATATGGCTCCGAGACCACCGCCACGTCAACACAACACTCCGCCACGGCTTGCAGGAAGATGTCCTGGGCCGCAGCGGAGTGATTGATGTTGGCCTGTAAGAAGCTGAGATGTCCTGGCATTACTCTGACATCTCAGCTTCAGGCGCCGCCTGTCCCCTCCCAGATTGAGAGGAGGGAACTTTTCCCCGAGTAACTGGGGGGTTGCATGTTCTACCCCCCATTACGTGGTCCGCTGGTCTGCTGGCATCGGAGCAGACCGCACATTTGGGACGCGCAGCCTTGCACCCGGACGCGGTGTGACCGGGCTCGGCGCAGCGGTAGCACAGGCCACTGCGGTCCTTCGATGAGGGGCACAACGCAGCAAAGTGCCCCAGACCCAAGCACCGGAAACAGTGCTTGGGACGCGCGTCAACGAGATTGAGCGAGACTTTGCTCCATCCAACAGCAATGCTGCCCAGCTCGACTAGCTTTTTGGCAGCCGTCACTGGGCAGCTCATGCGGACAAATCCCATCCCGACCAGACCCCGCTGTATCTCGCCCACCCAGACCTGGGCGGGGAGACAACCAGTCTCCCTGGCGACCGCAGATTTCACACCTTCCACGGTCGCAGAATCAGAGAGACCCGTGAGCTTAAAATCAGCACACCTCACGGGCCTGGAGATTTCTGCCTCCTCCGCCAAAACTTCGGCAAGGCGAGCCGCCAAGGTGTCCGCCTTTTCATGACTGGAGGAGCCAGGTATCTCTATCAGTCTGGCTCCGGTCGCCGATTGGCGAATTCGGAGCGGCCCGATACCAAGCTCCTCCAACTTAATTTTCGACTCCGCCTTCTGCAAGACAGAGCCATAGGTTGCTCCATTTATTGTTGCCTCCGGTCGTAATTTTACTAAGACGGCCGTGGAACGAGGCATCACCACCTTGGGCCTCTTCACGGTCGCTGCCGCCGGAGGCTTCATTGGGGCCTTCTTCTGAGGGGCCTTACGGCGGACAACTTCGGTCCATTCCGCGGTGGGCTCCCTCGTGGTACCTGCAGCAGAAGCAACAGTTGTCATCGTCGCCTCTGACGTAGATGGGCCAGAATTGGCCGGCTGCTTTTGCGCCTTTCCCTTACCACCCTTATTCTGTTTTACAGGGGCAGGGGCTGGTTGCACCGCAGGACGCACCGGGAGGGCTGGAAATTCCTCCCGGACCTGACGACGTACCTGAGCAGACACTAACACTGGTGAGGCTGTACGGTTCGACAACACCTCTACCGCAGACTCCACTGCCACTGCCGTCGGCGCAGGACTTTTCCCACTCGTGGCCATTTCACGAGCAGCCCTTCTTTTATCGGCCGCCAGAGGTGGGCGAACAATAACTGGAGGCGGCAAACGGTCCTCCAGTGCTGCCAGTCGCCCATCCACCAGGTTGCCCACCAACCTGGCGATATTATTCTCCAAGATGCCCAGCTGCTCGCTGGACATCGGAGAACGCCTCTCTTTCGCGGCCTCAGACCGGCTCGCTTCAAAGTCGCGCTTGTAGGCGCGAACTTCTTCGCGGAGATTCCCGAGCTCGCGACGGAGCCTTCCATTGTCCGCAGTAAGGCGGCGGGTCTCCTCGACTATAGTTCGCTCCGCAAGCGCGTCTATAACCGTCCTGACTGCAGAGGTGGCGCGCCGAATTTTACTGGCATAGCCACCCTTGAGGTTTGAGGACCTGGCAGCAATGCCAAGGATCTCCTCGAGATTGTCCTCGGCAGCTCTTATCAGGTCCTCCGGACCCATCCGGTCCACATACAAATCGAGTGGCCCCGGCGGCGGAGGATTGCTCCCCGCAGTCTGCTTCCTATATTTCTTTTCCAGGGAGGCAGCGAATTCTGCCGCCCTAGCCTCCTCCGCTCTGTCCCTCAGTTCTTGACGAGCATTACAGAGCCTGCTCGCCGAGCCGCGGGCCTTTCCTCGTTTTGCCGTCTGGGCCTTCGAGTGACTGTCGGCACCGGTGCCGGCACCCTCCGTGTCAGAGCCGGAGACCTCCGTAAAAGGACGCTTAGCAGCTACCGTTTCCGACTCAGACACGGAGAGCATGGAGGGCATCGATTCCACGCCCATAAGCTCATCCATTGTCACCCCTGCACTAACACGTCCCGACCGTTTCACCGATTCCAGAACCCCATCACTGATTCCTCCATCAACACTCCTAACGTCCTCCAGAGATGTCCTACTATTACACCTCGTTCCCGTTTCACCTCCAAACGTCAAACGAAACCCCCCCCCTGACTTCTCCCATCATCCTCCGACATGGGGCCCAAATAATATTTGGGGGTACCCCAAGGTACACCTTTTTTAAGGAGCCTGAATTTAAAAATATGTTTAGGCAAATAGCCTAAACACAAAAACCTAAACTAAGAAATTTACAACTAAAAAACTAACACCAATATAAAAATGAAAATATAACCAAATTAAAGAACTAACCTAATACTATATACAAGAAAATACTTCCACCCCGGGAGGGCCACCCACACACCACAACACTGGGACAAAGGTAGTCAACCTAACCTTTTTTTTTTTTTTTTTTTTTTTTTTTTTTTTTTTTTTTTTTTTGTTTCCGGAGGGGAAAATGCATTACGCATACCACCCAGGCGCAGGGGGCACCCGAGTGATGATGTGGGACTCCCGTATAGGCTAATGAGACCCACGGTATACCCACTAAAAACCACCCCCCACCTTCCTCCTCGCCGCCCTGTGACGGGGCCACGGGAACGATAAACACATCCGCGACCCCGCCGGCGGCAGCCAATAAGCGGCTCCATCCTAGGCCCGAAGGCCCCAGGCGCACCAGATGGTAGGGTGCGCCTCCCTCCTCGGCCTCCACCAGTACTGTAGCAGACTCCCCCTGAGTCTGCTACTAGGAGGCCACGGATACCAGCCTCCACAACCGGTACCCGGTGGCAGATCTGGTATATGGTTCTGCCACCGACCACACCTCGGCCGCAGAGGATAGGGCAAGCGGCGCACCGTAATACCAACTTGCCTCTTCCTCTGCGGCCCCACCAATGCCGTTAACCGTACGGAACGGCCCCGCCAGCTCGCAGGGGGGTAGGGAGAGTGGCACAACACCACCACGCCTCTCCCCCTGCGATCCCTCCACGGCCGCAGAAGATAGGGAGTACGGCGCACCGTAATACCGGCACTCCTCTTCTTCTGCGGTCCCACCTCCTAGCGCGTCCGCAGCGGACTCCTCCAGCCTGCTGGGAGCGCCCTCCTCGGGCCAGCCGGCGGCAAACAAGCCGGCCCTGGTTGCCTCTTCGCTTCACCGTGGGTGTCCAAACCACGGTTACTAAGCCCCACCGCCACGTCAAGGCGTGCAACCATCGGGGGGAGTCAACCTAACCTAACCTAACCTAACCTAACCTAACCTAACCTAACCTAACCTAACCTAACCTAACCTAACCTAACCTAACCTAACCTAACCTAACCTAACCTAACCTAACCCAGTACGCGTCCAAACTCGCACGGAACAACACGTCGCTCCGCGTTAAAAATTCATAAGTGCGTCAATTTTGCGAAAAAGTTCAAATAAAGTGCACAGAAAGTTAAGTTAGTGTGTGGAGCACCCGGATCATTGGAGACAACATCATCGGAGACCTGGCTGCAGAGTTATAAGACCTCAACTTTGCAGAGGAATAACTCGCGGGACAAGTAAGTCCCCCAAATTCCTCAAAAACCACAGGATTCCCGCCGCCGAGAGCTGTCTGGAGACGTATCACACCACCAGATCCGCGCAGGACTATAGGAGGTATTAAGCTCCGAAAATACTAAAACCACGCGGTAATTCCACGTGTTTTGAAGAGGTTACACGAGTTCACACGAGTTCAACCTCAAACACGTGTAAGTCTCAAGACAGCAGGATCCACGAAGGTGCTACGGAGCAGTACTGAGGACACCTCGAGCGCCCACCAGCTCACCATCCAAAGGTACCACACAACACCAACAGCGTACTCAGGGGATACACAGGAGACACCAAGTGTGGGGTATCCTCGAAATCAGCACGAGGAGCCCTTTCCAAAAACCCCAACCCCAACCCCAAATCATCCCCTTCAAATCATCCCTTACCTCTGACGTCACAACACCCGTAACAAGACATCATCATCATAATCAACACACACCCACCCCACCTAAACCCAACAACCTTTTAACTCCAAACCACCCCCCCCCCCTATACAAAGTCACCCCCCCCCCCCCCCCCCCCCCCCCTCAAAAATTTTTGACCCCGCCAATCGCCTTCCCACGAAACCCCCCCCCCTCCCCCCCTCACCCCCCCTCAACCCCCCCCCCAATTTTTCCACGAGGCATATCTCAGCCATCTGGACCCCTAGACCCCTCGAGTGAGGTATCATTGGAATCGGGAGAACGAGCTCTATAATTTGGCTCCAACAGATTCCCTAAATTCCAAACGGGACCCGAGATATACCCAAAAAACCCCAAGACCCCCCCCCCCCCCCCCTCAAAATTTTTTGACCCCGCCAATCGCCTTCCCACGAAACCCCCCCCCCCTCCCCCCCTCCCCCCCCTCACCCCCCCCCAATTTTCCACGAGGCATATCTCAGCCATCTGGACCCCTAGACCCCTCGAGTGAGGTATCATTGGAATCGGGAGAACGAGCTCTATAATTTGGCTCCAACAGATTCCCTAAATTCCAAACGGGACCCGAGATATACCCAAAAAAAAACCCCCAAGACCCCCCCTCCCCCCCCACTCAAAATTTTTTGACCCCGCCAATCGCCTTCCCACGAAACCCCCCCCCTCACCCCCCCCCCCCCTTCACCCCCCCCCCTCACCCCCGAATTTTCCACGAGGCATATCTCAGCCATCTGGACCCCTAGACCCCTCGAGTGAGGTATCATTGGAATCGGGAGAACGAGCTCTATAATTTGGCTCCAACAGATTCCCTAAATTCCAAACGGGACCCCAGATATACCCAAAAAACCCCAAGACCCCCCCTCCCCCCCACTCAAAATTTACTTTGACCCCGCCAATCGCCTTAAGACCCCTTTCATCCCCCCCCCCCTCAAAAAATTTTTTGGGCTCACCAACCACCTTCCCACAAAATTTCCGTCAAACCCCCCACCCTCCTATAAAGTACCCCTCCCGCTGACCCGCCATCCTCAATTTTCCCCTCGAGGATTATCTCAACATCTGGTCCCCTAGACCCCTCAAGTGGGGTATCATTGGAATCAGGAGAACGAGCCCTATAATTTGGCTCCACCAGATTCCTCTGTAAACGGGACCCGAGATAAACCCCAAAACCCAAGACCATCCTCACCCCCTTCCCAAGAGGTTAAATCTCGAGGTGTACCTTAGCCTTAGAGCGAGGTACCGTGGAATAACTCCATCGGTTCTCGAGTAACACCTCCCCAAAACTCCCCCTCGAGGTGTACCTTAGCCATAGCGCGAGGTACCGTGGAAAAGTACTTTCCAACGATACTTGAGGGATACCCAACAAACTCCAAAACCCAACCTTACCTCCCCCTACCCTCCCCTCCCCCCAAAATTTTTTTTTTTTTTGAGCCCTACAACCTTTCCTTACGAACAACACCCCCCCCTCATAATCCCCCCCCCCCATTTCAAATATCCTCACATCATAAACCCACACCCCCCCAAGGCATCCAAATCCCCAACTCAACCCACCAAATAGCCCCCATCCACAAAACCTATACCCCACCTTAAAATCCCCAACCCTCGTGCTAACGACACCCCACACAAAAGACCAAAGATGTCGTCAAAATCCGGGAAGACATTCCACTCGGCCCAATCGTCGAAATCCAACCCAGACGCGACGGCGCCGAGTACATCACAACCAGCAAAAACTTACTGCAGATCCCTCAGGGAGAAAGTGCTAGCCAAAGCAGTACTCCCAAAACTCTCACCAGCGCTAACATCTACACAGACCCCAGAAGATCAGGGGAGCCCGGTAGATCAATCCAGAGAGACGTTAGAGAAGATCCAAATGTGGGAACAAGCGGAACTACCACCCCGCCCGATTTTATCCGAAGACGAAGACGAGCTATCCGGTCTATCGGAATCGTCAGTCTGTTCGGAGGTATCCCGCATAAGAACGTCGAGGAAAAGTCTACTCTTCACAACGGGACGAGGAACGGGCATCGAAATGGATGCGGCCAACAAAGCAGCGAACACCATGCTGCAAAAAGGGAAAGAAGCACTGGAACAAGCGGGAAATATGAAGAAGGAGTGCAAATTAACAGCATTAGACGCACTCCAATCCCTATATGAAACAGTGCTGTCTCTTTCAGACTCCAGGTCCAGACACAAATACAACCTGGAGAAAGAAAGGAGCCGCCATGCCCAAGAACTGGTGAGAATAGAGAGGGCCCATAACAAACAAATACAAACATTAACAAACGAAATAATGTCTCTAAAAGAGTCAATGGTAGCCAACCTGAAGGAGACCCAGGACGTGCGGAAGTGGCTAGAATTCGAGACACAGGAGCCACACCGACAGATAAAGGAAACCAACAGGATGACACCACAAATAGACTCCAACATTAAAAATCTCGCCAAAACCATCACAAACAACACTCCCAGGGCCATCAACATCAACTGAGACACCAAAATCAAGCGCAGATATCTGGGCCGAAAAAGAAAAGGAAAAACGGAAACAAAGGATAGCTGAAAAGCGAGAAGGCGTAATAAGATCCACGCACCTCGAGGCAACCAGCTCAAGGGTAGACCAGCAATTACACCGGCTGGCCACAAGAGAAAATCTATCCCTCAGAAGAGAGCCTCAAGAAGATCTCGAAGAAGAAGCACCCTTAAGACCGGAAACCTTCAGAAGCCCAGATACGCAAGCGGCAGCGCTAAACGAATTTCTCAGAGCCCCGAAGAAATATAAGTCAGTACCCACCGCAAAACCAACACAAGCCCAACTTGGTCTGGTCAAACCTCCCTCCCTCAGAAAAGCGGAACGACTGGAGGACCACATGATCAACGCATTCCTTGAGTACATAGCCATAATAACGGCTACCAAAACTGTGAAAACCAAGGAATGCGAAGACATAATGAAGTCGTTCAAACTCAAGAAGGAAGGACTCCTCAACATCCAACTAGAAGAGTCAAACGCAACGGTCTACAACAACACCACATCGACCGTTCTGAGAGGAGAAGAAATGACACACCACATGGCAGCGTACAGCGCCACATCAGGTATTGTCTTTCTAAACGAGGACAGGACCAAGAGGAGAGGAAATCCCGTCTTTGACACCCCACCAAAAGACCCAATTGTCATCACCACCAAAGGGACCGAAATATGGCTGGAGGACAGAATACTAGAAACAGCAGATACTCTGTCCGAAGTAGATCCCCCCGACAATTGGGAAATCCCGGAAATAAGCTGGGTCAACGGAGTTCCGGGATGTGGGAAAACGACGTGGATAATAAACAACTTCAACGCAGAGGAAGATGTAGTTGTAACAACAACAATAGAGGCGAAGAAGGATCTAATAGAGAGGATCACACAGAGAGCAGGACAAGAGGCGAAAAAGAGAATACGCACCATGGCATCAGTCCTTGCAAATGGACGAAAGGGATTCGAAAGCCTAAAATGCACCAGGCTCCTCGCGGACGAGGCACTAATGAATCACTTCGGATCAATTGTAATGATTGTGCGTATCATCGGGGCCAAAAACCTGCTTCTCATAGGGGATATCAACCAACTGCCCTACATAGATCGAGATAATCTATTCACCCTCTATTACTACCGCCCAAACCACCTCACAGACGTAACCCAAGAACTACTATGTACACATAGATGCCCAAAAGATGCAGCGTTCGCTCTTAAACAAATCCACAAAGGCATCTACTCCTCAAGCAACATCATCAAATCCCTGTCGATAAAACCCATGACGGGGGAGGAGATCCCTAAGAACCAGCCCAACACTCTACTTCTAACCTACACCCAAGTAGAGAAGAAAACCCTAAAAGACCTAGGGTACGGGAAAGGGGAAGGTTCCAAAATCCTCACCATACACGAGGCACAGGGATTGTGTTACGAAAGAGTTTACGTCGTAAAACACCAGAGGAAGAAGATACAACTACACGACAGCGCCTCACATGCGGTGGTTGCCCTAACGCGTCACACGAAGGAATTCATCTACTTCGCAGATACCACTGATGACGCGTTGGGCACACTAATAAAGGGAGTAATAAATGTGTCACCAAAGACCGTCATGGAATACAACATGCAAATGGCAATCAAGAACAGAGACCATACCACCATCAGCAAAATGGTCTCGGCCATAATTCCATGACGCTCCAAGAAAGAAGAAGATGACACCACCTCGGAAGATCAAGCCAACGATGACAACCAACTCAAAAAGATGACATCCGAAAAGACGACATCAGCCACCAACCGGTGGCGAAGAAAACATAAACCCCTTCAGGGTACAAGCCCCCTCAGGGCAAAAAACCCCCTCAGGGTACAAGCCCCCTCAGGGCAAAAGGCCCCCTCAGGGCACAAAAATAAACATTGTTAGAAATTGACGCACAAATATGTAAGCAAATAAAAATAAAAGAAAATAAATAAGGGCACGGACCACATGAGTCTGTGGAAAAAAAAAAAAAAAAAAAAAAAAAAAAAAAAAAAAAAAAACCTAACCTAACCTAACCTAACCTAACCTAACCTAACCGCGACACTGCATCAAGGAAACAGAAGAAAAGTGCAGCCACTGCTCCGGAGTGCACCATCAGTCCCAATGCGAGAGCCGAAGGGAGGGTGGTAAGGCATGCTGCATAAATTGTAAGAAAGAGGGTTTGGACGAGACAGAACATAACGCGTTCAGCGCGGAGTGCCCGGTGCGGCGTAAATGGGACGCTTTAGCACGAGCGGTAGTTGCATATAACGAGGACGAACATGAATAGATACAACATTACCAGTACGGCCAACAAGCCAAATAGTTTAGGAATTTATTTTATTGGAAAATTGTTAATCGTAGTATTAAGAACTCCAATGTAAATAACAAAACGAGGGCTCAAAAAACGGCAAATTTGATGACCTTGACGCATATATGGTTATTGTAATAATAACAAAGCATATATAGTCTAAGTATATACAATAAATTAAGATATGTTTAATAATATGTACACTGGTAGTGTTGTATATATTAGTAAATTCCCGCAGTGTATGGTAGCACACCAAAAATTGCAACAGAAATTATTATAATAATAATTTTTGGCAAACGTCCGCCCGGGCGTTTCGCGCCGAAACGCGATAATGAAGTGCACGAAGCAAAGTGAAACTGTGAAACTATTTATATCGTGAAATAGAAATGTACCTAGAAATAAGATTATTAGAGAATAAAAATGTAAAATATATAGAAATAAAGAGATGAGAGAAAATGTCGCTAGCTAGATTACATTGTACCTTAGAGTGTTTAAGTGTGTATTAAAATATGTAAGAATGAATAGATATTAAAATAGATGACAAAAAGAAAGATGTAATAATATAAATGAAAGCAGAATCACAAGTAAATAGATATGTTTTTAAAACAGGAATAATAAATATAATATATAAAAGGCACACATGTAAATAAGTATAAGAAAATAATTGTCCTAGCCTTCTGGTTGGGGGAACAAGTAGGCCCAGAAATGGGCCCTTAAAAAAAAAAAAAAAAAAAAAAAAAAAAAAAAAAAAAAAAAAAAAAAAAAAACCTAACCTAACCTAACCTAACCTAACCTAACCTAACCTAACCTTTTTTTTTTTTTTTTTTTTTAAGGAGGGGAAATTCTTTACGAATCCCCCGCCGCCCCCGGGGGAAGGCAGCAGGGGTATGTCGGACTCCCCCGGCGCGAGATGGAGTGCACCGGGGTTTACCGACTAAAACCCCTCCATGCCTCCTTCTGCGCCGGTGCGGGGTCATGGGAATCGCGTGAGCATGGCTCCACGACCCCGCAGCGCGTGCCGCATCCGGCCCTTCTCTGTTGCGGCGGCTAGATGGAGTGCCGCCGCATGCCTCACCGAGGGCTCCCCGGGCATAGAGGGAGCCTTTCTCTCGGGACCCATAGTGCGAGCGACGATCCCCCGATCGCCACCCGCGGGTCTAGGCTTCTACTTCCATGTTGGCGGGGGCGGACGGAACCGCCCTAGCGCCGGGCTTGGGCTTTTTAAGCCGGGCCCTGGAAGGAGCCCTCCTCTTCCTCTTCGTGGCGGGGTGCGGCTTGAGCGCTGTGATGCAGCCACTGCTCCCCAGCACGTGCTCCCTGGGCTTGCCCACAGCCTCGCAGACCAGGCAATTGGGAGCCTCCTTGCAGGCTGGCGCTTTATGCCCCGGCTTCCCACACCGGAAGCAACTCCGGCTGAGGTCCACCGAGGACTTACACTGCGCCGCCATGTGACCTGTGTCGAGGCAACGGTAACACCGCTTGGGCCTCGCGGCCAGCAGTGTCACCCCCGCCGTAATCCAGCCGATCTGCAGCCGCCCGGAGCTGGTAAGCCGTTTGGCGGCTGCGATTGGCGCGCTAAGCCAGAGGCTTCTAGCACCTCTTGGGCCCACGACAATTTTGCCCGACCGGATGTTGATGGCCGGGCAATCTCCTTCTTTTGCGGCCGCCTCGATGACGTCGGCGGCCGTTGTCGCGTCATCCAGCCCGGTGATGCGCATTTCCGCACATTTCACCGGGCGGGCTATTTTAACCACGTCAGGGCTAAGGGTCGCCTGAAGCCTCGCGGCCAGGGCGTCTGCCTTTTCGGTAGCCCCTTCCCCATCAACTGTCAGGACGCGCGCACCCGTTTGGGCCAGGCGGAAGCCGAGTCTAGGGATGTTCATCTCCCCAAGATCGATCTTCGACCTGGCCTCGCGCAGGATCTTCTCGTATGTTGCCCCCCCCTCGGCGGCACCAGCCTCAAGGGTAAGGGTGATTGCCGCCGTTGTGGGTGGGCGAAGTCTTGCCTTTCTCTTTTTCGGGGCGACTTTGGGTGTTTTGGCCGCCCCTTTTTTCCTTCCGGCCTTTCGTGGGCCCGCAACGGTCCACTGTGCCTCGGCGGGGGAGGGGTTGATGTTCTCCCCCCCTTGCGCCGCTTCTCTAGCAGCCATGGTCTGCCTTTTCTTCTTTTTCGCCTTCTTAGGCTTTGGCGGGACCGTTGTTTGCGGTGCCGCTATGGGGGCCGTTGCACTCGGTGCCGCCACTTCCGCGTATGTGGGCGCCGCTGCCTTTTTAGGTCTCGGCGCCTTTTCTTTTCCGGTGGCCGCCGGCGGGGCGCTGACGCAAGTGTTTGCTGCGTCTGCCGCCAGCGGTGGTCGTCTCCGGGGCTCAGGTAGGAGACGGTCCTCCAAACCGGCCAGCCTGGCGTTCAGCATGTTGCCGAAGGTCTCTATGTTGGAACGAGAGACCTCCGACAACAGCTGACGTATATCTTGCTCTGGTGTGCGGGTGTTGTTAGCCCGTCTGCGCAACTCTTCAAGCTCCTGACCCATTCTGGTCACTTGCTCTTGGAGCCGCGCATTCTGGGCTTCCAGCCTCGCCAAGTCGTCCGTAGTAGAGCGGCTCCTCATCTCTGCGACAGCCGCTCTTATTGTCGCAACCGATTCTTTCAGGCACTTTTGATATGTGCCCTTAAGATTTGAGGATCTCGTGGCAACCATTGTAATGGCCCCTAGCGAGGTCTCCACGGTCATGGCCAGGGCAGCGCTCGACTGCTCCGACTCCTCATCTCCGATAGTGACGGGGGTTGCGCGGGGTGATGTTCGCGCCTCCCTTACTATTCTCGTCTTTTCTGCCACTTCAGCCTCAGCCTGAAGCCGAAGAGCCTCCTCCTTCGCCCGATTCAGGTCGGCCTGCGCCTTTGCCAGGCCAACGTATTGGCCGGTGGTCGGCGGGCGGCCGCGTCCTTTTTTGGGTTTTGGTGCCGCCCCCTTGCTAAGGGACGGCACAACGTCATCATCCGGGTTTCTTCTCTTACGAGGTCTGTCAAGTCCAGTGGACTCCCCGGACTCCAGCGACATAGCACTGCAGACCGAGGAGTCGGAGAGATAATCATCACTATCCCTCATGGATCCAGGTCCGGGTTTGCGCGGCGGTGCCATCACGTCGCGCAGAACTACGCGTGGCACGCGCGCCATGTCATCGTCCTTTTCGGGGGACGGGAGTCTCAACTCGCGCTCATATTGCACGCGAGCGAGCCCCTCCGTGTCACCCCGCTCCTTCTTACGCTGGAGCAGTCGTAGTAGTCGCTGCACGCCGTTAGTTTGCGGCTGCGAAAAGTCGACCTCCTCATCTGTTAGGAGTTCCTTTCCCGGTGCGGTTAGGAGCACCGAGCTAGGTCCTTTCTGCGCCATCGCGCCCTTCTCCGTCTCCGTCTTCGAGACGCTCACCTCCTCCTCTATCGCAACAGGTGCCCCCCCCGTATACGTGGGGCAGCCTCCCGCCGAAGCAGGAGGGTGGGATTCCCCCTCAGAGAGAGGACCCACCCGGGGAATACTTTTCTTGTTGCACTCCATGGTTTGTCAGTTAAGGACTGATGTCTGGCCCGATCAGTTAGGGGTGATTCTGCCCCAGTGCCCTCGCGACGAGACCGCCCGCTCGCCACGCATCCCACGGCCGGGCACCAGAACCCTGGATTGGGGGCCGTAAAAGCCCATTCATCACCATTCAGACATACACCTATCACGCAAAACCTATTACACACGCAAAGAAGAGATAACAAAAGAGAAAGACAGAAAAGAAAAGATGTTGAAAGATAGGTAAAAACAAAATAAAGTAACAAAAAGAAGAGTAAACTAAAAACAGATAGAAAGATAGGAAAGACCGGCGATCAGCCGCCTGAGTGCCTCACCCCGTGTAAAGAGCGGAGTGGCGCACCCAGGCGTTGCCCAGGGACACCACGTGGAGGAACCGGTTTCGCCCCCAACCTAACCTAACCTTTTTTTTTTTTTTTTTTTTTTTTTTTTTTTTACGCCAGGAAAATACGTTGCGTATACCCCGCGACGCCGGGGGACATCGCGGGGTTATGTGGGACTCCTCTGTGCCTTGTATCGGTGGCACAGAGTTTACCCACTAAAAACCTGGCGATGCCCTCCTTCTGCGCCAATGCGAGGCCGTGGGAATCGCGTGAGCATGTCTCCACGACCCCGCAGCGCGTGCCGCGTCCGGCCCTCTTCTGTAGCGGCGGCTGGATGTTGTGCCGCCGCATGCCTCACCGAGCGCTCCCCGGGCATAGGGGAGCCTTACACTCGGGACCCATAGTGCGGGCGACGATCCCCCGATCGCCACCCGCGGGTCTAGGCTACTACCTCCATATTGGCGGGGGCGGGCAGAACCGCCCTTGCGCCGGCCTTGGGCTTTTTAAGCCGGGCCTTGGAGGGAGCCGTTCTCTTCCGTTTCGTGCTGGGGGGAGGCCGGGGTGCTAAGATGCAGCCGCTACTCCCCAGCACGTGCTCCTTGGGTTTGCTTGCGGCCTCGCAGACCGAACAATTCGGAGCCGCTACACAGTCGGGCGCCTTGTGCCCCGGCTTCCCACAGCGGAAACAATTTCCGCTGAGGTCCACCAGGCACGTGCACTTCTTCGCGAGGTGGCCGGTGTCCAAACACTTGAAACACCGCCGGGGCCTGGCGGCCAGCAGTGTCACTTTAGCTGTGACCCAGCCTATTTGCAGCCGCCCAGAGCTGGTCAGCTTTTTGGCGGCTGCGATCGGCACACTCATCCAGAGGGATCTGGTGCCTCTGGAACTTACTACTACTTTGCCCGACCTGATGTTGGTGGCCGAGCAATTTCCCTCTCTGGCGGCCGCCTCGATGATTTCGGCAGCCGTTGTCGCATCGTCCAAACCGGTGACTCGCATTTCCACGCACTTCACCGGGCGGGAGACCTTAACGTCTTCAGGGCGCAGTACCGCTCGTAGCCTCGCGGCAAATGCGTCGGCCTTCTCCGTTGCCCCCTCTCCTTCTATGGAAAGGAGGCGTGCTCCAGTTTGGACCAGGCGGAACCCGAGCCTGGGGATATTGAGTTCCCCCAGGTCGATTTTCGCTCTGGCCTCACTGAGCACCTTCGCGTAAGTCACCCCCCGTTCCGCAGCCCCCGCCTCCAGGGTGAGGGTTACTGCTGCCGTTTTTGGGGGGCGAAGTCTTGCCTTCTTTTGTTTGGGAGCGGCTGTGGCTGGTTTAGCCGCTCCTTTCTTCTTGGCCTTCCGTGGACCTACGGTGGTCCACGGGGCCTCTGCGGAGGAGGGGCTGGTGTTAGCTCCTCCCTGCGCCGCCTCTTGAGCGGCCATTGATGGCCGCTTTTTCTTCTTCGTAGGCTTTTTAGCCTTTGGCTGGGCCTCGGCAGGTGGTGCCACTTGGGGGACCGCTGCATTTGATGCCACCATGTCTACATATGTGGGCGCCGCCGCCGTTTTGGGCTTTGGCGCCTTTTTATTCCCGGTGGCCGCTGGCGGGGCGCTGACGCAGGTGTTGGCCATGTCTGCCGCCAGCGGAGGTCTCCTCCTCGGCTCCGGCAAGAGTCTGTCCTCAATTCCGGCCAGCCTCGCGTTGAGCATGTTGCCGAAGGTCTCCATGTTAGATCGGGAGACCTCCGCCAACAGCTCACGCATGTCTTCTTTTACGGGACGGGTGTTGTTAGCCCGTTTGCGCAACTCTTCGAGTTCGCGGCCCATTCTCGTCACGTGTTCTTGGAGGCGTGCGTTCTGGGCCTCCAACCTCGCCAGATCTTCCGTAGTGGAGCGGCTTCTCATCTCGGCTACAGCCGATTTGATGGCCGCCACCGACTCCTTGAGGCACTTCTGGAAAGTGCCTTTAAGGTTGGAGGATTTCACGGCGACCATTGAAATAGCCTCCAGTGAAATCTCCACTTTCTTGGCCAAAGCGGCGCTCGACTGCTCCGACTCGACATCTCCGGTTGTGACAGGGGTTGCGCGGGGTGATGTTCGCGCCTCCCTAGCTGTCCTCGTCATCTCTGCCACTTCGGCTTCGGCTTGAAGTCGAAGCGCCTCCTCCTTCGCTTTATTGAGGTCTGCCTGCGCTTTGGCAAGACCAACGTACTGACCGGTTGTTGGCGGCCGGCCACGTCCTTTTTTGGGTTTTGGTGCCGCCCCCTTGCTAAGAGACGGCACACTGTCGTCATCCAGGTTTCTCCTCTTGCGAGGTCTGTCAAGTCCAATGGACTCCCCGGACTCCAGCGACATAGCGCTGTAGACCGAGGAGTCGGAGAGATAGTCGTCGCTATCTCTCATAGATCCAGGTCCAGGTTTGGGCGGCGGTGCCATTACGTCGCGCAGCACTACGCGTGGCACGCGCGCCATGTCCGTATCGTCGTCTTTTTCGGGGGGACTGAGTCTCAACTCGCGCTCAAACTGAACACGCGCAAGTCCTTCAGTGTCGCCCCTTTCTTTCTTCCTTTGGAGGAGTCTCAACAACCGCTGTACTCCGTTAGGCTGCGGCTGCGAGAAATCCACGTCCTCGTCAGTTAGAGGTTCCGTTCCCGGTGCGGTTAGGGGCACCGAGCTCGGTCCTTTCTGCGCCATCGCGCCTCCCTCCTTCCTCTCTCCCGCCTTCTCCTCCTCCGCCATCGCACTTTGTGGCCCCCCCGTATACGAGGGCCGAACCCCCGCCGAAGCGGGAGTGTGGGATTCCCCAGCTTCGCTGGGACCCACCCGGGGACAGTTTTCCAAAATACGACCTTCCATTTTTGTCATTTGTGGACTGATTCTGGCCCGATCAATAAGGGGTGATTCTGCCCCAGTGCCCTTGGGACGAGACCGCCTGCTCGCCATGCATCCCACGGCCGGGCACCACAAACCCTGGATTAGGGGCCGTAAAAGCCCATCCATCACCATTCAGACAAAACAACCTTTCACGCCAAAAACCTAACACACACGCACAGAAGAGTGAACAAAAAGAGAAAAGATAGGGAAGAAAAGGTGATGAAAGATAGACAAATAAATAAAACAATGCAAAAGAAGAGTAAGCTATAAAAAGATGTTGAAAGATAGAGAAAGACCGGCGATCAGCCGCCTGAGTGCCTCACCCCGTGTAAAGAGCGGAGTGGCGCACCCAGGCGTTGCCCAGGGAAACCTAACCTAACCTAACCTTTTTTTTTTTTTTTTTTTTACGTGCGGAAAATACGTTACGTATACCCTACGACGCCGGGGGACATCGTAGGGTTATGTGGGACTCCCCAGCGCCTGTGACTGGCGCCGGGTTTACCCACTAAAAACCGCACGATGCCCTCCTTCGCGCCTAGGCCAGGGTCATGGGAATCGTTGCATTCGTCCACGACCCCGGCAGCGCCTGCCTGCGACAGGCTCTCCGATTTGCGGCGGCGTAGATGGAGTGCCGCCGCTTTCCTTCTCCGAGAGCTCCCCGGGCATTGGGGAGCTTACTTCTCGGGACCCATTGGGTGGGCAGCGATCCCCCGATCACTACCCACGGGTCTTAAGGCGCCTCTCACTCGGCGTCCATGGCGGGGGCGGCTGGAGCCGCCCTTGCGCCATCGGCCTTGGCCACTTTCTGGCGGGCCTTTTTAGTGGGCGTCTTCTTCTTTGGGGGAGGCGGCTTTTTCGCCGAAGTGACGCAACTGCCGCTCCCCAAAACGTGGTCTGCCTTTTTGCCGGCCGATAGACACACGGGGCAGTTAGGATCTGCCCCGCAGTCTGGCATTTTATGCCCAGGTTTGCCGCAGCGGAAGCAAAGTCCGCTGCGGTCCTCCGACTGGCAATTGACTCCGATGTGGCCCGTGGCGAGGCATCGGTAGCACCGCTTAGGCCGTTTGGCCAGCAGCACCACCTTTGCCGATGCCCACCCAATTTGCAGCCGCCCTAAGCTGGAAAGCTTCTTGGCGGCCGCTATTGGGACGTGCAACCAGAGGGAGCCGTCCCCTCTGCGGCCAGCTACTATCTTGCCCGGTCTGATGTTGTCGACCGGGCAGCCTCCTTCCTTGGCGGCCGCCTCCACGACTTCGGCGACCGTCACTGTGTCATCAAGGCCAGTGAGACGCATCTCGGCGCGTTTCACTGGGCGGGCCACTTGTACAAGCTCGGAGTCGGCGACCGCTTTCAGCCTCGCTGCAAAAGCGTCCGCCTTCTCCGAGGCGCCCTCTCCGTCTATTGTGAGCATGCGGGCGCCCGTCTCAGCCACCCGAAAGCCCAGCTTGGTAATGCCGAACTCCCGGAGGTCGATGCGCGCCCTTGCCTCCGACAGTATTTTGGCATAGGTCGTCCCCCTTTCCTTCGCCCCCTCCTTTAGGGTGAGGGAGATGGCTGCCGTGGTGGGAGGGCGGAGCCTTGCCTTCTTCTCCTTTCTGGCTGGGGCACTTTTGGTTGCCTTCGCCTCTTTCTTCTTCTTTGACCCGCGTGGCCCTACTGTGGTCCACGGGGCGTTAGCAGGAGCGGGGGTTGTATTATCCTTCGCCTCTGCGGCCTCCTGTGCGGCCAAGCTCTTTTTCTTGGTCTTCTTTTTCTTTTTCTGCTTCGGCACTGTCATCGGTGCGGGTGGTGTTGTTGCAATGGCACCTGCCGCTGCCTCTGACACTTCGGACACTGCGACCGATCTTTTCTCCTTTGATGTCTTTGGAGCCTTCTTCTTACCCTTCCCCGGGGCAACATCACTGCCCACGACATGAGCCGGTGCGGTGTCACTTGGGGAATCCATCGCCAGTGGTGGGCGTAGTCGTGGTTCTGGAGGGAGACGGTCCTCCAGTCCAGCCAGCCTGGCGTTCAGCATATTGCCGAAGGTCTCCACGTTGGAACCTAACCTAACCTAACCTAACCTAACCTAACCTAACCTAACCTAACCTAACCT
The DNA here is from genome assembly GCA_905404095.1 of Glaucopsyche alexis. Classification (NCBI taxonomy): domain Eukaryota; kingdom Metazoa; phylum Arthropoda; class Insecta; order Lepidoptera; family Lycaenidae; genus Glaucopsyche; species Glaucopsyche alexis. The sequence continues at coordinate 31,624,967 of FR990045.1, read as the reverse complement.
TTTTTTTTTTTTTTTTTTTTTTTTTTTGTTTCCGGGGGGGAAAATGCATTACGCATACCACCCAGGCGCAGGGGGCACCCGAGTGGTGATGTGGGACTCCCGTATAGGCTAATGGGACCCACGATATACCCACTAAAAACCACCCCCCACCTTCCTCCTCGCCGCCCTGTGACGGGGCCACGGGAACGATACACACATCCGCGACCCCGCCGGCGGCAGCCGCCCACAAGCGGCTCCATCCAAGGCCCGAAGGCCCCAGGCGCACCAGATGGTAAGGTGCGCCTCCCTCCTCGGCCTCCACCAGAACTGTAGCAGACTCCCCCCGAGTCTGCTACTAGGAGGCCACGGATACCAGCCTCCACAACCGGTATCCGGTGGCAGATCTGGGCTATGGTTCTGCCACCGACCACACCTCGGACGCAGAGGATAGGGCAAGCGGCGCACCGTAATACCAACTTGCCTCTTCCTCTGCGGCCCCACCAATGCCGTTAACATACGGAACGGCCCCGCCAGCTCGCAGGGGGTAGGGAGAATGGCACAGCACCACCACGCCTAGCCCCTGCGTTCCCTCCACGGCCGCAGAAGATAGGGAGTACGGCGCACCGTAATACCGGCACTCCTCTTCTTCTGCGGTCCCACCTCCTAGCGCGTCCGCAGCGGACTCCTCCAGCCCGCTGGGAGCGCCCTCCTCGGGCCAGCCGTCGGCAAACAAGCCGGCCCTGGTTGCCTCTTCGCTTCACCGTGGGTGTCCAATCCACGGTTACTAAGCCCCACCGCCACGACAAGGCGTGCAACCATCGGGGGGAACCTAACCTAACCTAACCTAACCTAACCTAACCTAACCTAACCTAACCTAACCTAACCTAACCTAACCTAAAGTACGCGTCCAAACTCGCACGGAACAACACGTCGCTCCGCGTTAAAAATTCATAAGTGCGTCAATTTTGCGAAAAAGTTCAAATAAAGTGCACAGAAAGTTAAGTTAGTGTGTGGAGCACCCGGATCATTGGAGACAACATCATCGGAGACCTGGCTGCAGAGTTATAAGACCTCAACTTTGCAGAGGAATAACTCGCGGGACAAGTAAGTCCCCCAAATTCCTCAAAAACCACAGGATTCCCGCCGCCGAGAGCTGTCTGGAGACGTATCACACCACCAGATCCGCGCAGGACTATAGGAGGTATTAAGCTCCGAAAATACTAAAACCACGCGGTAATTCCACGTGTTTTGAAGAGGTTACATGAGTTCACACGAGTTCAACCTCAAACACGTGTAAGTCTCAAGACAGCAGGATCCACGAAGGTGCTACGGAGCAGTACTGAGGACACCTCGAGCGCCCACCAGCTCACCATCCAAAGGTACCACACAACACCAACAGCGTACTCAGGGGATACACAGGAGACACCAACTGTGGGGTATCCTCGAAATCAGCACGAGGAGCCCTTTCCAAAAACCCCAACCCCAACCCCAAATCATCCCCTTCAAATCATCCCTTACCTCTGACGTCACAACACCCGTACCAAGACATCATCATCATAATCAACACACACCCACCCCACCTAAACCCAACAACCTTTTAACTCCAAACCACCCCCACCCCCTATACAAAGTCCCCCCCCCCCCCCCCCCCCCCTCAAAAATTTTTGACCCCGCCAATCGCCTTCCCACGAAACCCCCCCTCCCCCTTCACCCCCCCCTCAAACCCCCCCCCCCCCCCCCAAATTTTTCCACGAGGCATATCTCAGCCATCTGGACCCCTAGACCCCTCGAGTGAGGTATCATTGGAATCGGGAGAACGAGCTCTATAATTTGGCTCCAACAGATTCCCTAAATTCCAAACGGGACCCGAGATATACCCAAAAAACCCCAAGACCCCCCCCCCCCCCCCTCAAAATTTTTTGACCCCGCCAATCGCCTTCCCACGAAACCTTCCCCCCCCTCCCCCCTCCCCCCCCCCCCCCCAATTTTCCACGAGGCATATCTCAGCCATCTGGACCCCTAGACCCCTCGAGTGAGGTATCATTGGAATCGGGAGAACGAGCTCTATAATTTGGCTCCAACAGATTCCCTAAATTCCAAACGGGACCCGAGATATACCCAAAAAACCCCAAGACCCCCCCTCCCCCCCCACTCAAAATTTTTTGACCCCGCCAATCGCCTTCCCACGAAACCTCCCCCCCCTCACCCCCCCCCCCCCCCGAATTTTCCACGAGGCATATCTCAGCCATCTGGACCCCTAGACCCCTCGAGTGAGGTATCATAGGAATCGGGAGAACGAGCTCTATAATTTGGCTCCATCAGATTCCCTAAATTCCAAACGGGACCCGAGATATACCCAAAAAATCCCAAGACCCCCCCTCCCCCCCACTCAAAATTTTCTTTGACCCCGCCAATCGCCTTAAGACCCCTTTCATCCCCCCCCCCCTCAAAAAATTTTTTGGGCTCACCAACCACCTTCCCACAAAACTTCCGTCAAACCCCCCACCCTCCTATAAAGTACCCCTCCCGCTGACCCGCCCTCCTCAATTTTCCCCTCGAGGATTATCTCAGCCATCTGGTCCCCTAGACCCCTCAAGTGCGGAGGCTGGGGCAACAGTGGTTGCTACGAAGGTGGGGTGAGGTGCTGGAGCAGTCGCCGTACGGCCAACATACGGCCGCGGCACTGCGTCCAGTCCTTGCGGCGTGGATGCGCCGCAAGCGGAAACCCCTCACCTTCCGCCTTGCACAGATACTCACCGGGCATGGATGCTTCGGTGCGTATCTGTGTAAGGTTGCCAGGAGGGAGCCAACGCCAGCCTGCCACCATTGTGGCGCTGCGGAGGACACGGCCCAGCACACCCTAGAGGTGTGCGACAGATGGGCCGTGCAGCGCCACGATCTCGTGGCAGTGCTAGGGCGGGACCTCTCGCTCTCGAGTGTGGTGCGCTGCATGCTCGAGAGCGATGAGGCCTGGCAGGCGGCGGTCTCTTTCTGCGAAGCCGTCATTTCGCAGAAAGAGGCCGCGGAGCGGGACAGAGAGATGGATCCATCCTCTGTTCCGCTCCGCCGGCGTAGGACGGGAGTACGGAGGCGTCGCTTTGCGAACCTCCAATCTCCTGTCTAACGGGGCTCCGGGAGAGGTTGGGAACCTCCCCGGCTTAGCTAGTCCCGGCGCCGAGGGGGACGCTCCAGTTTGCCGGAGTGGCCCCTAATTTTGGTGGAAGTCCGGTCCCTTTGAGAGGGAGACCGGCCGGTCGCGGGGGGTGTCCTGTGTTAGACAGATCCGGGACACTCCCCATATAGCGGCTGAGGGCAATCCGCAGGTGGTTTTAGTTGGTATAAACAGTCGGCGGCCTTCAGCCGCCGGAAGTCCAACATGACCCCCAGGACCACCCATCCTGGGACGGGCATAAAGCCTTTCCCCTGCGAGATCAAAAAAAAAAAAAAAAAAAAAAAAAAAAAAAAAAAGGTTAGGTTAGGTTTTTTTCACCTCACCCCACCTTCGTAGCAACCACTGTTGCCCCAGCCTCCGCACTCGTAGGAGCTCCTCCCAGGTCAGGGACCCGCCCGAGTGTGCCCTCCTCTCTGACGCGAAGAGGTGCACCTCGGCGAGCACCGTCGCCTGGAGCTCCCACGGCGGATCTCCAGCCAGGGCAGTGGCCGCCACCCAGGAGACCGTACGGTAGCCCCTGATTACCCTCACCGCTATGACCCGCTGCGCCTTCCGCAGCTGGGCCTTGTTGCGAGCGGTGAGGGAATCCGCCCAAATAGGGGCTCCGTACAAGGCTATACTCCGACAAACTCCGGAGTATAGCCGCCTGCAGGCTTCGCTGGGCCCTCCTATATTAGGCAGGAGTCGGCCCAGCGCTGACGCCGCCCTCACAACCTTCGGCCCCAGTTGTTGAAAGTGGGGGCCGAAGGTCCACCTCCCGTCCAGGGTGAGTCCGAGACACTTAAGGGTTGGACTCACCCTGACCTCCGTCTCTCCGATAAGGAGTCGTGCTCCGGGCGGGGGCCCTTTCCTCCCGGGTCCGCGGAAGAGCAGGGCTTCGGTTTTGTCAAGACGTACCCGAAGCCCCAACCGCTCTATGCGGCTGACTACGAGGGATACTCCCACCTCGGCCAGCCGCGCAGCCTCCTGATAGCTTTTTCCCCGGGATGTGACATAGGTGTCATCCGCATAGCAGATGACACTCATCCCGGGGAGAAGGCCGCTCCGCAGGACCCAGTCGTAGCCGACGTCCCAAAGGTTCGGGCCCAGAACCGAACCCTGAGGGACGCCGCACTCGACTCGCCGCCTCTCTACGGACCCCGACCGGTCCTCGTACACGATCTCCCTATCGGAGAGATACGCGTCCAACAGTCTCCCGATATACGGAGGCACGCCGAAGAAATTCAGTGCCTCCCGTATCACGCTGTGGGGAAGACTGTTGAAGGCATTGGCGATGTCCAACGACACCGCCACCACCACCTCCCTCCCGCGTTCCGCCTCACCTGTCACCGACCTCAGGCGCCCTATCGCGTCGACGGTCGACCGACCGGCCCGAAACCCGAACTGCGAATCTGACAGCCCGGGCCCCGGACCTTCCTCCAAATGCTGAACAAGACGGGAGGCCAAGACACGTTCGAACGCCTTGCCCGTCTCGTTCAGCAGCACAATCGGCCGCACCGCCGACGCACAGTCCGGTGGTCGCCCGTCCTTTGGCAGCAGGACGAGCCGACCCTCCTTCCATGCCCTCGGGAACTGACCGCACTGAAGACAGCGGTTAAACAGTTCCCGAAGGCCATCTTCGAGGTGCACGAGAGCTATCGACAGAACTCTCCCGTGCACCCCGTCCGGACCGGGCGCCCTCTTCTTGCTACGGAGGCGGGACAGAACCGCCTCCATCTCTGCGTCGGTGACAGGTGGCGGAACACCCTCCTCCATCGAGTTCGGCCGTCGGGCCATCCGCGGCGGAGCGAAGCCTACCGGGGGGTCCGGGAACAACTCCCGGACGATATTCCCCAGTAGTTCTGGCTGGAGCGTTTCCGTCAAGGGGGCCGACTGGGCGCGAAGTTTGTCTCGCGCCCGTTTGTAAGGTCGGCCCCAGGGGTCGTTCTCGACCCCTTCTAACAACTCCAGCCACGCTCGCTCCTTGGCCCGACTGATGGCCAGCTGCAGGATCTCTCGTTTCGCCACGTAGACCCTGTACAGCCGGCCATCTCGCTCCTCGTCCTGGGGGCGGCGCCGCCTGCTGCGAAGATAGGCGCGACGCGCCGCATTGCAGGCAGCGCGAAGGTCGGCCAACTCCACCGACCACCAATATACCGCCCGCCGAGGTGGGGGAGGACCCCAAACTCTTGGCATGGCTGCTCGGCAAACGCTATTAAGCACGTTGCCGAAACAGCCAGCCATTTCCTCCACCCCCATTCCCTCGCAAGACGGGAGGCTCCAGCGGCCGACGATGGCCGCCTCCTCCGCCAGTTCCCGGTTGAGCTTTAAGAGTGCCCAACGCGGGAACACGCTACGCCCCCTGGACTGCGACGCCGAACTCGATGCAGAGGCTGGAGACACCTCGAACCTTATGTAACGATGGTCCGAGAGTGTCTCCACCTCCGTTTCCACCCTCCACCCTTCCACCCGGCGTGCGACGACGGGAGTGGCGAACGTTAGGTCCACCACTGACGAGCCCGTTCGCCGCACGCACGTCGGAACTGTCCCTCTATTGAGCAGGGACAGTCCCGTGGCCAGCGCCCACTCCTCCACCTCCCTTCCCTTCGGGTCAGTGACCGGGGACCCCCACGCCGAGGACTTGGCGTTGAAGTCCCCAGCCACGATAACAGGGAGGGGAGCTAGCCTCCTCACTAGCGGCCCCAGAACATCGAGGAACTGTTCCAGGGCCGCTAAATTTCGATTCGGGGAGAAGTATACGCCTATAATTGCGTACTCTCCCCGAACCGCGACCACGTACCCGGGTCCCCTCATTCTGGGTATGAGGGGGGGTCCAGCGCCTGGCCTCACCACTATGGCGACGGAGCCCTGATCGTCCCCTGCCCAATTCGCCTGGGGAGGGACATAGTAGGGCTCCGATACCACCGCCACGTCAACACTCCGCTCCGCCACGGCTTGCAGGAAGAGGTCCTGGGCCGCAGCGGAGTGGTTAATGTTAGCCTGTAAGAAGCTGAGATGTCCTGGCATTACTCTGACATCTCAGCTTCAGGCGCCGCCTGTTCCCTCCCAGATTGAGAGGAGGGAACTTTTCCCCGGGTTACTGGGGGGTTGCACATTCTGCCCCCCATTATGTGGTCCGACGGTCTTTTCGCGTCGGAGCAGACAGCGCATTTCGGGTGCGCGACCTTACACCCGGACGCAATGTGACCGGGTTCTCCGCAGCGGTAGCATAAGCCGCTGCGGTCCTTCGGTGAGGGGCACAACGCAGAATAGTGCCCCATACCCAGACACCGGAAACAGTGTTTCGGCCGCGCATCCACCAGGTGGACCGAAATCTTGGTCCACCCAACCGCAATGCTGCCCAGATCCACCAGTTTCTTAGCTGCCATGGTTGGGCAGCTCATGCGGGCAACACCCGCCGCCATTATGCCCCGCTGTATTTCGCCCACCCAGACCTGGGCGGGGGAGCAGCCAGACTCTCTAGCTACCGCGGATTTGACACTCTCCACGGTAGCAGAGTCAGAGAGGCCCGTGAGCTTAAAATTAGCACACTTCACGGGCCTAGAGATCTCTGCCTCCCCTTCCAGAACCTCTGAGAGGCGGGCCGCCAACTTGTCTGCCTTTTCATGGCTTGTGGAGCCAGGTATCTCTATGAGCCTTGCTCCGGTTCCTGACTGCCGGATCCGGAGAGGACCAATACCCAGCTCCTCCAGCTTAATATTTGACTCCGCCTTTTGTAGGACGGAGCCGTATGTCGCCCCATTCATTGAGGCCTCAGGCCGCAGTTTAATCAGAACGGCCGTGGAGCGTGGCATGATGACCTTAGGCTTCTTCACGGCCGCTGCCACCGGTGGCCTCAATGGGGCCTTCTTTTTGGGGGCCTTACGGCGGACGACCTCGGTCCACTCCGCGGTAGACTCCTTCGCTGCACCCGCAGGCGCCAGCGTTACCTCCGACGTGGACTGGCCAGAATCGGCCGTCTTCTTCCCCTTGCCCTTGTTCTTTTAACAGGGGCAGGGGCCGGTCGCACCTCTGGGCGCACTGGGAGAGCCGGAAACTCCTCCCGCACCCGACGGCCTGCCTGTGCTGCCACTGGCACCGGTGAAGGAGCGCGCTCCGGCATTACCTGCACCGGAGAATCTGCCGCCACCGCTGCTGGTGCAGAACGCCTTTCGCTCACGGCCCGATCGCGGGCCGCCCTCCTTTTATCGGCTGCCAGAGGCGGGCGGACAATGACTGGGGGCGGCAAACGATCCTCTAACGCCGCCAGTCGCCCATCCACCAGGTTGCCCACCAACCTGGCGATGTTGCTCTCCAGGATGCCCAGCTGTTCACTGGACATCGGAGAACGCCTCTCCTTCGCGGCCTCAGACCGGCTAGCCTCAAAGTCGCGCTTGTAGGCGCGAACCTCTTCGCGGAGATTCCCTATCTCGCGGCGGAGCCTCCCATTGTCCGCAGTGAGGCGGCGAGTCTCCTCGACTATAGTTCGCGCCGCAAGCGCGTCTATAACCATCCTTACCGCCGAGGTGGCGCGCCTAATTTTGTTGGCGAAGCCACCCTTGAGGTTGGAGGACTTGGCAGCAATACCAAGGATCTCCTCGAGATTGTCCTCGGCGGCGCTGATTAAGTCCTCCGGACCCATCGTGTCGACATCCAGGTCGAGCGGCCCCGGCGGCGGAGGATTACTCACCGCAGCTACCTTCCTATATTTCTTCTCTAGGGAGGCAGCAAACTCCGCCGCCCTAGCCTCCTCCGCTCTCTCCCTCAGGTCCTGACGAGCAGCAGAAAGCCTGCTCGCCGAACCGCGCGCCTTTCCTCGTTTAGCCGTCTGGGCCCTCACGTAACTGTCGGTTCCAGTGCCGGCACCCTCCGTGTCGGAGCCGGAGATCTCCGTAAAAGCACGTTTAGTAGCTAACGTCTCCGACTCGGACAAGGACATGGAGGGCACAGAGGGCACCGATTCCAAGCCCATTATCTCCTCCATAGTTACTCCTGCACTAACACGACCCGTCCGTTTCACCAATTCCCGAGCACTGAGATCGGCTCCGCCATCACCACTCCCGATGTCTCTACGATCTTCCGTAGACGACCCACAATCATTCCTCGGTTCCGACCCATCCCCAAACGATAAACGGAACCCCCCCCCCTGACTTCTCCCGTCCCCCCCTGACATGGTACCCAAATAAAATTTGGGAGTACCTCAGGGCACACCTCTTCTATGAAGCCTAGCTTCAAAGAAATGTATATAAAAATAATTTAAACACAAAAACCTAACTTAAGAAAATTGAAAAAATTAAAAACCAACACCAATATTAAAATTAAAACACACCAATATAAAGAACTAACCTAATGAAATATTTACAAAATTGTTCCCACCCCCGGAGGGTCACCCACACACAACAACACTGGGACAAAAGTAGTCGACCAGAGTTGTTTTATGTGGATGACTTTCTCAACAGAATGTATGGGAAACAAGACAAGTTATTCTACCACACAAAATAATGAATATCTCGGCAACCAAAAGAGGCACCGAGAAAATTCGAACGCCCAAAAATCGACAAGAGAGATACCTTTCGATAGCCACCATGAACACAAATATCCGTCGACTAGCATAGGCTTCGCCTAGGAAAATTTGAGTTCAACCTAACCTAACCTAACCTTTTTTTTTTTTTTTTTTTTTTTTGTTTCCGGAGGGGAAAATGCATTACGCATACCACCCAGGCGCAGGGGGCACCCGAGTGGTGATGTGGGACTCCCGTATAGGCTAATGAGACCCACGGTATACCCACTAAAAACCACCCCCCACCTTCCTCCACGCCGCCCTGTGACGGGGCCACGGGAACGATAAACACATCCGCGACCCCGCCGACGGCAGCCAACAAGCGGCTCCATCCTAGGCCCGAAGGCCCCAGGCGCACCAGATGGTAGGGTGCGCCTCCCTCCTCGGCCTCCACCAGTACTGTAGCAGACTCCCCCCGAGTCTGCTACTTGGAGGCCACGGATACCAGCCACCATAACCGGTACCCGGTGGCAGATCTGAGGTTCTGCCACCGACCACACTTCGGCCGCAGAGGATAGGGCAAGCGGCGCACCGTAATACCAACTTGCCTCTTCCTCTGCGGCCCCACCAATGCCGTTAACCATACGGAACGGCCCCGCCAGCTCGCAGGAGGGTAGGAAAAGTGGCACAACACCACCACGCCTCTCCCCCTGCGATCCCTCCACGGCCGCAGAAGATAGGGAGTACGGCGCACCGTAATACCGGCACTCCTCTTCTTCTGCGGTCCCACCTCCTAGCGCGTCCGCAGCGGACTCCTCCAGCCCGCTGGGAGCGCCCTCCTCGGGCCAGCCGGCGGCAAACAAGCCGGCCCTGGTTGCCTCTTCGCTTCACCGTGGGTGTCCAGGTTACTAAGCCCCACCGCCACGTCAAGGCGTGCAACCATCGGGGGGAACCTAACCTAACCTAACCTAACCTTTTTTTTTTTTTTTTTTTTTTTTTTTTTTTTTTTTTTTTTTTTTTAGGAGGGGAAATACGGTTACGTATCCCCCACCGTCTCCGGGGGAAGGCGGCAGGGGTATGTCGGACTCCCCCGGCGCTGTGGTGATGATCAGCGCCAGGGTTTACCGACTAAAACCCCTCCATGCCTCCTTCTGCGCCTATGCGGGGTCATGGGAACTGCGTGATACTACTACCACGACCCCGCTGCGCTTGCCGCGTCCGGCCCTCTTCTTCGCGGCAGCTGGATGTAGTGCCGCCGCCTGCCTCACCGAGAGCTCCCCAGGCATTAGGGAGCTGTCCATCTCGGGGCCCACAATGTGGGCGGCGATCCCCCGATCACCGCCCACGGGCCTAGGCTTCCACGTCCATGGCAGGGGCGGGCGGAGCCGCCCTTGCGCCTTCAGCTCTTGGCCTTCGTGGCCGAGCCTTTCGAGGAGCCTTCCCCTTCTTGGTGCTGGGGGGCGGTTTGGCCAGTGAACAGCCACTACTCCCCAGCACATGCCCCTTCTCTGGCTTCCCCAACGTCTCACAGAAGAAACAGTTCGGGGGGGCCGTACAGTCGGGTGCCCTGTGTCCCGGTGCTCCGCAGTGGAAGCATCGACGACTGAGGTCTACCGGGGACGGGCACTTAACGGCTAGGTGGCCGGTGTCAAGGCATCGGTAGCACCGCCTTGGCCTCGCGGCCAGCAGCACTACCCTCGCCGATGTCCAGCCAACCTGCAGCCGCCCAGAGTTCGTTATTCTCTTGACGGCTGCCACGGGCGCGCAAAGCCAGAGGCACCTTACGCCCTTTCGGTCCACTGCTACTTTACCCGACCGGACCTCGCCGGCCGAGCAGCCTCCTTCTCTGGCGACCGCTTCTATAGCGTTGGCGGCCGTCACCGTGTCATCTAGCCCGGTGAGCAGCATTTCCGCTCGCTTCACCGGGCGAGCTATTCGCACCACTTCCTTGTCCAAGACTGCCCCCATCCTCGCGGCCAGGGCGTCCGCCTTTTCTTGGGCCCCCTCTCCCGATATTTCCAGGATCCGGGCGCCCGTTTCGGCCAGGCGGAACCCGACCTTCGTTATGCCGAGTTCCGCCAGGCTGATCCTGCTCTTCGCTTCCTTGAGGATGGAGGCGTATGTCACTCTCCCTTCCTCGAGCACCCCCGCCTCTAGGGTGAGGGTGATTGCCGCCGTCTTAGGAGGTTTGAGCCTCGCTTTTCTTTTCCTGGGGGGGGCTGTCGTTTTGGCAGCAGCCCCCTTACTCTTCCTCTTCTTGTCACGCCCGCGCGACCCTACTGTGGTCCACGGGGCGTCCGTCGTAGGCGGGGCTGATGTTGAGGCCCTCGCCTGTTCGGCCTCTCGAGCGGCAAGGGATTTGTTTTTCCCCTTGCCTTTCTTCTTCTTCTTAGGTGGCCCTTGTGCGGTGGGGGGCTGTATTGGCACCACCGTATCTGCCGCTGCCACATTACTCTCCCCGGCCTTAGTCTTTTTGGGCTTTGGCCGCTCCCTCTTCCTCGGCGCCTCAACGCTCAGCTCGGGTGTCGGGACTACGTTATCCGGGACCACATCTGTCGCGAGCGGAGGCCTCCTTCGGGGCTCCGGTAGGAGACGGTCCTCCAGACCGGCCAGCCTCGCGTTCAGCATGTTGCCGAAGGTCTCTATATTTGCGCGAGAGACCTCAGACAACAGCCGACGCATGTCCTCCTCCGGTGGGCGGGAGCTGTTAGCCCGTCTGCGCAGCTCTTCGAGCTCCTGACCCATTCTGGTCACTTGCTCTTGGAGCCGCGCATTCTGGGCCTCCAGTCTCGCCAGGTCATCCGTGGTAGAACGGCTCCTCATCTCGGCGACAGCCGCTCTTATGGCCGCCACCGAATCCTTAAGGCACTTTTGGTATGTGCCCTTAAGGTTGGAAGACTTCGTGGCGACCGTTGTTATGGCCGCCAGCGAAGCCTCCACGGTCTTGGCCAATGCAGCGGCCGTTCTTTCCGACTCCTCGTCTGCGATGAGGGCAGGGGCCGCGCGGGGCGATGGTCGCGCCTCCCTTACCTCCCTCGTCGCTTCCATTACTTCGGCTTCAGCCTGAAGCCGAAGAGCTTCCTGCTTTGCCTTGTTAAGGGCGACCTGCGCCTTATACAGGCCGACGTACTTGCCGGTCGTCGGCGGCCGGCCGCGTCCTCTCTTGGGCTTTGGTGCCGCCCCCTTACTAAGGGACGGCACCCCGTCATCATCCGGTGTCTTCCTCTTGCGAGGCTTGTCTAGTCCGGTGGACTCCCCGGACACCAGCGACATGTCGCTTTGTGCCGAGGAGTCGGAGAGATAGTCGTCACTATCTCTCTCTATGTCAGATCCTTGGGGCGGCGGGATTCTCGGGTCGCGCGTGAGCGACACGACCGGAGCGCGCGGTGAAGTTGCACCGCTAGTTCTCGCCGCCGATGTCTCGTCCCGTATGGAGGGAGGGAGGATCAGCTCGCGCTCGTGCTGCACACGTGCGAGCCCCTCCGTGTCTCCTCGCAGCTTCTTCCTATGAAGAAGCCGCAGGAGCCGCTCCCTTCCATTCTCGACGGGCTGGGAAAAGTCCGTCTCCTCGTCGGTTAAAAGATCCGCCGCTGGCGCGGTAATGTGCGCCAGCTTCGGATCAGACTGCGCCATCGCGCCTCTTCCTCCATCTACCGCCTTCGTGACGACCTCCACATCCGTCCTCGTGATGTTGGCACCCTCCGTATACGTGGGCCAGACTGTGCCCGAAGACTCGGGCACAGTGCGGGATTCCCCGACTGTTGTCGGGACCCGCCCGGAGAAACTTTTTACATCACGCTTATCCATCATTCTTAACTCCGACACCCCGGGTCGCGGCCTTTTTTCAGGTGTGAGGTCACCTATCGTAAGAGTGAAAATAAAAGGAAAGATAGAAAGAAAAGATGATGAAAAGATAGAAAGAAACAAAAACAAAACAAATCAAAAGAAGAAAGTTACGAAAAGATGGTGAAAGATAGAAGAAAGACCGGCGTTCAGCCACGTGCCTACCTCACCCCAGGAAAGAGCCCCGAGGTGGCGCAGGCAAGTGTTGCCCAGGGACACCAACGGGGAGGAACCGGTATCGCCCCCAACCTAACCTAACCTTTTTTTTTTTTTTTTTTTTTTTTTTTTTTTTTTTTTTTTTTGTTTCCGGGGGGAAAATGCATTACGCATACCACCCAGGCGCAGGGGGCACCCGAGTGGTGATGTGGGACTCCCGTATAGGCTAATGAGACCCACGGTATACCCACTAAAAACCACCCCCCACCTTCCTCCTCGCCGCCCTGTGACGGGGCCACGGGAACGATAAACACATCCGCGACCCCGCCGGCGGCAGCCGCTCACAAGCGGCTCCATTCAAGGCCCGAAGGCCCCAGGCGCACCAGATGGTAGGGTGCGCCTCTCTCCTCGGCCTCCACCAGTACTGTAGCAGACTCCCCCCGAGTCTGCCACTAGGAGGCCACGGATACCAGCCACCATAACCGGTACCCGGTGGCAGATCTGAGCTATGGTTCTGCCACCGACCACACCTCGGCCGCAGAGGATAGGGCAAGCGGCGCACCGTAATACCAACTTGCCTCTTCCTCTGCGGCCCCACCAATGCCGTTAACCGTACGGAACGGCCCCGCCAGCTCGCAGGGGGGTAGGGAGAGTGGCACAACACCACCACGCCTCTCCCCCTGCGATCCCTCCACGGCCGCAGAAGATAGGGAGTACGGCGCACCGTAATACCGGCACTCCTCTTCTTCTGCGGTCCCACCTCCTAGCGCGTCCGCAGCGGACTCCTCCAGCCCGCTGGGAGCGCCCTCCTCGGGCCAGCCTGCGGCAAACAAGCCGGCCCTGGTTACCTCTTCGCTTCACCGTGGGTGTCCAATCCACGGTTACTAAGCCCCACCGCCACGACAAGGCGTGCAACCATCGGGGGGAACCTAACCTAACCTAACCTAACCTAACCTAACCTAACCTAACCTTTTTTTTTTTTTTTTTTTTTTTTTTTTACGCCAGGAAAATACGTTCTGTATACCCCGCGACGCCGGGGGACATCGCGGGGTTATGTGGGACTCCTCTGTGCCTTGGTGTTGGCGGCACAGAGTTTACCCACTAAAAACCTGGCGATGCCCTCCTTCTGCGCCAATGCGAGGCCGTGGGAATCGCGTGAGCATAGCTCCACGACCCCGCAGCGCGTGCCGCGTCCGGCCCTCTTCTGTTGCGGCGGCTAGATAGAGTGCCGCCGCCTGCCTCTCCGAGAGCTCCCCGGGCATAGGGGAGCTTATCTCCTCGGGGCCCATAGTGTGAGCGGCGATCCCCCGATCACCGCCCACGGGCCTAGGCCTCTACCTCCATGGCGGGGGCGCGTTGCTCCGCCCTTGCGCCTTCGGCTCTTGGCCTCCGCGGCCGAGCCTTTGGGAGGCCCTTCCTCTTCCGGTCCTTGCTGGGGGGCGGCTTTGCTGCGATGCAGCCGCTGCTCCCCAGTATATGCTCCTTGGGCTTTTCGGCAGCATCACATACGGGGCAATTTGGAGCTGCCCCGCATTCAGCCGCCTTGTGGCCCGGTTTCCCGCAGCGGTAACACATCCGACTGAGGTCAACCAAGCACACACATTTCGACGCCAGGTGGCCAGTGTCAAGGCATCGGTAGCACCGCTTAGGCCTCGCGGCCAGCAGCACCACCTTTGCCGAGACCCAGCCGATTCGCAGCCGTTCCGAGCCGAGAAGCTTCTTCGCAGCCGCGATGGGGACGCGCATCCACAGAGACGCACTTCCCCTTGGTCCCACAACAATTTGGCCCGACCTGATGGAACTGGTCGGGCATCCTCCTTCGCTGGCGGCCGCCTGGATGACGTCGGCGACCGTCACAGAGTCGTCCAGCCCGGATACGCGTATATCAACGCATCTTACCGGGCGGCCGACCTTAACTTCTTCCGGGTTCAGGACCGTCCTAAGCTTCGCGGCAAAGGCGTCCGCCTTGTCCTGTGCGCCCTCACCAGCGATAGTAAGGACGCGCGCTCCGGTCTCTGCCAGGCGGAAACCAAGCCTGGGGATGCCAAGTTCCCCGAGGTCGATCGCCGCCCTGGCCTGGCTCAACAATTTCGCGTACGTCACCCCCCTTTCAGCTGCGTTCGTCCCCAAGGTGAGGGTGACCGCCGCGGTAGTGGGAGGGCGAAGCTTCGCCTTTTTCTTCTTCCTTTTTGGGGCGGCTTTGGCTGTTGTAGCCGCCCCTTTCTTCTGCGTCTTACGCGGACCTACTCTGGTCCACGAGGTCTCGGCGGGGGAGGGGTTGGTGTTATCCCCCCCTTGTGCCGCCTCCTGAGCGGCCATTGATGGCCGCGTCTTTTTCTTCTTTTTCGCCTTCTTGGTCAAAGGCGGGGCTGGTGCAGGCGGTGACTCTATTGGAGGGACCGCCGCACTTGGTGCCGCTTTCTCCGCGTATGTTGGCGCCGTCACCTTTTTAGGCTTCGGCGCCTTCTTCGTCGGTGCCGTTGATGGTGTGGCACCGACACTGTCTGCTGCCAGTGGCGGTCGTATTCGAGGCGCCGGCAAGAGTCGGTCCTCTAGTCCGGCCAGCCTTGCGTTTAGAATTGTGCCAAACGTCTCACAATTTTTGCGCGACACTTCGTCTAAAAGTTGTCGCAGGTCTTGCTCGGCGGGGCGGGATGCCTGCCGGCGCAGCTCCTCCAGCTCCTGGCGCATATCGGCCACTTGCCTTTGGAGCCGCACGTTTTGCGCCTCCAGTCTCGCCATTTCATCTGTCATCGAACGTCCCCTCAGTTCGGTGACGGCCGCCCTTATACTGACGACCGCCTCTTTGAGGCACCGTTGGAATGTGCCTTTCAGATTCTGAGACCTCGCTGCGACCATGGTTACAGCCTCCAGCGAAGTCTCAACACTTTTTATCAGAGCCGCGTTCGTTTGCTCCGATTTGTCTTCTTCCGTTGTTGCGGGGGCAGCGCGGATTGACGCACGCGCCTCCCTTGTTGCTCGCACTGTTTCGGCAGCTTCGGCCTCGGCCTGAAGCCGAAGGCTTTCCGCTCTTTCCCTATTCAGTTCGGCCTGGGCTTTAGCCAGACCGACGTACTGGCCGGTCGTTGGCGGCCGCCCGCGTCCTCTTTTGGGTTTTTGTACCGCCCCCTTGCTGAGGGACGGCACACTGTCGTCGTCCGTGTTCTTCCTCTTTCGAGGCTTGTCACATCCGGTAGTGGACTCCCCGGAATCCAGCGACATGGCGCTGTAGACCGAGGAGTCGGAGAGATAGTCATCACTATCTCTCGATTTGTCAAGTCCGTGTGGCGACGGGACTGCCAAGTTGCGCGTGAGCACCACAAGCGGTACGCGCGGTGAGGCTGTACTGGCTTTTCCCGCCGCCATTGTCTCATCCTTGATGGAGGGAGGGAGGATAAGGTCGCGCTCGCGCTGAACGCGCGCGAGCCCCTCCGTGTCTCCTCGAAGCTTCTTCCGATGAAGAAGCCTCAGGAGCCGCTCCCTACCATTTTCGACGGGCTGTGAAAAGTCCACATCCTCGTCCGTGAGCATATCCGCTGCCGGTGCGGTAAGGGGCACCGGCTTCGAACTCTCGCCTCCTTCCAGTACACTCGCCGTCTCAACGGCCTCCTCCACCCTCCTCGCAGTTTGTGCCCCCCCCGTATACATGGAGCTGCCTCCCGCCGAAGCGGGAGGGTGGGATTCCCCAGCATCGCTGGGACCCACCCGGGGAATATTTTTCAAAATGCGATCTTCCATACTGCTAAACTCCGACACCCCGGGTCGCGGCCTTTTTTCAGGTGTGAGGTCACCTATCGGAAGAGGATAACTAAAATGGAAAGATAGCAGAAGACGTAACGAAAGACGGCGAAAGATAGATAAAACAAAAGTAAACCAAACCAAAAGAAGAGAAACATAGGTGGGGAAGAGAAAACCAAAAAGAAGGACAGAACCGGCGATCTGCCACTCGCTTGTGTCACCCTGGAAACGGCCACGGTGGCACAAGCGAGTGTTTCCAGGGGCACCACGAGGAGGAACCGGCACACCCCCAACCTAACCTAACCTAACCTAACCTAACCTAACCTAACCTAACCTAACCTAACCTAACCAGTTGCGCTCCACCCCCCGAGCGATAAACACCTATTTTGCACGTGCTCCGCGGAAAAAATTAAGTTTCAGTGGGTTTTTCTTGACGGATTGCAGTGATTCAAAAAAAAAAAAAAAAAAAAAAAAAAAAAAAAAAAAAAAAAAAAAAAAAAAAAAAAAAAAAAAAAAAAAAAAAAAGTGTTGTGTGCGCAAAGACGAGCGCTATCCAATAGTGAAAAGTGCAGTGAAATCCCCTTACGGGGGAAAAAGTTATTCAAGAAAAACTAAAAAAGTGAGGTTACTCATACACGTGGTTTTTCTTCTAAGTGCTATAACTCGGGAAATACTTAGGTTCCCCCTAAACTTTTTCTTGTCTTCGGGTAGAGCTTTTTGTTCTCCACGTTCCTGCATCATCGGCGAGGTCGCGAAATCGCGCCCTCTATAGGAAAACTCAATTTGAAAATTCACCACGTGGCACGTGGTCAGTGAACGCGTGCAGCTAGAAGCATCATATTCAAGACCCGGATTCTCTACAACTCTACAAGAGCCCCGGTACGTTTTTCTCGAATTTTGGATCATATTTGGATTTTTGGCAGCAGTTAGAAAATCAAAAGTTTGCAAGCAGACTCCAGCCGTTCCAGACAATAATTCAAAATTCTGCAACTGCTATCTTTTGCGCGCTAATTAGAAGAAATAGAAAATCTAATTAAAAAAAAAAAAAAAAAAAAAAAAAAAAAAAAAAAATTTTTGGTTAATTATTTTGGAAATCATAATTAAATGAGTAAAAATTTAGTTTCTTCAAAATTTCAAAAAAAAAAAAAAAAAAAAAATTTTTTTGTATGGAACACCATAAATATTTTTATTGATACTTGTAGAGCATGATTTTAGGCTAATTATCATATTTTTTACACATTTTTATCTTTAATACTTTCGGAGCTATTAAATTTTTTCTATTTTTAGTCAATAAATCAGTAAATATTAGTAAAAAATAGTTTTTTATAGCATAAATAGCTTTAAGTACCTAATTACAGGTGGATTGACCCCAAACAACGGGAGTCTGGGGTCAATATCTTAGAATTTGAGTTTTTCTAAGTTTTTTCGGCCATTTTTAATTTTCTTAGACAAATTTAAATTGACTATAGCTCCGGAAGTATTTGACCTATGACTCTGGGAATTGTTTGGTTTGGTAGGGCTTGAGCTAATCTTTCAGATACGCCAGGTTTCAGGCGATTTGGAGCTGAAAAATTTTAAAGCGCTGAAACCAGTTTCAGGGGGTAGAGGAGGTCGGTACATAACCACCATCCAAAACCGCGATCTTCTGGGCCCAGTAGTTTCGGAGATATTCCTTCTTAAAGTTGAAGTTTGACAGTTCGGCCGCCATCTTTGTTTTCTTTCGGCCACAATATCTCCGAAACGGAACATCGTACAGAGTTGCTGATTCGATATTCGGCATCTGGGGAATCAGCTCTATACATTCCCTACATTTTCAGGCGGTTTCAGCGTCCTGAAAAATCATCCTCCTGAAACTGACTTCACATTATAGAGCACTCAGAGCCCTACAAAACGAACCCAAACTCGGGGGGGTTTGCGATCTCTGGAAGGGAAGATAATAGCGGCCAAAGTTGCAGTTTGACAGCTCGGCCGCCATTTTGAAAAAATTTGAACAGCTGTATCTCCCCAACCAGAAGTCGCAGAGAGCTGCGGTTTCTTTTGCCTTATAGGCCAGAGCCCCCTCTATTATTTTTAAGTATTTTCAGGCGTTTTCAGGCCAAAAAATTTTTCAGCACTGAAAATCACTCTGGTGCGTAGAACTCGGCGAGACCATTCAGAAAAACCCAAACTCGAGCCCTTTTGGCCAGGTCGTTCCCAAGATATTAGCTGTCAAAGTAATCTTGGAAAAATTCCCGAAAACTTTGACAGACAGTATCTCCGAAACTACTGGGACTATAGAGGCCGAGTTTGGACTCATTGAATAGGGCTCGGGGAGAGCTATTCACTGGTGGGTACAACGTGACTCTACATAGAGTTTGAAAATTTTCTTCACTGGAAAAGTCACATTTTCTACTTTCCTTGGCCTGAAAACTAAACTACAGGGTTTATCATTGTAAGCCCGTAGATACTAATGGTAAACCATTGTACTGATCTATTTTAAGTTAGGACATATTATAGAGCTGAATCCTACTCACCTTTTAGTTGCAATTGTTTAGTATTATAAGGACCAACTGCATCATTCTTGGTGCAGTTGTTAGGATAAGGTTAGTTTAAGGACATGTGCGCATAGCACATAAGACTTTACGCTTAAAAAAGGACCAGTTTGCCTCCCTATTGGAGCAACTGATAGGATAGTTTTTAGAGACTATATAAAAATTATAATATACATTTTTATATTTATATTTTAGACCAACTGTATCCTATTGGAGCAGTTGTTAGGGTAGGATTTTGCTATCAATAAAAAATTAATATCACATTTATAAATTGACGCGTTCTCCCGATAAAATATAATAATTACCTAAGTAAAGTCTAAATTAATCAGAGAAATGGCCATGTTGCATACCCCGAAGACTAAAAACTCTAACAAATATAAAAACCAGTTGTTGAATGTAACAATGGACTCCAGTAACGGTGGTATAAGTAGTAGCAGCCCACATACGGTTCCCGCAGCTCATCCAGACCATGATATAGTGGCGTCAGATCCTCTAGACGCCCTTCTGGCGGAGACAAATACAAAAATTAAGAGTAGCATATCCTTGCTTAGTCAGACGAGAAATATGAAGACAGAGTTAAGGATTGGGCTGGGGGAAAATCTGAGGGTAATGACAAAGAATATAAGACAGTTGGCAGTATTAAACAGGGATAGGATAAAAACAGATAGAATAGGAAATGAAGGAAGAGATAGTAAGAATATCAGGGAAGCTAGGGACTCGGCAACACAGTGCGATATGGAGGAAAATCAAAATAAAAAGAAATGTACATGCCTAGGAATTTTAAAGGAAAGTAGGGATATGGAAGTACAGTGTGATAGGGATGTGGTAAAAGAAGCTCCGAAAGAATGTGAGTGTAAGGAACTAATAATAGAAGTTTACAAAAGGATGACAGAATCTATGAATGAAAAGATAGATAGCCTGAAAGATTACATAGAAGAGACGAATGAACGAGCAGTTGATTTAATAACATCAATTGTAAAACTGAATGCAGATGATGTGATAGAGGAAAGCAAGAAGAATATTGAAAGCACACTAAAACTTAAGGGAGAAATCACGGAATTAAATCAGGAAATAGGAGAAATAAAAAGCAATATAAATAATAAAATAGAAAAGATGGTAAATGAAAATAAGGAAAGTCTAAACAAGGTAGTCGAGGAGTGGGGGGTTATGGCCTCAGCAAAACCACAACCGGCGACATACGCGGGCGTGGTCAGTGGTGCCGGGGATACTCAAACCCCGCCGCTGGAGTCAAGGCACGTCACCCTCCATTCAATAGTAGTTACAGATAGCGAAAATATTATGTCAGGAACAGAGATAGTGACAGAAGTTGGAAAGGTCATAGAGGCAAGGAAGGAGGGAATAAAAATAGATAGGATTAGAAAAGGGAAAGATAGGAAAGTTATAATAGGGTTTAGTGACGAAAAGGAAAGAGATAGAGTTAAAAGTAAGATTGAAAACAGTAACAGTAAAATTGAGGTAGCCAACATAGAAAATAAGGACCCTCAGGTGATACTGTATGGGGTGCTTAAATCAAATACCGACGAAGATATTTTAGAGGCAATAAAAACGCAAAATAAGCACCTCATGCAGCCACTGCAGGAGGAAGATAAAATGTTAGTGAAGTATAGAAAGAAGGCTAAAGATGACAGCACGGAACATGTAGTACTGACGGTGTCGCCGGGGCTGTGGCAGCGTTTCACAAAGGCGGGCCACATATACGTTGATATGCAAAGAATCCGTGTCGCCGACCAGTCCCCCCTAATACAGTGCTCGCACTGCTTAGGATATGGACATGGGAGGCGACACTGCAATGCCAATACCGAGGTGAAGTGCAGCCACTGCTCCGGAGATCACCACCAGTCAAATTGTAGTAGCCTAAAGGAAGGCACAAAGGCGTGCTGCATCAATTGCAAAAAGGAGGAACAGGAGGAAACAGGACATAACGCGTTTAGCTCGGAGTGCCCGGTAAGACGTAGGTGGGATGCCATAGCGCGAGCAACCGTGGCATACGGTAGAAAGGGATAGAAATACACGAGTAGCAGTGCCAGTAATGCCATAGAAATGTGTATGAGGAAGGGTGTAATTTAATTAATTTAAATTTCAATAGTAATAAAATGTTAGTGTTGGCAACCTATTATATGATTATAATATTGTCGTCAAACTAGAGGAAAAAAAAAAAAAAAAAAAAAAAAAAAAAAACTTGGCATATATATGGCTAAAATGTAAATTAGCACAGCATATATAGCTTAAGCTTTCAAAAATAAATGTAACTTGGTAACTTGTAAACTGGCACTGCTATACGTATATTTAAGGATCCACATATGCATATGGTGAGCAATGGCACCAACAATTGCAGGGGAAATATTATAATAATACTTCATCGCAAACGTTAAGTCGGAAGCTTCGGGCTGAATGCGGAGATGAACCACCTTGTAAAATAGAATAACAGCTAAACTAAAAAATTTACAACTAAAAAGCCAACACCAATATAAAAATGAAAATATAACCAAATTAAAGAACTAACCTAATACTATATACAAGAAAATACTCCCACCCCGGGAGGGCCACCCACGCACCACAACACCAGGACAAATGTCGTCGACAAGTGTTGTTTTACGTGGATGACTTTCTCAGCGGAATGTATGGGAGATAAAATAATCTAGTATAAGACACAAAAAATTCAATATCTCGGGAACCAAAAGAGGAACCGAGATACTTTCAACGTCAAAAAATCGCCACGAAGGATACCTAATGGTAGACTCCCTGAACGCAAACTTCCGTCGGTTAGCATGGGCTTCGCCTAAGAAAGTTTGAGTTCAACCTAACCTAACCTAACCTAACCTTTTTTTTTTTTTTTTTTTTTTTGATCTCGCAGGGGAAAGGCTTTATGCCCGTCCCAGGATGGGTGGTCCTGGGGGTCATGTTGGACTTCCGGCGGCTGAAGGCCGCCGACTGTTTATACCAACTAAAACCACCTGCGGATTGCCCTCAGCCGCTATAAGGGGAGTGTCCCGGATCTGACTAACACAGGACACCCCCCACGACCGGCCGGTCTCCCTCTGAAAGGGACCGGACTTCCACCACAATTAGGGGCCACTCCGGCAAACTGGAGCGTCCCCCTCGACGCCGGGACTGGCTAAGCCGGGGAGGTTCCCAACCTCTCCCGGAGCCCCGTTAGACAGGAACTTGGAGGTTCGCAAAGCGACGCCTCCGCGTTCCCGTCCTACGTCGGCGGAGCGGAACAGAGGATGGATCGTTCTCTCTGTCCCGCTCCGCGGCCTCCTTCTGCGAAATGACTGATTCGCAGAAAGAGACCGCCGCCTGCCAGACCTCATCGCTCTCGAGCATGCAGCGCACCACACTCGAGAGCGAGAGGTCCCGCCCAAGCACTGCCACGAGATCGTGGCGCTGCACGGCCCATCGGTCGCACACCTCTAGGGTGTGCTGGGCCGTGTCCTCCGCAGCGCCACAATGGTGGCAGGCTGGCGTTGGCTCCCTCCTGGCGACCTTACACAGATACGCACCGAAGCATCCATGCCCGGTGAGCATCTGTGTAAGGCGGAAGGTGAGGGGTTTCCGCTTGCGGCGCATCCACGCCGCAAGGACCGGACGCAGCGCCTCGGCCGTACGTTGGCCGTACTGCGACTGCGCCAGCACCTCTCCCCACCCTCCCAACACCCACTGCTCTCCTAGTCTACGGAACCGCCTGAGCTCCTCCCAAGTAGGGACCTCGCCACCTATCCTCCTCTCTGAAACGAGGAGGTTCAACTCGGCGAGGACCCTCGCCACGAGCTCCCACGGCGGATCCCCTGCTAGGGCAGTGGCTGCCGCCCAGGAGACTGTACGGTAGCCCCTGATGACCCTCACCGCTATGACCCGCTGCATTTTGTGCAGCAGGGCCCTATTGCGTACAGTGAGGGCATCCGCCCAGATTGGGGCTCCGTACAGTGCTATACTCCGGCACACCCCGGAGTACAGCCGCCTGCAGGCCTGGCTGGGCCCCCCCACATTCGGTAGGAGCCGGCCCAGCGATGACGCCGCCCTTATGACCTTCGGTCCCAGTTGTTCGAAATGGGGGCCGAAGGTCCACCTCCCGTCCAGGGTGAGCCCAAGATATTTGATGGTGGGGCCCACCCTGACCTCCTCCTCTCCGACCTGAAGTCGTGCACCTGGGGGGGGTCTTCTCCTCCCGGGTCCGCGAAACATGAGGGCTTCGGTCTTTTCATAGCGAACCCGAAGCCCCAACCTCCTGATGCGGCTAGCCACCAGCGATATTGCCGTTTCGGCCAGCCGCGCCGCCTCTTGGAAACTTCGTCCCCGGGACGTGACGAAGGTGTCATCCGCATAACAGATGACACTCATCCCGGGGAGGAGGCGACATCGCAGGACCCAGTCGAAGCCAATGTCCCAGAGGAGGGGTCCCAATACCGACCCCTGTGGGACACCGCATTCGACGCTCCACCTCACAAAAGACCCCTCCCGGTCCTCCCACACGACTTCCCTGCCGGAGAGCCAATCTTCCAACAGTCTTCCGATATACAGGGGGACACCGAAGTATTTCAGTGCCTCCCGTATCACGCTGTGGGGAAGACTGTTGAAAGCGTTGGCGATGTCGAGCGACACCCCCAACACCACCTCCCCCTCGCGTTCCGCCTCCTGCGTCACCGACCGTAGGCGCCTAATTGCGTCGACGGTAGACCTACCGGCCCGGAAACCGAACTGAGAATCGGACAGTCTCGGTCCCGGGCCCTCCTCCAGGTGCCGAGCGAGTCGTGAAGCCACAATTCGCTCTAGGGCCTTCCCGACCTCGCTCAGCAGAACAATTGGTCTTACCGCCGACGCCTGGTCCGGCGGCCGGCCCCCCTTTGGCAATAGGGTGAGCCGGCCCTCCTTCCAGACTCTCGGGAACTGGCCCGACCGAAGACAATGGTCGAACAGTTCCCGGAGGGGGTTCTCGAGGTGCACGAGTGCTACAGAAAGCACTTTCCCGTGCACCCCGTCCGGACCTGGCGCCCTCTTCTTACTTCGGAGGCGGTACAGAACCGCCTCCATCTCCTGGTCGGTGACGGGTGGCGGAACACCCTCCACGGTCGAGTCCGACGTCCGCCGAGCCATTCTCGGAGGAGCAAAGCCTGCCGGGGGGTCAGGGAACAACTCCCTGACGATGTTCCCCAGCACCTCGGGTTGGAGAGTCTCCGTCAGCGGGGCCGACTGGACGCGGAGTTTGTCCCGCGCCCTTTTGTACGGTCGACCCCAGGGGTCATTATCTAGACCCCCCACGAGCTCCAACCAAGCCTCCTCCTTGGCTCGGCTGATGGCCAACAACAAGGCCTCCCGGGTCTCAACGTAGACCCGGTATAGCCGGCCATCTCTCTCCGTGTCCTGGGGTTGGCGCCGCCTGCTGCGTCCATAGGAACGACGCGCCGCATTGCAGGTGGCGCGAAGGTCAGCCAATTCCGCCGACCACCAGTAAACCGCCCGACGTGGCGGCGGGGGACCGTGGATCCTCGGCATGGCTGCCCGGCAGACGCTTGTGAGCACGTCTCCGAAACAGCCAGCCAACTCGTCCACCCCCCGACCTTGCGACGACGACGGAAGGCACCAGCGACCGACTATGGCCGCCTCCTCCGCTAGTTCCCGGTCGAGCTTTGTGAGCGCCCAACGCGGGAACCTGCTACCACCCCTGGACAACCCCGGACTCGACCCGGAGGCTGGAGACACCTCGAACCGTATGTAGCGGTGGTCCGAGAGTGTCTCCACCTCCGTTACCACCCTCCACCCTCCAACCCTGCGTGCGATATTGGGCGTGGCGAACGACAAGTCCACCACTGACTCCCCATTCCATCGCACGCAGGTCGGGACCGTCCCTCTGTTGAGCAGAGACAGTCCCGTGGCCAGCGCCCACTCTTCCACCTCTTTCCCCTTTGGGTTCGTGATCGGGGACCCCCACGCCGAGGACTTGGCGTTGAAGTCCCCCGCCACGACCACGGAAAGAGGGGCCAGCTGTCTCACTAGCGGCCCAAGAGCGTTTAGGAATCGCTCCAGAGCCGCCAGATTCTGGTTCGGAGAGAAGTATACCCCTGCAATGGCAACTTCTCCCCGAACCGCCACCACGTACCCGACTCCCTTCATTTTGGGTATGAGGGGAGGGCCTGCGCCTGTCTTCACCACGATGGCGACGGAGTTCGCCGTATCCCCGGCCCAGTGCTGCAATGGAGGCACAAAATAGGGCTCCGCCACCACCGCCACATCGATACTCCACTCCGCCATTGACTGCAGGAAGAGGTCCTGAGCCGCGGCGGAGTGGTTCACATTCCCTTGTAGGAAGCCGAAATGTCCTGGCATTACTCGGACATTTCGGCCTCAGGCGCCGCCACCCTCCTCCCCGGTTGATTTGGGGTGGAGGAAAATTTGCCTCGTACTGGTGGGGGGTTGCACAATCTACCCCCCATTACGTGTTCCGCCGATTTGCCCGCATCTGTGCAGACAGCACATCTACTGCGCTCCGCTTTGCACCCGGATACCGTGTGTCCGGGCTCGCCGCAGCGGTAACATAAGCCGCTGCGGTCCTTCGACGACGGGGGGCACAATGCTGCGTAGTGCCCCATTCCCAGACACCGGAAACAGTGACTGGGACGCGCGTCAACAAGGTGGAGCGACACTTTGCTCCACCCAACAGCGATGCTGCCCAGCGCCACCAGCTTTTTAGCGGCCGTTACTGGGCAGCTCATACGGGCATAGCCCGCCCCCATCAAACCCCGCTGTATCTCTCCCACCCAAACCTGAGTTGGGAGACAGCCACCCTCCCTAGCGACTGCGGATTTTACAGATTCCGCAGTCGCAGCGTCAGAAAGGCCCGTGATTTTGAAGTCGGCACTTTTCACGGGCCTTGAGATGTCCGCCTCCTCCGCAAGGACTTCGGCCAGGCGAGCCGCCAATGCGTCCGCCTTTTCATGACTGGCGGAGCCAGGTATCTCAATTAACCTGGCTCCGGTGGCCGCCTGTCTTATGCGGAGTGGGCCAATGCCGAGCTCCTCCAATTTTATTGATGACTCCGCCTTTTGTAAAGCGGAGCTGTATGTCATGCCCTTTGTTACCGCTTCCGGTCTCAACTTAACGACAATGGCCGTGGAGCGGGGCATTACCACTTTTGGCACCTTCACTGCCGCCTTAGCTGGCGGCTTTGGTGCTGCCTTCTTCGATGGGGCCTTACGGCGAACGACCTCGGTCCAAGCCGCTGAGGGCTCCATCGAATCACCCACCGTTGTTGCAGGTGCCTCTTTCGAGGTGCCAACCGAAGCAGCAGGCGCCTCCTTTGAGGCGGGTGGGGCAGAGTTGGCCGACGATTTCGACCCCTTCCCCTTACTCTTTTTAGTTTGAGCAGGGGCTGGGCGCATCTCAGGGCGCACTGGTAGCGCCGGAAACTCCTCCCGAACCTGACGTCGAATCGTCGCAGTCGATAGCACCGGCGAAACCTCTCGAGACACAACTGGCACAGAGCGCTCCACGGTGGTGGGTCTGCCTTCACGGGCCACCTTCTTTTTGTCAGCCGCCAGTGGCGGGCGGACAATAGCTGGGGGCGGCAACCGATCCTCAAGTACCGCCAACCTTCCGTCCACAAGATTACCCACCAACCGGGCAATATTGCTCTCGAGAATGCCCAGTTGTTCACTGGACATTGGAGAGCGCCTTTCCTTTGCAGCCGCCGTCCGACTCTCCTCAAAGTCGCGTTTATAAGCGCGAACCTCCTCGCGAAGATTCGCCAATTCGCGACGCAGCCTGCCATTATCTGCAGTGAGGCGACGAGTCTCCTCCACCACAGTTCGTGCTGCAAGCGCGTCCAATATACTCCTCACCGCCGAGGTAGCACGCCGTATTTTGTGGGCATATCCGCCCTTCAGATTAGAGGACTTGGCAGCAATACCGAGGATCTCCTCGAGATTGCTCTCGGCCGCGCTCATCAAGTCCTCTGGACCCATAGCCTCCACGTCCAAATCAAGTGGCCCCGGGGGTGAAGGGTTGTTCACCGCAGCCTCCTTGCGGAAAGCCCTTTTTTCCAGAGAGGCCACAAACTCAGCCTCCCTAGCTTCCTCCGTCCTATCCCGTAGCTCTTGACGAGCAGCAGCAAGTCTACTCATCGAGCCACGTCCCCTTCCGCGCTTGGCTAGTTGGGCCGTTAAAAGTTTATCGGCCCCAACTTCCACCCCCTCCGTGTCCGAGCCGGAGAGCTCGGAGTATAGACGCGTTTACCTCCGACTCTGACATTGAGGGGATTGATTCCGTCCCGAGTAACTCCCGAAGCGTCACGCCCGACCGAGCATAACCCGGCTTCAGACCACCGGAATACACCTTCCTACTCCCACCACTAAATCCTTCCTCATCCCCCTCGGATCTCACAACATCGTTCTCGGACCTCCTTTCATTCCCAAACGTTAACCGTAACCCTCCCCCCTGACTTCGCGCATCATCCCCCGACATGATCCCAAAATAATATTTGGGAGTACCCCAGGGTACGCCGCTGGTATCGGAACAGACACCGATAAGATTTTCCGGAAAATAATCCGGACCTAAAAACTTAACCTACGAAAATTTTAAAATGAAAACTAACACCTATACAAAAACAAAAATACCCAAAAATAAAAGAACTAACCTAATTAGATATATACAAAATGGTTCCCACCCCGGGAAGGCCACCCACGCACCACAACACCGGGACAAAAGTTGTCGACCAGAGTTGTTTTACGTGGATGACTATCTCAACCGAATGTATGGGAACTTTAAAAGATAAGTCTTAAACACCAAAAATTTAATATCTCGGCAACCAGAAGAGCTACCGAGATGATTCGACCGTCAAAAAATCCGCAAAAGAGATAGCTTTCGCCAGACTCCTAGAACACAAATCTCCGTTGGCTAACATAGGCTTCGCCTAAGAAAATTTGAGCTCAACCTAACCTTTTTTTTTTTTTTTTTTTTTTTTTTTTTTTTTGATATCGCAGGGGAAAGGACGTTACGCCTTCCCCGGGAGGGGTATCCCGGGGATATGTGGGACTCCCGACGCGACTCGCCGGTTTACCCACTAAAACTGAACCTGCGGATTGCCATCAGCCGTTATAATGGGAAGTGTCCCGGATCTGTCTAACACAGGACACCCCCCGCGACCGGCCGGTCTACCTCTATAGGGACCGGACTTCCACCACAATTAGGGGCCACTCCGACAACCTGGAGTGTCCCCCTCGGCGCCGGGACTAGCTAAGCCGGGGAGGTTCCCATCCTCTCCCGGAGCCCCGGTTGGACAGGAGACTATTGGAGGAGGTTCGCATAGCGACGCCTCCTCGCTCCCGTCCTACGCCGGCGGAGCGGAACAGAGGATGGATCTATCTCTCTGTCCCGCTCCGCGGCCTCTTTCTGCGAAATGACGGATTCGCAGAAAGAGACCGCCGCCTGCCAGGCCTCATCGCTCTCGAGCATGCAGCGAACCACACTCGAGAGCGAGAGGTCCCGCCCAAGCACTGCCACGAGATCGTGGCGCTGCACGGCCCATCTGACGCACACCTCTAGGGTGTGCTGGGCCGTGTCCTCCGCAGCACCACATTCGTGACAGGCTGGCGTAGGCTCCCTCCTGGCGACCCTACACAGGTACGCACCGAAGCATCCATGCCCGGTGAGCACCTGTGTAAGGCGGAAGGTGAGGGGTCTCCGCTTGCGGCGCATCCACGCCGCAAGGACTGGACGCAGTGCCACGGCCGTATGCTGGCCGTACGGCGACTGCTCCAGGACCTCACCCCACCTCCTCAGCAACCACTGCTCTCCCAGCCTTTGGAACCGCCTTAGCTCCTCCCACGGGGGGACCTCGCCGCGTGACCTCCCCTCTGACACGAGGAGGTTCATCTCGGCAAGGACCCTTGCCGTGAGTTCCCAAGGCGGCTCACCCGCCAGGGCAGTAGCTGCCACCCAGGAGACCGTACGGTAGCCCCTGATGACCCTCACCGCTATGACCCGCTGCATTTTGTGCAGCTGGGCCACATTACGCACGGTGAGGGCATCCGCCCAGATTGGGGCTCCGTACAGGGCCATACTCCGACACACTCCTGAGTACAGCCGCCTGCAGGCTTGGCTGGGCCCTCCTACATTCGGTAGGAGCCGGCCCAGCGCTGATGCCACCCTCACGACCTTCGGCCCCAGTTGTTGGAAATGGGGACCGAAGGTCCACCTCCCGTCCAGGGTGAGTCCGAGACACTTAAGGGTTGGACTCACCCTGACCTCCGTCTCTCCGATAAGGAGTCGTGCACCCGGTGGGGGTCGTTTCCTCCCGGGTCCGCGGAAGAGCAGGGCTTCGGTCTTGTCTAGACGTACCCGAAGCCCCAATCGCTCTATGCGGCTGACTACTAGGGCTACCCCCTCCTCAGCCAGCCGCGCGGCCTCCTGATACGTCCTCCCCCGGAACGTGACGTATGTGTCATCTGCATAGCAGATGACATCTGTTCCGGGGAGGATGCCGCTCCGCAGGACCCAGTCGTAGCCAGCGTCCCAAAGGTTCGGACCCAGAACCGAACCCTGGGGGACGCCGCACTCGACCTTCCGCCTCTCTAAGGACCCCGACCGATCCTCGAACACGATCTCCCTATCGGAGAGATACGCGTCCAACAGCCTCCCGAGATACGGAGGCACTTCGAAATAGTTCAGTGCCTCGCGTATTACGCTGTGGGGGAGACTGTTGAAGGCGTTGGCGATGTCCAAGGACACCGCCACCACCACCTCCCTCCCGCGTTCCGCTTCATCCGTCACCGACTTCAGGCGCCTCACTGCATCGACGGTCGACCGACCGGTCCGGAACCCGAACTGCGAATCTGATAGTCCGGGCCCCGGACCCTCCTCCAAGTGCTGAACGAGACGGGAGGCTATTACGCGTTCAAACGCCTTGCCCACCTCGTTCAGTAACACGATCGGCCGCACCGCCGACGCACAGTCCGGTGGTCGCCCGCCCTTAGGTAACAGGACGAGCCGACCCTCCTTCCACGCCTTCGGGAACTGACCGCTCTGTAAGCAGCGGTTAAACAGTTCCCGAAGGCTGTCTTCGAGGTGCACGAGAGCTATGGATAGGACTCTCCCGTGCACCCCGTCCGGACCAGGCGCCCTTCTCTTACTACGGAGGCGGGACAGAACCGCCTCCATTTCCAAGTCGGTGACGGGTGGCGGAACACCCTCCTCCATCGAGCCCGGCGTCCGTCGGGCCATCCGCGGCGGAGCGAAGCCTACCGGGGGGTCCGGGAACAACTCCCGGACGATGTTCCCCAGCAGATCCGGCTGGAGCGTTTCCGTCAGTGGGGCCGAGTGGGCGCGAAGCTTGTCTCGCGCCCTTTTATACGGTCGGCCCCACGGGTCATTCTCTAGACCCTCCACCAGCTCCAGCCACGCTCGCTCCTTGGCCCGACCGATGGCCAGCTGCAGGATCTCCCTTTTGGCTTTGTAGATCCTGAACAGCCGGCCATCACGCTCCTCGTCCTGGGGACGGCGCCGCCTGCTGCGAACGTAGGCGCGGCGCGCCGCATCGCAGGCGGCTCGAAGGTCAGCCAGCTCGGCCGACCACCAGTACACCGCCCGTCGAGGAGGGGGAGGACCCCAAACTCTTGGCATGGCTGCCCGGCAGACGTTAGAAAGCACGTCGCCAAAGCAGCCAGCCATTTCGTCCACCCCCAAACCTTCCAACGACGGGAGGCTCCAGCGGCCAACGATGGCCGCCTCCTCCGCCATTTCCCGGTTGAGCTTAGAGAGTGCCCAACGCGGGAAACTGCTACGTCCCCCGGACATCGACGCCGAGCTCGATGCGGAGGCTGGAGACACCTCGAACCGTATGTAGCGATGGTCCGAGAGTGTCTCCACCTCCGTAATAACCCTCCACCCTGCTACCCTGCGCGCGAGGTCGGGAGTGGCGAACGACAAGTCCACCACTGAACCGCCCGTCCGCCGCACGCAGGTGAGGACCGTCCCTGTATTGAGTAGGGACAGTCCCGAGGCCAGAGCCCACTCCTCCACTTCCCTCCCCTTCGGATCGGTGACACGGGAACCCCACGCCGAGGACTTGGCGTTGAAGTCCCCTGCCACCATTACGGGGAGGGGGGCTAGCCTCCTGATCAGCGGCCCCAGAGCATCGAGGAATTGCTCTAGGGCGGCTAGGTTGCGGTTTGGGGAGAAGTAGACACCTACTACTACAATATCTCCCCGAGCCGCAACGACGTACCCTGGCCCCCTCATTCTGGGTATGAGGGGGGGGCCAGTACCTGGCCTCACCACAAAGCTCAACCTAACCTAACCTAACCTAACCTAACCTAACCTAACCTAACCTAACCTAACAATGACCGGCCACGGTGCATTCGCACACTACTTGCACCGTTTTAAACTGGTAAACAACCCTGGATGTGAGTGCGATCAAGAAATAGAAGAAACGGTATGGCACATCATCTTCGACTGTCCACGCTTCCTGCACCAAAGACATGACGTTGAACACCACCTCAACACAAATCTGCAGGAAGCCGACATACCAAAATTCCTGGATGACGAGAGGTCTAAACAAGTGTTCCTGACCTATCTAGAAAACATCTTCAAAATCGCGCGACAAAGACATAAAGATCGCGAACAACCGGAAAATCAACAAGAGACAGAAACAGACACCACTACACTCACTGCTCCAAATCAAAGAAGACCGGATACTCCTCACTTCAATATACCTAAATGGTTAAGTGACGGAGAAAAGGGAACTCCGAGCATAAGAACGAGGAAAGTGGTTCTGTTTATGAACAACAACTACGAGAGACTAGGGTTGAGTTTCTGCTCTAGTGTTGGAACAAAAAGAGTAGCCATATCACCCGGGCTGGCTCTACTGCTCAAAGGAAGCGTCACCAGAACGAGCATGAAACGGAAGAAGTACGAAGAACTGGGCGAGGCGGAGATCGACGGGCTAAGGTGTCGGATAGTACGCACAAAAAACAAATCAGTGCTGCTGTTCGACAGGACACCTGAAGAGACACAATTCGCCCGAGCATGCTCGTTCCTAACCAAAATAGCAGATTCCAACACCACTACCATCGGGCCGAGGATAATCAGCATAGACACCATGACGGTAGACTTCGACAGAGGAGAAGTGGCGGATTACCTCGGGTGCGTCAGAGCATCCGAGAGACACGAAGTGGTAATGTACGAAGGAAGAACACAAGACCTTAGCTTCCTCGTACCAAACTCACCACCAAAACGGATCCCACTAACAAGCCACCAAGAGATCGGAGAGCCGAATGCTGAAACCTCGGAGACAGAGAAAAATCTCAACCCCAACTCCAGGTTTAATATAATTAATAAAATAAAGGACAAAATAAACAAACTGACGAAGTGGAAATCTCCATCTCCACCTAAATCTTCCGAGAACAAAACAACAACACTCCCAGGGCCATCAACATCAACTGAGACACCAAAATCAAGCGCAGATATCTGGGCCGAAAAAGAAAAGGAAAAACGGAAACAAAGGATAGCTGAAAAGCGAGAAGGCGTAATAAGATCCACGCACCTCGAGGCAACCAGCTCAAGGGTAGACCAGCAATTACACCGGTTGGCCACAAGAGAAAATCTATCCCTCAGAAGAGAGCCTCAAGAAGATCTCGAAGAAGAAGCACCCTTAAGACCGGAAACCTTCAGAAGCCCAGATACGCAAGCGGCAGCGCTAAACGAATTTCTCAGAGCCCCGAAGAGATATAAGTCAGTACCCACCGCAAAACCAACACAAGCCCAACTTGGTCTGGTCAAACCTCCCTCCCTCAGAAAAGCGGAACGACTGGAGGACCACATGATCAACGCATTCCTTGAGTACATAGCCATAATAACGGCTACCAAAACTGTGAAAACCAAGGAATGCGAAGACATAATGAAGTCGTTCAAACTCAAGAAGGAAGGACTCCTCAACATCCAACTAGAAGAGTCAAACGCAACGGTCTACAACAACACCACATCGACCGTTCTGAGAGGAGAAGAAATGACACACCACATGGCAGCGTACAGCGCCACATCAGGTATTGTCTTTCTAAACGAGGACAGGACCAAGAGGAGAGGAAATCCCGTCTTTGACACCCCACCAAAAGACCCAATTGTCATCACCACCAAAGGGACCGAAATATGGCTGGAGGACAGAATACTAGAAACAGCAGATACTCTGTCCGAAGTAGATCCCCCCGACAATTGGGAAGTCCCGGAAATAAGCTGGGTAAACGGAGTTCCGGGATGTGGGAAAACGACGTGGATAATAAATAACTTCAACGCAGAGGAAGATGTAGTTGTAACAACAACAATAGAGGCGAAGAAGGATCTAATAGAGAGGATCACACAGAGAGCAGGACAAGAGGCGAAAAAGAGAATACGCACCATGGCATCAGTCCTTGCAAATGGACGAAAGGGATTCGAAAGCCTAAAATGCATCAGGCTCCTCGCGGACGAGGCACTAATGAATCACTTCGGATCAATTGTAATGATTGTGCGTATCATCGGGGCCAAAAACCTGCTTCTCATAGGGGACATCAACCAACTGCCCTACATAGATCGAGATAATCTATTCACCCTCTATTACTACCGCCCAAACCACCTCACAGACGTAACCCAAGAACTACTATGTACACATAGATGCCCAAAAGATGCAGCGTTCGCCCTTAAACAAATCCACAAAGGCATCTACTCCTCAAGCAACATCATCAAATCCCTGTCGATAAAACCCATGACGGGGGAGGAGATCCCTAAGAACCAGCCCAACACTCTACTTCTAACCTACACCCAAGTAGAGAAGAAAACCCTAAAAGACCTAGGGTACGGGAAAGGGGAAGGTTCCAAAATCCTCACCATACACGAGGCACAGGGATTGTGTTACGAAAGAGTTTACGTCGTAAAACACCAGAGGAAGAAGATACAACTACACGACAGCGCCTCACATGCGGTGGTTGCCCTAACGCGTCACACGAAGGAATTCATCTACTTCGCAGATACCACTGATGACGCGTTGGGCACACTAATAAAGGGAGTAATAAATGTGTCACCAAAGACCGTCATGGAATACAACATGCAAATGGCAATCAAGAACAGAGACCATACCACCATCAGCAAAATGGTCTCGGCCATAACTCCATGACGCTCCAAGAAAGAAGAAGATGACACCACCTCGGAAGATCAAGCCAACGATGACAACCAATTCAAAAAGATGACATCCGAAAAGACGACATCAGCTTCCAACCGGTGGCGAAGAAAACATAAACCCCTTCAGGGTACAAGCCCCCTCAGGGCAAAAAACCCCCTCAGGGTACAAGCCCCCTCAGGGCAAAAGGCCCCCTCAGGGCACAAAAATAAACATTGTTAGAAATTGACGCACAAATATGTAAGCAAATAAAAAATAAAAGAAAATAAATAAGGGCACGGACCACATGAGTCTGTGGGAAAAAAAAAAAAAAAAAAAAAAAAAAAAAAAAAAAAAAAAAAAACCTAACCTAACAACCTAACATCACCTAACCTTAGAAATTTCATAATCGGCTCGTTTATTATGTCAAGCGTGAAGAGGGCCGAAAAAAAAAAAAAAAAAAAAAAAAAAAAGACGAAAAGCCTCAGTGCACTCTTCGTCTTGAACCTACCATTTTCCAGTAAAAGTGACATAACGTGACCAGTTCGATGCCACGTATATCACGACTTCCCTATTTTATCCTGATTCCTGAGCTTTTATAATCCAGTCATTCCCAAATTCCGGCAAATAATACCCCAGTCTCCATGACAACCATTATTTTTCTATGACATCTGTCAATACTGGCATCGACCAAGTCCAAATAGTAAAACTACTTGACGTTTCCAATCAGAGACAATCTTAGCTTTAACACGCTCCGACACGGCCATTCTGACAATTCGCACGTCCCTGTGCGAAACAAATCCGTTGACACTCCGACAAGATCACCCTGGCGATTCTGAGATCCTTGTGTGAAGAATATTTATGTGCATCAACGCTCCGACACGGCTATTCTGTCCATGCACACGTCCTCGTGTGAAGCGTCTCACGTCTTCGTTTCAAGGTTCTGAAAAAAACATTTGACAGCACAGTAAAAGGTTCTCACTCGGTCAACCTGACCTCGGAAAATTAATAAGAACTGCTTTAATCCATGGACATAACATTTAATTTTCTCATATTCTAACACATCAATACCTCCCTCCTGTGTCAATTACACTCTAATTAACATCCTTCATCTAACCTCTATGTAGTGTTCTCAGAGTTAAGTTCTAATTCACATTTTATACTCTCAGATTAAACACACATGAAGTATACAGATACAACACAATATCAACCATAATCTTGCTACCAAATAAATCATGACATGCTTTACCACACACTTCACACTTTACATGTACCAATCTCAATATCGAAAAACGATGCTGTTATATTCCTATCCGGTAGGCAGCTAAAGAGCCGACTCCATCCGGGCTAACTATATTCAACCACTGCAGCATTGTTACAATACAAGGCCACCTCCTTCCGGTGCACCTCACTACAAAAAAACACTGGGTTGCCTCCATCCGACACCCAGTCACAAGGCCACCTCTATCCGGTGCCTACTCTCGTCAAGCACTGGGCTGACTCCATCCGGCATCCACTCACAAGGCCACCTCTCTCCGGTGCCTACTCTCGTCAAGTAATGGGATGCCTCCACCCGGCACCCAATCACAATCCTCGCTCGCAATCCGCAGTCGCAATTCACATTCGCAATCTACAGTTGCAATTAACAGGTGCAAAAATATTCTCAGTTTACATTTTAACAAACAGTTTACAATGTACTTCAAAATCTTAATGTCTTTTGGACCGCTTAGATTATTACCGGATTGAGCGCGCCGAACATCTTGGTGAAATAACTAAACCTACTATTAAACCAAAAGCTAATATCATTTTACTTTAGTGCTAAACAGAGCCGTCGTATTGCATACACGTCACGAACTTTTAACAAAATATTTTTGCATTTAACTTTTTTAATAAATACATCCAGAAGCAGAGACGGGCGAGCAAAAAAAAACATTGACCGAACCGGTAGCACATTTACAAGAAATAAATAAAGATTTAGTGCCTCACATGACTATCGAGTACTTTAAAAATTATTCCACATAATTCGAAAAAAAAAATACTGTCGCAAAAATGTTAGACCGGGCAACCCGATCGTCTTTGTTTTAGGCTCAAATTGTAGCTGACTAAATTGTCCAGAGGAATTTTTTGCAAATTTTGAAATAATTCTCCGTTTCCAAATTATCGCGCTCCAAAAAATATAAAAAAATCTGAATAAAATTTAATTTTTATTTCACTGTTTCAGCCATAACTTTTTTCGTTTTTTTTTTTTC
This sequence comes from Glaucopsyche alexis, assembly GCA_905404095.1. NCBI lineage: Eukaryota > Metazoa > Arthropoda > Insecta > Lepidoptera > Lycaenidae > Glaucopsyche > Glaucopsyche alexis. The sequence continues at coordinate 31,588,681 of FR990045.1, read as the reverse complement.
GTGAATACGCGTCCTTTGAGCTTTTTTTGAATATCATATCCTTCACAACTCTCCGAGATATAAGGGAATCTTAGTTTTTCATGAAATCGGAGCTTGCACTGGAGCGAACGAAAAGAAAGTTACAATGTCAAAAGTATTTCGTATTTTTTCTAGCTATACACACTGCAATTAATGTTGAAGGGTCAGGTGTTTCACAATACTCCCGCCGAATGTAAGCAGTTGTAACTTGTTACACTAAGTTAACATAACACATATTAGGACGATTACGCTAAAGATTGATATCAATATAAAACTTTTGAATTTTCAAAGTTTCTGATGGAAATTATACGTTTCTTTCTCATAAACTTAATAATCGTTTGGTCGTAAGCAACTTTGGTGCGTTTATAACGAACGACAAGGGTATTCAACTCGAGGTTCATTTTCACGTTTACAGATGAGCAATCGGATTGTTGATGGAAAATAACCATAGCCGTCGCTTTTATTACCATACCAAAAGAGTCATAAATGCGTTGCTAGTCGTTAAGATAATCTTAGGTCTCCTGTCGCACAATTTTTAAGTATTTTGGTTTTACCTAAGTACCACAATATTCTAGGCAATTTGATTTTAGCATGTGTAACAATATACATTCGAAGCCCACAAAGTAAACCAAAAGGTCGATTCTACTAATCAAATTCCGTAACAGTACAGTTACGATCCAGTCCTGATAATATATTAAAACTGCAAAAATGGCACTCTCACAAACGTCTAACCAACGTCAAACCCGTTTTGATTGGGCACAACTCCAAAAATCAGTTCATGACGTCAAGACTAGTCATCCACAACTCAACAAAAGCAAACTAAAAGTGTAAGTCAACTACGAGAATTGGGGTTCAGAATAACTGATAGTTGACACAGAGATGACTGAATATACCAGTAGTGATAAACCTCCTCCTGACATTTCATATGCTTACTTCTACATCTGTTACTTTCTGGTCGATATCCTTTAACTTCATTGGAAGTAACTGCAATTTTAAGTCCACGGTTTTAATATGCGCAAGTAAAATTCAGGCTTCTGAAACTTTGCCATTACTTTCTACTTAAAACCTTACCGATCAATAATTAATTGACAATATTTATAAGATCAAATAGCTCATAAATATCAAAAAAACTAAGATCAGGACAAAGATTGGTGATTTGCTTTGATGTCCGTTTTCGCAAACTAGAGTATGTATGTTGTGTCTATATGATGACGTTGCCATAGGTTGACATTTCCAGTTAGGTTCAAGTAGTTCATTTTTCTGAAGGTTTGGGGGCCGTTATACCAAATACTCCATAGACCTTAGGAAAACAATTATTATTAGCAAAATCGGATATTGACTTTTCATTATGCCTGCTTTTTCTTAAAACAGTAACCTATATTCAGAAGATAGATGATTCGTCATTTCGATATATAATAGTAAAAAAAATTTAGTCATTCGTATCGTATCGAAATAAGTTGTTATTTCTTTGTTCTAAGTTAAACATTTCTTCAATGGCTCGGCTCTGATCACTAACATTCCCAACGCTGGGGCTCGGATCTCTCATCAACTGGAAGTTGCATCAGTCTACTACGCTACCTAATCACAGAACGCTTATTACGGAGAAGAATAATAATAATAATAATAATATCTATGGACGCTTCACACCACGTCAATCTGGCCCTGTGCTAAGTATCCGAAGAACTTGTGTTACGGGTACCAGACAACGGAAATATATTTAATACTTTTATACTATACACATATTTAAGATTTTTATTATATAATACACATATTTAATACACATCCATGACCCAGGAACACAGAAAAACTTTTTGTTCCTTCGGCGGGATTTGAACCCGCGACCTCCGGCTTGAGCACCAACACGCTCAACCAACTGAGCCACAGAGGTCGTCAAAGAATGTCGACCTCATACAAAAAAATTGGGACTAGATAAGCGCTTCTAGTGAGCTGCCTCTTCAAAATTTTAACCGCCTTCCAACAAAGGAGGACTACTTAATTGATTATATCAATATGGCGACAAATTTAAGATACGTAATCATAGTTTAAGATATCGTTAAATTCCTCTTTCGAATACATTTTGATATTCCAACAAAACCGATTAACCATCTCCATAAACTATTCATTAATACTGCAGAACAATATATTCATTTTTTTTTCTGTTTCTTTTTTTTTTTTCAAATGGGGCTACGTTAATGTCATTTAAGTTGTTTTAACTTAATCGGACTGGTGACTGCCATTTGGCTAGTCTTTATGGTACAATATATTAATCATTCGTGAGCCTCATGTACATAAGTCTAGCGTTTTCGATGGCGCAAGGCAGAAGCGACATAGTGTCATCTGTTGTGGTTTTAAGTAGCTTTTATGTAACGTTAACCCTGTAGGACAGAGCGATATATTGAAATGTCGCCATTCTCGTTGCACCGAACTGCCCCCTTGTACCTAATACTAAAACCAAGAGAGAAAATAATTTATGCAATCAATAATTATCTGTCAAAATAAAATCATCCCAAAGTACATACGTATCATTCCAAATTAATAAACAATTTCACTTGGTTAGATAATAATCTAGCGCCTGACACATGAATTTTCAACTACTATCTTAAAGTATCATGCGAATTCTTATTGCAAAGTTAGATTTTGACAAACGGACAAAACTGTATTTTCAATTTGATCCAAAGGTTGCGAAGTACTATAATTTTATGTTCGTTTTAAATATTCTTTTTATTTTTGTCTCATGAAATCAATTATGAGTTATTATGTACTCAAATAAAAATGTCATTCGTGAGAACGCGCAAGATCACGCTCCTTCTATATCATAACAAAGATTACTTAAATTTGCAAAATTTAACAACTATGTCATACATTCTTATAGCATCATCTGCAAAATAGCAGTACACTGTAAGAACTAAATTATTACACTCATGCACATCGTCTCAGACTTCAGCAGGCTACGCGTCGCTATATAAGTAAGTAGGTAGGTACACACATATGCAGTCGTTCGATACACAAACTAGTATCTAACCTAAATCTTAGTTTGAGATGCGCTAACTCGGTTAGACCATGAAGCCATTAGCATCAAGAGAAGCAACATCTTATATTATGATCTTTATTAGCTAGGTAATTTCGCTATGTGTATCAAATGAAAGAGACTTCATAAACAATACTAGATCAATTCTACCAATATTTCGAAAAAAATATCGTAATGGAAGGAATACGCTCACCACAGTTATTGAGTGTCCAAGTTGGAATCTTTATGCCCAATATATTATCATTTACCAAGTTAAGAGAGCAAAACTGCATCTGCCACGTAATTTATCGTCAATTTCCTCCAAGTATGTCAATACATAGTGTCCTTGTCTCCCGCTGTAAAATAAAAATAAACAATACATGACATATCTCAGAATTGCTATTAAACTAGCTTTGATGTTCTGATGCAGCTAAACGTCTTTAACAAAACTTTTCCTCATGCAGGACAATCAATTGACTTGTGTCCCTATCAACCACAAACAAAGCATTTGCGAGCAGTGTGTTGACCACAGGATCTTATATTCTCTAGTTTTGGCTTTCCATCTCTTATGTTTGTTATTATTATATTTGCGATCAATACAATTCAACTTCAACTCAAGAATCTTGTGTACTAAGTCTCCGCTACGGATTAAGTGTACCCAATATCCTTTGTAATTGGAAAGTGAATGCAGTCTGATTATTTCATCTTGCTTTTACACCATGCAGATTCACCCATGCTAAATGCATGTAATACACTCTTCTGAACCTAGTGTCATTCTGATCGGTTTCGATCTATTAATCTAGGTATTACTTTCGTCGGACAACTTTTAGTTTTCTCCACGTTTTGGGCTCTACGCATTTGTTCATTTGCGATTTAAGCAATTTGCTCATCCTGCGTGTCATGCTCATTCTGCCCTTTGCACGTTATGCTCCGAAGGGTCTTTCTATGTGGGTCGTGATGTTCATACCAGTTCTGATGTCAAAGACTCCATTAGGATAAGATGGCGAACGGTTGAAATATTCCAAGTTTAGATATTTATTACAATATTATCGAATAGCCCAAATGCTGAACGATCAGAAACGTGACAAGTTCGATGCCACGTATTTCACGACTTCCCTATTTTATCCTGATTCCTGAGCTTTTATAATCCAGTCATTCCCAAATTCCGGCAAATAATACCCCAGTCTCCATGACAACCATTATTTTTCTATGACATCTGTCAATACTGGCATCGACCAAGTCCAAATAGTAAAACTACTTGACGTTTCCAATCAGAGACAATCAGAGACAATCTTAGCTTTAACACGCTCCGACATATATATATATATATATATATATATATATATATATATATATATATATATATATATATATATATATATATATAATATTATTTATAATCTGCCAGCTTTTTCATTTCTAGCGCGTAGAGGGCCGAACTTTTATATTTCGTGGTGTGAAGCGTCCATAGATATTATTATTATTATTATTATTTAGCGTATAGAGGCCAGAGGGCCGAAAAATACGATGAGAATCATATATGCACTTTTCGCCTAGCGCCCACCGTTTTTCAGTGAATGTCACGTAAACCTAATTCTAGGACTTGTAAAATTTTTCAAACGTAAAATCTGAAATTTAATAATCGGCTAGTTTTTTCATGTCAAGCGTATAGAGAGCCGAAAAATAAGACAAAAAGCCTCAGTGCACTCTTTGTCTAGCACCCACCATTCTCGAGTAAAAGGTTAACCTAACCTAACAACCTTTTTTTTTTTTCTTTTTTTTTTTGATATCGCAGGGGAAAGGTCGTTACGCCTTCCCCGGGAGGGGTATCCCGGGGATACGTGGGACTCCCGACGTGACTCGCCGGTTTACCCACTAAAACTGAACCTGCGGATTGCCATCAGCCGCTATAATGGGAAGTGTCCCGGATCTGTCTAACACAGGACACCACCCGCGACCGGCCGGTCTACCTCTATAGGGACCGGACTTCCATCACAATTAGGGGCCACTCTGACAACCTGGAGTGTCCCCCTCGGCACCGGGACTTGCTAAGCCGGGGAGGTTCCCATCCTCTCCCGGAGCCCCGGTTGGACAGGAGACTATTGGAGGAGGTTCGCATAGCGACGCCTCCGCGCTCCCGTCCTACGCCGGCGGAGCGGAGCAGAGGATGGATTTATCTCTCTGTCCCGCTCCGCGGCCTCTTTCTGCGAAATGACGGCTTCGCAGAAAGAGACCGCCGCCTGCCAGACCTTATCGCTTTCGAGCATGCAGCGCACCACACTCGAGAGCGAGAGGTCCCGCCCAAGCACTGCCGCGAGATCGTGGCGCTGCACGGCCCATCTGTCGCACACCTCTAAGGTGTGCTGGGCCGTGTCCTCCGCAGCGCCACATTGGTGGCAGGCTGGCGTTGGCTCCCTCCTGGCGACCTTACACAGGTACGCACCGAAGCAGCCATGCCCGGTGAGCACCTGTGTAAGGCGGAAGGTGAGGGGATTCCGCTTGCGGCGCATCCACGCCACAAGGACTGGACGCAGTGCCGCGGCCGTATGTTGGCCGTACGGCGACTGCTCCAGGACCTCACCCCACCTTCGTAGCAACCACTGCTCTCCCAGCCTTTGGAACTGCCTTAGCTCCTCCCACGAAGGGACCTCGCCATATGACCTCCTCTCTGACATGAGGAGGTTCGTCTCGGCAAGGACCCTTGCCGTGAGCTCCCACGGCGGTTCCCCCGCCAGGGCAGTAGCTGCCACCCAAGAGACTGTACGGTAGCCCCTGATTACCCTCACTGCTATGACCCGCTGCGCTCTTCGCAGCTGGGCCTTATTGCGAGCAGTGAGGGAATCCGCCCAGATGGGGGTACCGTACAGTAGCTCTGTACGGTACCCCCATCTGGTACTCCGTAACCTAACAACCTAACCTAACTTATCCTAAGAAATTTCATAATCGGCTCGTTTATTATGTCAAGCGTATAGAGGGCCGAAAAATAAGACTAGAAGCCTCAGTGCACTCTTCGTCTTGCAACTACCATTTTCCAGTAAAAGTGACATAACGGTGAAATAAAAAAATTTAAAGTTTATAATCTGCCAGCTTTTTCATTTCTAGCACGTAGAGGGCCGAACTTTCATATTTAGCGTATAGAGGGCCAAAAAATGCGACGAGAATCATGTGCACTTTTCGCCTAGCGCCCACCGTTTTCCAGTGCTAGAATTAGGTTTATGTGACTTTTCACGTAAACCTAATTCTAGGACTTGTAAAATTTTTCAAAGTGAAAATCTAAAATTTCATTATCGGCTAGTTTATTCATGTCAAGCGTATAGTGGGCCGAAAAATAAGACGAAAAGCCTTAGTGCACTCTTTGTCTAGCACCCACCATTCTCAAGTAAAAGGTTAACCTAACCTAACAACCTAACATAACTAACTAACCTAACATCGTCTGTGGTATCATTGAATAGGTATTATAAAATAAAGGCTTTCATAAATAGCTTTTTTTAATTTCATACATTACTTTTTTAAAAAGTCAACAATTTTTGATTAATCGGCTCCCAAAGTGGTTTGTAAGTAGGTACCCCCCCCCCCCTCCCCTCCGGGATTTCTAAACTATAGGAAATATAAACTTATAAGTTTCTTTGCATGCTAAAAACTGTTTAGAAAAAAAATTTGAGCAAAGTCGGACAAATTTTTTTGAAGTACATCAAAGAAAACCTATTGCGCGTTGATAGTTACGCAACCCTCCTTAGTGCTTAGACGTGTGGTGACAATATGCTCTTGGTTAGTTTTTTTTTTTAGTAATTTATAAGTCTGTTATCAAGTAGATTTTTCAATATTTTAGAGATCGCCGGAATAGCAGAGATTGGTCTATAATTCTCCACACTGTCTCTATTATCAATTTATCAGTCACCACTTGAAAACTGATGTAATTATATACTGGTGTAATTATGTACTGGTGAATTATATACTGGTGTAATTATATATTATTTAAAAGGTTTAGAAATATTCCCTTATAGAAACAGAGATCTGTACGCAATCCCCTACCCTATTCCCTTCCCTACCCTCCCCCATTACCCTATTCCCTCTTAAAAGGCCGGCAACGCACTTGCAGCTCTTCTGATGCTGCGAGTGTCCATGGGCGACGGAAGTTGCTTTCCATCAGGTGACCCGTTTGCTCGTTTGCCCCCTTATTTCATTAAAAAAAAAAAATCACCGGTACGAGTTCACCAGCGGCAAGTTTTATGTTTGAGTTTGATAAAGAGGAAAAGTTTGTTTGTATTTGTTTGCATTGAATAGGTCCGAGTCGCGGGTTGCAAATGAAAAATAAAATGTATTTTATGGCTTTTAATCGTAACGATCATTATTTTTTTTTCAATTTTTACAACCTTTTACTATCGAAAACTTCTCCTCCGAGCTCACATAAAATTATTACATAGTTCATCTCTTTTAACAATATTTACACACACATATTTACAAACGGACAGACTAACGTAATAAATAACTAGGCTACGACGTCACACGAGCACGGTGAGGCGCTCGGGCGGCGGGTGGCGCGCGGGCGGCGGTTCCGGCGGCGGCAGCGCGCGCTTCGTCAGCTCCTTATCGCGCGGCGGCGTGTTGTTGCGCGCGTCGGCGTTCTGCGCCTTGTACAGCGAGTGCGCACGCGGCAGCTCCGCGTCGCGCCGCTCGTCGCGCAGCGGGTTGGCGTAGCGCCGCAGGTTCTCCTCGTTCTGGAGGTTGTTGGACTTGTCCTCGTCGCGGCGGCGCATGCGCTCGGCGGCGGCGGCGCGGCGGCGGCGGACCGCCAGCAGTGCGCCGCCGCCCACACCCAGCAGCAGCAGCGGTACGACAGCCGCGAGCGCCAGCAGCGCGCCGCCCGCGCCGCTCGCCGCCGCGTCCGCTGCCGCCGCCGTACCCGGCCGGGCGCCCGCCTCCACGCGCAGGCGCAGCGCGGCGCCGAGCAGGGGGTGTTGCGCGAGCCGCCGGCGCGACACCAGCTCGCTGAGCGCGCGCACCGCCGCGGCCAGTGCGCTCGCACCCCCGCCCTCCTCCTCCTCGCCGGCCCACTGCGAATCGCGACAGATCTCTTGTAAATTTGTAAAGATTTGATTTATAAAACGCTGCTACGCAATCCTTTCAAAACTAAGTGACTGTATTATTATTATTATTTCCTAGTTCAAGTTTAATATTAGGCCGTATTTTTTATCTATGGAACTGTTTGTTTTTAAGTATTTGGATGTTATGAATGACTTTTCTGTTCAAAATAAATAAATAAATAGCTTACCAATGCCAGATCCAGGACTTCAGGGTCGTCGGGAGTGACATCACAGAGCAACGCGAGTGGTGGTGTGGGCGGCGCGGCGTCTACGAGCGCGGCCGCTAGCGCCCGGCGCAGAGTCGCGCACGCGCGCTCCACGTGCGCACCGCGCGCTAGTCTCTCGCGCGCGAGCCGCAACTGAACGCGCGCGCAGCGGGGTGGCGGCGCCGAGCGCGCGCCCGGCCGGCACGTCTCCGGCGCCGGCAGCGCGGCCGCCTCCAGGCGTCTCCCGGCCACGCGCTGACACTCTCCGAACGGCGCACACGGCCCGCGCAGGCACAACGCCGGGGCCGGAACGCACACCTTTCATAAATATAAAACTAACTTTTATTCGCTACACAGATGGAAAACGATGTCGTACTCCTAATTTTATCATTCGATAAAACAATCGATATGTCAATTTTAGTCACCTCGTCCGCGTCGATCCGGCACGGCAGCGCGCCCGGCGCCATGCAGTCCGGAGAGCCGCACCATAGGCGCGTGCAGGCGGGTGCACCGCCGACGCACCGACACGCGTTGCACCCCCACCACCACGTGCCGTTGTCGGCGCCGCACGCGCCGGGCCAGTCGGCACCCGCGAGTCCCGCGTCGCTCTCCGGCCCGCCCTCGGCTCCGTCCGAGATCTCCCCGCTCTCCTCCCCGAGGCCTGCCACCACTGAAACATTCGGTACTATTGTTCAGTACATTGTAATAAAGATTCAAAGGACACAGCCCACTGGCGAAGTTTGACTCGCTTAAAATAAAAAGCGTTAAAGTTTCACACATATTCTTATAAGATTTTTCTGTAATTTTGTGGTTTCCACATATTATATGGTTTTGTAGTACACAAAGCTTTTTTTTTTATTAATCATTATTATAATATCTTGTGGGTTTTTTTATAACTATCCGAACGATTCACTGCGTGCTTACTGGACTGACACTCTTCTGATCGCGGCATTTACATTCGCATTTTAATTCGTATTCGTGTTTTAAGAAGACAGCACTCGCCAGTTTTTTTTTTAATTTATTTAGGAAACAAACAGTAATTTAATACAAATATTTTGACAAGGTAAGTAATACATAGTTAAAAAACGTAAACCTAGAGTTCCATAAAAATAAGTAGTAAATACCTATAATAAAACTTAAAGCTACAACACATGCATTCAGATCAGCTTATAATCATGTTTCTAATTTTGTCATTTGCATTTTGTTTCATTTTATTTAAAGAACAATTAAAGAGATCTAAATCATTAAAATACTTATTATACATATTGCAAGATCTTGATTGTGGTAAACTAAAAAGGTTTCTTTTTCTAACATTTCGTTCTTGTTTCCGGGGCACACGAATCTCAATATTGCTAAGTAGCTCAGGTGTATCTACAATGTTATGAATTATTTTGTATAAGAATACAACATCACAAACTGAACAGCGCTTTGCCAAGGGAGGTATGTTATATCTCGAAATTGACAATTCGTAATCAGTATATAAGTTACCCATTCTAAATTCCAAGCACTTAATATTTTTTTCTGTAGTGTTTCCAATCTCTCTGAGTGAGTTTTGTATTGCGGAGACCACACCGTACTAGCGAACTCTAAGTGACTGCGGATATAGCTATAATATTATAGTATCTTGTAGATAAAATAATTTTTAAAAGGCTTAGAGACACGTAGAATGAAACCCATTTGTTTATAGGCTTTAGTTAATATTTTTTAATGTGTGAAATAAATTTAAGTTTAGAGTCCATCCAGACACCCAGACTTTTTAAATATTTCCCATCAAGTTTATATTTAAATAAAATCGGTTTTCGTTTGAGGCTAAAAGTAATTACATTGCATTTATCAGGATTAAGGAAAATATTACAGTTTTGGAAAATAAATGTGTTTAACACATTTATTTTCAAAAACTGTTATATCATTTTGAAGAAGTTCACAGTGGTGTATGTTATGGATAACTCTAAATATTTTTGTATCGTCGGCATAAAGAAGGGTGTAGCTATTTTTTAAAACATTACTTAGGTCATTTATGTATAGAATAAAAAGTAGTGGTTCTAAATGTGACCCTTGAGGCATACCAGAGGTTATTTGCCTATAATTAGAATTAAAGCCTTTTAATACAACAACCTGACGCCTGTTTTTTACATAAGAACTTAACCAGCGAAACAGATCGCCATGGACACCAAGATTCCAAAGTTTTAATAATAAGGTGTAGTGAATAATTTTGTTGAAAGCTTTGGCAAGTCGGTGCACACGGCGTCTACTTGATATTTTTTGTCAAAGGCATCGCGAATAATTTCCGTAAAAGATAAAAGATTACTCTCAACGCTACGTCCCCTATAGAAACCGTGTTGTTGCGGAGAAATAAATGGACGGGCAACAGCAAATAGTTGTTGAGCAATAATGTCTTCTAAAATCTTTATAAATATACAGGTCTTAGAGATGGGTATGTATTTTACTATATCATCACTTAGAGAACCCTTGGGAATTGGTGTTATCCAGGCTTTTTCCATGCTGAAGGAACACAACCTTCTGATATAGATTTTTTATACAATATAGTCAGAGGAGTTGTTAGTGCAGATGCACATTCTCTTACGAGAATTGGATGTACACCGTCAGTTCTAGCCCCTTTTTTAGGATCAACTGATTTTAGAAATTTATTTACTATGTTTTCGGTGATCTCAATAGTTCCAATGTCAAACAGGGGATTACTAGGCGGCTGTAGATTGTTTATGGGCTGAGCGTTCACTGTTGGGGGTTCAAAAATGGTGTTCATTAAACAAGTCACATAATATATCTCTTCCAGTACAGACGTATTTATCTTTATAATGCATTTTTTGTGGCAGTTCACCAAAATTAAAGTTCGACTTTACATAATATGACCATAGGTATTTCGGGTTCGACTTAATCTTGTCTTCAGAGTCTGCTATATATTTTTTATAATTTTCTTGTTCCATTAATTTTGAACGTTTTCTTAATATTTTAAAAGTCTAAAAATCTAAAGGGTTATTGTAAAGCTTCCAGCGCTTATGATATTTTCTTTTTTCATTAAGTAATTTTCTTAGAGGTTTTGTGTACCAGATCGGACAGGATTTAGTGGAAGATCGCACTACACGTTTAGGAATAAATTTATTTAATTTATTATTTAATACGTTGTAAAATTTAAAAATACATTCTTCCATGGACATGTTTTAAAAAAATAAATTCCAATTTATATTTAAAAGCTCATCATTTAGGCTATTAAAATTTGCTAGATTAAAATTATATGCGATATTATTATTTGGTTTGAGATAATCATTTAAATTTGCTGATATGGTAATTGTTGGATATAAATAACAAAATTTAACTAAGATACCTACTAGGTGGCAAGTGGCAACACTGTCTATGGCCACTGTCTATGACTTCCGGAACCGTTGTGCCGCAGCTCGGCTTGTTATTTGCCTATGTCATTTTTGTGTAATGCAACTAAAGTGAATAAATAAGTTTTCTAGTTATTATTGAGTTGTTTCATATTAGAAAACCTATAACCGCAATTGGTTATGGGCCCAGAAGACTCTGAAATAGAAGTGCAGTAGAAATCAGCAAATATAAAGTTACAATCGTGTTAGAGAAATCTTTGACAAATTAACCTAAAAATGGATTCCACGCGGGCTATGAATCTAGAAAAATTTGATGGAAACAACTTCCGTCAATGGAAGTTTCAGATAAAATGTGCTCTAAAAGCTAAAGGAATAGATATTTCGAAACCAAAACAGGTGAGTGTGCAGATTGGTTGAAAAATGACGGCATGGCAATGTTCATTATAACCTCTTCAATGGATTTCAAACAAATTACACTAATAGAAAATTGCGAAACTGCGTTGGAAATTATGTTAAAATTAGAGTCAATATATGAACAAAAAAGTGAGTTATGTAAAATGTTAATCCACGAAAAATTTTATCAGTACAAAATGTCACCGGCTGACAATGTAGCTCAACACATCTCTAAAGTGGAAACCTTAGCTAAACAACTGAAGGAAAGCGGTGAAGCTATCAGTGACATGGCAATTATAACAAAAATTTTAGGAACTTTGCCTTCCAAGTACAGATCACTGCGACAAGCATGGATGTCTTTGGACTCAAAACAACAGACTATTGTTAATCTAACTGCACGTTTATTGGACGAAGAGGCGAGCTTAGCAGGTGAAGAGGAACAAGAGACAGCTCTCCTTGTTGCCAATAAAGGATGGAAAACAAAGCCAAAACAAAATAAACAAGTAGCGAGTGAAAACAATTCACATCAGAATGACAAAGCAAATACAAAACATAGGTTCGAATGCTATAATTGTGGTAAGCGGGGGCATTTTTCTAGAGAATGCCGTGCTCCAAAAAAAATTAAGACAAGAAAACCTCAACGAGAAGGTGCAGATATGTTAGCATTTTATGTGGAAAATAATTCATGTGATACTGAAGAGAATACTTGGATTTTAGATAGTGGTGCCTCTGCCCATATGACATTTAGAAAAGATTTCTTTTTGGAATTATTTGAATGTAACCAGAAATCATTGACATTTGGAAATAAACAATCTGTGGAAGTATCTGGCATTGGAAAAGTGTTGATACAGAGATATGTCAATGGACACTGGGAGATCGGTGAATTAAATGATGTGTTGTATGTTCCAAGTTTAAGAAGAAACTTATTCTCTGAAGGGGTGATCATGCGAAAATCCTATTCCATTGTAAAGAAAAACACAAGTGCCCTGATTTATAAAGACAATAAAGTAGTGATGAGTGCATACATTAAAGAAAACAATTTATATGAGTTGAACATAAAAACAGTGGTTCAAGATACATGTAACTTAGTTCAAAATCATCAAAATGATATGAAAATGTGGCATGAAAGGCTAGGACATATTAATTTAAAACAAATTAAAAACATGAGTGCAAACAGTGTTGTGAAGGGACTAAAGATGGTTGATGATGGACAAACCAATTTTGTATGTGAAGCTTGTGCATATGGGAAGCAGTGCAAGTTCCCATTTCACAAATCTGAGCGAGGACACCTACAGCCAGGTGACCTAGTTTACAGCTGTTGAATCTGTAAACGCAACTCATTCTGTCAATGTCAGTTGTCAACGATGTAATGTCATTTGAATTTGACATCTGTCCTTCTGTTTTCCGCCATCATTGCGATCTGTAGCAGATTTGTAGTGCTTAACTTTTATCCAAATAAATCCGTGTTCATCTTCAAGAATAGTTTCTTTTATGCACATAATCCTTCAGGTTTTGTGCCCAGAAAGATATTAGATATAAAATATCGACATATTTTCACGTAACTGCGCAAGAATTCTCGACCGGCGTATTGTTAACCTCGAAGCGGCACGGCCACCACGATGTCATCGGCTTCAAGTTCGGTGTGTATTGAGAAGCTCCGGGGCATCGAGAATTACTCGTCGTGGAAGTTCATGATGCGCATGATTCTCGTGCATGAGGAACTTTGGGAATATGTGGAGAAACATAACGAGAACAGTGATGAGAAAAAGATAGCAAAAGCACTGGCTAAAATTGCCTTGAATGTACAGTCGACGGCAATACCTCATATACGGAAGGCGAAGACTGCACATGAGGCATGGACAAATCTGCAGAAGGCGTATGAGGACCGAGGTCTATGTCGAAGACTCGGGCTTCTGAGGACATTGTTTTCAACCAAATTAAGTGAACATGAAAACATGGAAGCATATCTCAACAAAATCACAGAAGTTTCACAGCAGCTCAGTGAAATTGAATCACCCCTGGATGATGAGTTCGTGGCTGTCATCATGTTGAGCGGCCTTTCTGTGGACTATGACCCTTTGATCATGGCGATGGAAAATTCCAATCTCAAGCTGTCAAGTGATCTGGTAAAAGGAAAATTGTTACAAGAAAATCTTCGCAGGGATGACAAGACTGAGAGCGCACTGGCTGTGGTCGGACGGAAGCAAGCACGGTGTTTCAAGTGCAAGAAGACTGGACACTTTATGAGGGATTGTCCCAAGAATGCTGGTAAGAAGACTCCGAAGTGCAATACGGACCATTCGAAGGCATTGCTTACTGCACTTTCAGCGAACATTAATAGTGAATCGTGGTACATCGATAGCGGTGCTTCTGGACATATGTGTTGCGACAAGACTGTGATGGGTAACTTTGTAAACGATGGACAATTAGAGGTGAAAGTAGCCAATGGTGACAAGTTGTACACGGCTGGACAAGGTTCTATTAAAGTTAGAATGAAAAATGGTAATGTAAAAACAATTAGTAAAGTGCATTATGTACCAAATTTAACAGCGAACTTGTTATCGGTTAGTGCAATGGTAGGAAAAGGATTCAAAGTGGTTTTCAGTAGTCAGGGCTGTCATATATATGATGGGGAGGCTGTGGTTGCCTCAGCATCTCACAAAGAGGGTGTATATCGGCTAGATACTGTTGAATCCGTTCCCATGAGATGCAGTTTAGTAGAAAACTCTACATGTTTAGGCGGTGCAGCTTATCAGAAGGCTGGCCATGATGACATTGCTAATTCCAATACGGCAATGGTGGCAGCTGTGGAGGGCAGTGATCCGACTTCCCAGAAGGTATGGCATCGTCGCTTGGGTCATCTCAACCATAAAAGCATGGAGCTTTTAAACAAAGGTATGGCTAGAGGTATTTCTTTTGCTAATAATAATTCATTTCAGCAATGTGAAGTTTGTGTTAAAGGAAAACAAACTAAGAAGTCTTTTCCTAAGAAATCTTTCAATAGAGCCACTGAATTATTAGAGTTGGTTCATACTGATTTATGTGGACCTATGCCTAGTAAATCTTTTAGCGGATCTAGATACTTTCTGACATTTATAGACGATTTTACTCGGAAAACATTCATATACTTTTTAAAAACAAAGGATGAAGTGTTTGAGAAATTTAAAGAGTGGAAGACTTTGGTTGAGAACCAAACAAATAAAAAATTAAAAGCAATAAGGAGTGACAATGGAGGTGAATATATTAATTGTAATTTTCAGAACTTCCTGAAAGGGAACGGCATACGGCATCAGACCACAACACCCCACTCACCGCAGCAAAATGGTGTTGCTGAACGAGCCAATAGAAGCATTATGGAGAAGGCGCGTTGTTTGCTACAAGAAGCTGGCCTTGGAAAACAATTCTGGGCTGAAGCTGTCAATACAGCGGTCTATCTCAAGAATCGCTCGCCCACTATTGCAGTGAAAGGGTGTACACCTGAGGAGAAGTGGACTAATAAAAAGGTATGCTTGTCACATTTGCGAATATTTGGTTGCATAGCCTATGCTCATAAGCATGTTCGTACAAAGTTGGATCCGAAGGCTGAGAAATTTATATTTGTGGGCTATTGTGAGGAGACAAAGGGCTATAGATTGATCAAAACTGATAATCCTAGAGAATGTATTAAAGCACGTGATGTAACATTTTTTGAAAATATTTTTATCAGTTCTAATGTGTCAAATGATGATATTTCTAGTATTGATTCTGTCCATTCAGTAATGCCACTGTCGAATGGATTGGACAATAATTATAACGATAATCATGAATCGTTACATTCAGAATCATACGCTGACACTCATTCTGATGACACAACAATAATAAATGAAGGTGAACACAGGATGAGCACGATCACAGTACATGATTCTGAGAGTGACGAGAGTTTTATTTCAAATACTGCTGCGGATGATACTTACGTTCCAGATCCAGATGAGGAGGAAAGTACAACTACAAGTTCAATGACAGAGGACGACGAGTCTGATTCGTTTTTATCAGTGTTCCACACTGATGTGAAAAATGAGAATGTTGATGAGTATTTGTCTGTCAAAGAAGCTCTGTCTGGACCTGAAGCTGAGAAATGGAAGGAAGCCATGAAAAATGAATATAATTCATTCATTATAAACAAATGCTGGACTCTTACTGAGAGAAAAGAGAATCAGCGGCCTGTAAAATGTAAATGGGTATTCAGGAAGAAGCGTGGAGTAAACGGTGAACTTTTGAAATACAAAGCACGATTAGTCGCAAAAGGATATATACAGAAAAGAGGTATTGACTATGAAGAGACGTTTTCACCCGTTGTGAGATACTCTACACTTCGAACACTGCTCGCTGTAGCAGCGGAATACTCTATGAACATAGAGCACCTGGATGTGAAAACAGCATTTTTGAACGGCGACCTTCATGAAACGATTTACATGGAACAACCAGAATGTTTTGTTGTAAAAGGGAAAGAAGATAAAGTATATAAACTTAATAAAGCCATATATGGTTTGAAACAAGCGTCAAAAGCTTGGTATGAGAAAATAAATGCAGTTTTGTGTAAAAAATTGAACTTTATGAAATCTTCTTCAGAGCCCTGTGTATTTTATAAACGAAGCAAAGATGAGCTATTAATAATAGCTTTATATGTTGACGACATAATATTCTTTTCAACTCCTAATTCACAAGAAAAGGAGAGAATAAAAGAGAGTCTTAAAAAGGAATTTGAGATAACAGATTTAGGACCAGCAAGTCACATCTTGGGAATGAGAATCTCGATGTCAGAAGGAAAAATTACTCTTGATCAAACAAATTACATAGAGAACATTCTTAAGAAGTTTAGAATGGAAGATTGCAAGCCAGCATCTACTCCTATGGAAACTGGCATAAAGCTGAAAAAGAAAAAAAAATGTGATAATAAATATGACTACCGAGGCTTAATAGGATCTCTTATGTATGTGGCAGTAGGATCACGACCGGATATTTCACATGCAGTGAGTTATCTCAGCCAGTTCAATGACTGTTACACCGAGGTTCACTGGAAGTCTGCAAAACGGGTCCTCCGTTATCTTAAAGGTACAAAAGATTTACATTTAACTTTTGTCAAAGGTGGTCTATCAATCACTGCTTATGCTGATGCTGATTGGGGCAGGAACGAAGGTGATAGGCGTTCCTATACTGGTTTTGTTTTTAAGGTAGGAAAATCTGTGGTCTCATGGGAAAGTAGGAAACAGCGTACTGTTGCCTTATCTAGCGCCGAAGCTGAATATATGTCCCTCTCTGATACATGTAAAGAAGCTTTGTTTCTTCGTAAATTTTTGAAAGAACTGTTTGACGATAATTTTAATGTTGTTATTTTTAATGATAATCAGTCTGCATTAAAATTGTGTAAGAATTCTATATTTCATGCTAGAACGAAACATATAGACATAAGGCATCATTTTATACGCGAACATGTTTCTAGTGGTACAATTATAGTTAATTATTTGAATACAAAAGAAATGTTAGCAGATGTACTGACTAAACCTTTGTCTAAAGATAGTCATATTAAGTTCACAAGTCAGTTGTGTTTATTATAAATTTACTCTTAATACATACAGTGTGATTGTTGGGTATGTTATGTTTAACATGTTTTTATAAGAGTAAAAATGAAAGTTTTTTGTGTAAAAGTAAATGGTTTTATCCATAGGGATAATAATAGTGGTAGATAGTAACATTGTAAACTGACATTGTATACTTATGTTTTGTTATTTTTGTTAATTGTAAACAATAACTATTTGTTTTAAGAATGTTTTGGTTTAAGGGCCAGTGTTGAATCTGTAAACGCAACTCATTCTGTCAATGTCAGTTGTCAACGATGTAATGTCATTTGAATTTGACATCTGTCCTTCTGTTTTCCGCCATCATTGCGATCTGTAGCAGATTTGTAGTGCTTAACTTTTATCCAAATAAATCCGTGTTCATCTTCAAGAATAGTTTCTTTTATGCACATAATCCTTCAACAGCGACATCTGTGGACCTATGAGTATATCATCTATTCAAGGTATGAGATATTTCTTACTTTTTAAAGATGCTGCAACAAGTTACCGACATGTTTATTTTATTAAATATAAAAGTGATGTCATGGAAGCCTTCAAAAAGTACTATGCTATCATTAAAAATAAATTCATGCATAATGTCAAAATATTACATACCGACAATGGAACAGAGTACGTAAACAAAGCTTTTAAAGATTATTTAGATAGAGAGGGGATAGTCCATGAACGTACTGCACCATATACACCGGAACAAAATGGTCGAGCAGAAAGGGAAAATCGTACTATAATGGAGAGTGCACGTTCAATGTTATATGCCCGAGATGTTCCTTTGGAGCTGTGGGCAGAGGCTGTACAATGTGCTATATATATATTGAATAGAACCTCTTCCACCCAAACTCCAAATACAACAGCTTTTGAATTGTGGTATGGGATTAAACCCCAATTAGGACATGTTAAAGTATTTGGTAGTATTGGCTATGTTCATGTTCCAGATCAATTAAGAACAAAGTTGGAGAAGAAAAGCAAGAAAATGATACTCGTTGGCTATGACAACATGAACTACAGAATTTACAATATAGATTCAAAGAAAATAACCATCTCAAGAAATGTGGTGTTTGATGAACATCATGTTCCAAGCACTAGGAAAAATATTGCACAAATAAGTATTGTAATGGATGAAGTTACAAATATAAATGACAGTGAGGCACAAGAATCAAATGTGGATGATACTCTAGTTAACAGTTCATCAGCAGACAGTGAAGATAGCATGCTGAGTTGTACCAGTGGTAATAATAATGACCCGGACTATGAACCATCTCGAGAATTGGAAGACTCAACAATACACACAATTAATATGAGACCACGACCATCAATATAAATTATGAAGCAAATCTTGTAGAGCTGTTAGTGCCTCAAACATATGCAGAGGCACTGAATAGTCCACAAAAAGATGAATGGTCTAAAGCTATTAAAGAAGAATTGTCTGCACATAAAGAAAACAATACCTGGACTGCGGTTAAAAGGGCTGGTCAAAGAACCCTAACTACAAAGTGGGTTTTTACCATAAAGAAAAGTGAGGATAATCAAATTGCACGTTATAAGGCTCGTTTATGTGCACGAGGTTTTAATTAGATAAAGGATGTTGATTATCAAGAAATATTCTCTCCAACAACCCGTTATGATTCCATAAGAATTATACTTTCTGTTGCTGCAAAATATAACTTAGAAATTCAACAGTTTGATGTAAAGACTGCTTTTTTAAATGGGTATCTTGAAGAGGATATTTTTATAGAAATACCTGAGGGTTTATCAATTAAAGGTGATTTTGTTTTAAAGTTGAACAAATCACTCTATGGTTTAAAACAGGCATCTAGATGCTGGAACAAAACATTTACAGAGTTTTTGATTAAATATGGTTTTGTTCAATCTCAGGCTGATAATTGTATTTACATAGGTTATTTTAATGGGACCAAAGTATTCTTAATTATATATGTTGATGATGCTCTTGTGTTATCGCCAAATAAACAACTTATAACTGAGATATTAGAATATTTAAAACAAGCTTTTAAAATCAAAGAATTGAAGTTCAAATATTTTGTAGGAATGCAAATAGAGCGTATGAATAATAGTATATACATTCATCAGAAAAATTATATAAATCAGATTATTGAAAAGTTTTGTATGAGTAATGCAAATCCTGCCAACACTCCGGCAGATACCAATGTTATTATTTCAAAGAATTCTGATGAAATTGTTGTTGATTTTCCATATAGAGAAGCTATAGGTTGTTTACTATTTTTAAGTTCTGTCTCAAGGCCAGACATTTCATTTGCTGTCAATGTATTAAGCAGATATGTAAGCAATCCAAGTCCACAGCATGTAAATGCTGTTAAACGTATAATTAGATATTTAATTAAAAGTAAAAATTTGTGTATAGAGTACAATAAAAAAGGCGAAGGTCTTGTTGGATATTCAGATTCAGATTTTGCTAATGATGTTGATACACGTAAGTCCACTACAGGATATTTATTTACAATGAACGGAGGACCAATCACATGGTCCAGTCATAAACAGGCCACCATTGCTCTTTCCA
Organism: Glaucopsyche alexis; assembly: GCA_905404095.1. Lineage (NCBI taxonomy): Eukaryota > Metazoa > Arthropoda > Insecta > Lepidoptera > Lycaenidae > Glaucopsyche > Glaucopsyche alexis. The sequence continues at coordinate 31,568,481 of FR990045.1, read as the reverse complement.
CCACAGAAGCTGAGTTTGTGGCAGCTAGTGAGTGTGCTAAAGAAATATTATGGTTAAGGCAGCTTTTGTCTGATGTAGGTGAAAATTGTGATGGTGTCACGTTAAATGTTGACAATCAAAGTGCAATTAAACTTATTAATAATCCAACATATCATAAACGTACAAAGCATATAGATGTAAGATATTACTTTATAAGAGAAAAGGTTGAATTGGGTTTAGTTAAAATTAATTATGTTCCAAGTAATTGTCAACTAGCAGACATTTTAACTAAAGCATTACCCACTCAAATTTTTGTATATCTGAGAGATCAGATTTTATATGGTGCTGATTAATTATTTATGTACTTTCATACCCGCAATGAAAACAGAAGTGATTTTTTTTTAATTAGTTTATAGATTAAGTTAAATTTTAGTGGGAGTGTTGGATATAAATAACAAAATTTAACTAAGATACTAGGTGGCAAGTGGCAACACTGTCTATGGCCACTGTCTATGACTTCCGGAACCGTTGTGCCGCAGCTCGGCTTGTTATTTGCCTATGTCATTTTTGTGTAATGCAACTAAAGTGAATAAATAAGTTTTCTAGTTATTATTGAGTTGTTTCATATTAGAAAACCTATAACCGCAATTGTAATTAACAGGGATTTATGATGGGCATCTTCTGAAGTTAAAGAATCGTCACAACATCTTACTTCACAGTTTGTATTGCTGAATATTAGATCAAGAATGCGATCGTTAACATTTCTAACGTAATTATGTTGTTTTTTGCAACCTTAGAACGAAAAGTTTTTACTCACGTTCGAGGCATCTTCTTGCGAGTCGGGCGGGCGGCGGCGGGCAGACGCAGCGCGCGGGCGAGCCGGGCGCGGCGGCGCAGACGGCGGGCGGCGGGCAGGGCGGGTCGCAGCGGGGAAGGGAGCAGTCGGTGCCGGCCCAGCCCGCTGCGCACTCGCAAGCCCAGCGGCCCGCGCCGCCCGCGCAGCGCCCGCCGTTGCGGCACGGGACCGACGCGCAGCCATCTACGGCGCTCTCACAGCGGGCGCCGGCCCAGCCCGCGCGACAGGCGCACGCCCAGCCGCCCTCCGCCGTCGCCACGCACGCGCCGTGCAGGCACGAGCACCCTCCCGCCGCCAGCGCGGTCTGCGCCGGCGTTGGTACTGAGGACACCTACGAGTGGATGAACATAATTCATCAATCACTATTATTCGAATAGGTCAACCCTTTAAACGTATGGTAACTCTTAAAGTGCTATATAATGCCTATGTTCGCAGTATAATTGAGTTCGCGAGTGTGGTTTGGAGTCCAGAGTATGATTTTAATATCAACCGCATCGAAAGGGTACAAAAGAAATTTTTGAAGATACTCGATTATCGGTCTGGCTCTTGGTCTATAGATTATGAGGAAAGTGCGGCAAGAATGATATTCAGCGGTTAGACTTAAGGCGTAAATATCTAGATAGTATATTTCTTTTCAAAATTTTGCACAACGAAATTAATTCGTCCACTCTGTTAAACAAAATTTATTTTAAAATACCGCGACCATCCTCACGTACCATGGACACTTTTTATATTCCTCCCTATCATACGAACTACGCGAGAAACACCTTCTTCAGGCGATCTTGCTCTTACTACAATAGTTATTTTAAATCAGTTGATATTTTTTCTAACAACTTAAGAACGTACAAAATAAAATTGAAGACTAAATATTTGGCTCATAAACATGTTTTTGATAATTAGTTGTGTTGTGTAGGGTTAAGGTTCATTATATCTTATACCATTGTAAGTAACTACTGAATGTTAATATTTTGTATTCTAAATTATGGTACTTTAGGTCTAGTTGTAGTTATAAAGCTTATTAATGATTGTAAACGACTGTTTGTTACCTAAATAAATAAATAAATAATAATCAATACTATTTTCTGATTATAAATCTTTTTTTTAATCTATTGAACGTAAAAAGTACTGAATGGATTTTGGGACAGTTGTCGTCTACCGACACAGCGGCTTCTTAGGGAGGTTTAAACGTATAACAATTATGGTTATGTGACTGCGCTGGTGCTGGCGCCAGAGAAAAATTAAATTAAGCTTTTGGCGGTGCTCAGCACGACGTCTACTGATCGGGATAGGACTCGCTCCATGGTACACCACCCGCGCCTCTATGACGAGTACATTACTCGCCTCTATTACGAATAGCCTAGTATTAACACTCACTCAAATTATTTATTTTATTTATTATTCTAAAACAACACAAAAGTCAACACCGTAGCACGTTTTATAAGTTCGTAACACGTACATAATATTATAATGTCTATTTATTATCGACTGACGTTACTGAACAGTGGACTGTATATACTTTATATAGCTGCTTAGTTATAATTTGAACACTCGTTGTTACTAGCTTAAACATGTACTGACTTTAACTAACATTTTACGAATATTGGAAAATCAATTGGTGTTGTTTTTAAATATTTTGATAGTTAATATTCAAGTAAAATCGGCTTGCGTTTGAGGTTTAAGCTTGAACTACTATTTATTCTGTAGTTTAAGGTTTATCAGAGTTAAGGAAAATGTTATTACTACACTAATTTTCAAAAATCGTTATCTCACTTTGAAGAATGTGTAAGCTATTTCCTAAATATTGACGTAATCATTTACGTATAGAACAAAGAGTAATGGTCCCATTTGCAACCCTTGAGGAACATCCGTGGTAATTTGACTGTAAAAGGTTTTCAATAGAACAACTTGACACCTCTAATGTATACATACGAAACAGTTCACAATGTATACAAATATTCCAAAGTTCCAATAGTTCTAGTAATTAATACTAGTTAATTGTATGTAAATGCTAGTCCTAATTGAATAAACCTCAAATAGAACTTGAAATCAATATTTAATACCTACTCAGGAACTTCTTTCCTATCTGGTGTCCCACGACACCACACGGCTATTTTATTATATTAATTAATAACATCATCATGACTCATGATTTTATTTTATTTTTATTTTATTTTATAGGATGATGTCGTATACGGTACCGGCGGTGTAGCGTGCACGTCGCAGGCGGCGCCGAGCCAGCCGGGTGTGCACGCGCAGTGCGCCGTGCCACCGGGTACGCGCACGCACGAGCCGCCGCCGCCGCACGACGGCTCACAGCGCGCCTCCTCGCGCACGCCGCATCGCTCGCCTGCCAACACGAAAATAAAAAAAAATCCTCTTACAAGAACAAAAAGCACTGGAAAGCGCAGCCCTGGATAAATATGTGTATTTTATTTTATTGCTTGTTTAGTAAATTTGTAAATTGTATTCATTCTATTGTCCTCGTAATGAAACTACGCCTTACCTTGAAAGGCTATAGACTATAAAGTTATTAATAAAATAAAATAAAATATTAATAAGTTTATAGTAAGCAGCTTCACGCGCACTACACACATAAAGAACCGATCTCCGTTTTTTGTTGCACAAAGCTCTGTCTTCACTGAATTTAATAATATATAGTTTGACGATGTTATCTGCTTATTTAACTATTTTTAACCGACTTCCAAAAAAGGAGGCGGTTATACGTTCGGCTGTAAATATATCTTCTTTTTTTGTATGTTCAACTATCGTTAAAAATACAAAAAAAAATATATAAATTCCACCGTCTGTGGACCGATTTTCAAAATTATTTTTTTGATGTAAAGAGTATAATCCCAATTTGGTCCCGTTAAAAAAAATGGTGACCTTATGATGGGATCCATGAGTAATCGAGGGAACTCCTCAAAATTTATATGGACACATAATATGGTGATTTCGACTTTTTCTGAAGAAGTCCAAGCATATGCTACCAAAAAGTAAGATTTTGCTCCAAGGTATACCCTGGATCCAAAAGTACAGAACAGAACTCCTGACTCCTTATAGATACATGTTTGGGGATTTCGGCGTTGTTTAAAGAACTGCAAGCATATGTCACCATGTCAATTACAGTAACCATCATCATCATCACCACCACTGTTACACCATACATCATCACATTATGATAATATAAAAGGTACTTCTCATAGTAATTTACACTAACACGGAGATCTTTGAACATTACTCTGCCGTTTAAGCACTTATTTGCAAAATTCTTTTATTGTTGTAAAGGGTTTAATTCGGAATTAGTCCTTTAGTCACTAAAGTGGAAACCTGATGATGTGATCCATGAGGAATCGATGGAAGTCCTCGAAATTTATATCGACACATACTGGGTGTCCCAAAAATACCGTCTCATAGTGACATGGGAGATAGATTAGCCTTATATCTCTCGGATAAAATAAAAATGACCTTAGTAAAAGTTGCTTAGTTTTCGAGATATTTGGATTTTTTTGGTTTTATTCAAAATCTCCATTTTTAGTTAGTTTTTATTTCCGCATTAGTACAAATTCCTTTAATTTATTCATTTTAATTTTTTTTAAGTATCTCGAATAGTTGTTTGATGCATACAAAATAAACTTTTGTCAAATAGTAGTGTATTTTTTAAGAAAAAAATATTTTTGTGTTGCGTTTTAGCTCTCCCAAAATTTCGACCCAAATTTTGACAATCTGCCGTAGAAAAAAAATGTACTAAAGTAATCTGGCAAATTATTTTAAAAATTACTCAATTTATTGCAGATTTAGAAATGGTATAACACTTACATGAAAAATTTACAGAAACTTAGAAATTGCCATTTTTATCATTAAAGTCTAATTCAAGCCGGACTCAACTATGAAGTGAATATTCAATATTCAAACACAATGAAAAGGCCACATGTTGTCCTTTGTGTTCGGCGTTTGTGATCCTGTTCTTAGGTTAAAAACTGAGTGAGATAGCTGTCAATGATCAACGGTAATGTTTGTTAAAGGCCTAATAAGTGCAAGGGAGCGCGCAATATGCGCTACTCTCTTCCCACATTTTACAACACCGTGTTCCACGAACGATCTCGTGGACTTTAGTACGTTCTCTTCCGTTTTGTGCGATACACGTGCTATTTTGTACTGCTCTCGTTTCTCTCATTTTTTTTATTACTAGGCGTTATTTTTGGACTCTGATTTGCTTTCGATTTGGACTATTGTTGAACTGATTTGGTGACAACAACGACGGTTTGCGCTCTTACAGACAGCTGGCTGGTTTTACTGTGCTAAGAATGGAAAATCCACGAGGTGCTGCTACTCAATTTACTCATCGTGAGTACGCCGACATGTACTTAATTTATGGGGAAACCAGGCGTGTTTCTAATCGAGGCGTAGTAACTTTAAATTCAAGATTAGCTGCAAGATTGTACGCGGAACGTTATCCAAACCGTACACCGCCATCGTATCATGTGATTGAACGATTGGATTCTGCCTACAGAGAGGGTAGAGTCCCAGGAACTCGAGGTGGTGAAGGGAGACCGCAAACAACCGACGAAGATGTCGTGTTACAGCAAGTTACCGAAGATCAGTGCTGCCACTTTAGTGATTTTGTCACTAGATTTGGTGAATTTTCGGAGTTGAACAGTGATATTCTAAAAAAGAAATCACTGAAAAATTATTTGATGACTTTTAGTGATATTTAAAGAATCTCAAAGAATTTAGAAAGTACATATTGGCAACCCTTCGCTAAAGACCCAGATAAATGTTTTGGATTTGGCTTAAAGTAAAATGTAGGGTCAAGTAGGCAACAGTGACTCAGTCGACTACAGTGGCTCAGTCTCATTTCGACCTGAAGGAATGGCAATATACAGCTGTCTCGCTTAGTGATTCGAAGCGGTTAGTACCCCGACGCGTTCAAACCAACCCACTCGCAGATCGTGCGCCCTATTGAAATGTGAAGCGGTGTTAAGTTTTTTCGCGCCAAAAAAATACTTTTTGAGATAAGTTTCAGTTCTTTTCACGTCTTTGTTTGTTGGAATTTTGTGATAACCATTATATTGATTGAATAGTATGTATGTTATCAATTAATTTGAATGCATGTTTGGTCACATTTGATTTAAATTTCGATTGTTGAGATGAAATATTTTTAAAATGGTGTAGAAGTCTACAGTGACTCATTTTTGAAAGGTACACAGTGGCTCATGAGCCACTGTGTACCTTTAGAGTGTAACGCTCAATAATTTGAATTGAATTATTGTATTCGTAAAATGTAGCGACAGAAGACGGATCGAAAAATAGGGAACACTCCACATTAAAAAATCAAAGAAGATTTACGGTTAATAAGGAGAGGTGAATCCATAAGAAAGGCATCAGAGAGTGTCATTAAGATAAGTGATTAATAAAGTTTCTAACTAAATGAGCACAAAATGAGGGTAGTTATATAATATTTTCTAAGAGTAACGGATTATATCAAATCTCTCAAAAGGTCTTAAAGGCTGATAAAAATTGAAAAAACTAAAAGTGTTAATCAAGAGACTGATATTATTGTTTCGCTATGAAAGTCAAGGAATTTGGTGATTTTTTTAGATTAAAGTGTTTATATTTTTAGAATGTTTTTTATGTTTATTTTTTTCTTTGTAATAAAACAAAGTTTTTCGACATTTTACTTTATTTTAAATACTCCTGAGTCACTGTGTACTATTAGAGTCACTGTGTACTACAGTAGTGAGTCAGTGTGTACACAGTGACTCAATTCCCATTTTTTTGTTTTAGGTCCCTAGTTTAATTTATGTAGTAAATAATAAAGAATCATATATGCTAAATTAAAATACAATAGAATAACTACAATGTGTGCAAATTTTAGGCCCAAACTATGACAATTTCACCATTTTTCAATCTTCTGAAAAAATCCGAGTCACTGTTCCCTCCTTGACCCTACACTTTGCTGAGTAAAAATTACCTATTTTGAAACGTTGCTCTAGACAAAGAGAGTCGAACCAGCAAATCGTGGCTTTAAAAATCTTATGCTGTTGTCTCATAATATTGTAGTGACTGCACAATTTTACACAAACATGTTTTTCTGAGGTTTCTATGTCTAAACATATTTCAAAATATTTAAAGTATCAAGATAGTTTTTCGACTATACTTGAAGTTAACAGCTTAAAATATGTTTTTAAATTTGCCGCCAATCTATAGAGCCACGCCGCGCCGCGCCATTCCCACGACTCATTGGTTCAAATGAGAGCTACTTAATTATTTATCTTAGGATGAGAGTACTTTAATAAGTTCGACTCTATATACAATAATTGTGGTCTTGTGTGTGTGTGATGTGGTTTCAAATATGTCAATATGAAACCACACCACACACACTTTTTTAACTTACTTTGATTACTACTACACTACACTACATTATAAATTATTTAGTGAATTCTAGTGATTTTTTTAGTTTTAAATATTCCTGAATCTGGTGATATTTCAAAATAAAACTAGTGAAAAAGTTTTCTGCAAGGTGGCAACACTGCCGAAGATCCGTCAACTTCGGTTCGTTTGATTCAAAGTCGGACTGGAATACCGAAATCATCTGCTCATCGCGTTTTAAAAAGGAACAGGTATCATCCGTACCACATACAAAGAGTGCAAACTCTCCTTACGAGTGACTATGCCAGACGGGTACAATTTTGTCAACGAATGTTGGAAAAAAATAGGGAAGATCCCGACTTTTTTCATAAAGTACTGTGGAGTGACGAGTCGCAATGTAGAAGAGATGGTTATTTAAACCTTCATAATATTCATAGCTGGCAGCTAGAAAACCCACACGAGAATAGAGAAGATCGGTCGCAACACATGTTTAAAATAAATTTATGGACCGGAATCTACAACGGTACAATAGTAGGACCAGTGGAGCTGCCTCCAATATTAAATGGTCACACCTATTTGGAATTTTTAGAAAACCAATTGCCAACGCTCCTCGGGGATGTGCCACTGGAATCATTACGAACGATGTGGTTTCAAAACGACGGCTGCCCAGCACATTACGCTCGAGACGTTCGAGCACACCTGGACCGCAGGTTCCCGAGAAGGTGGATTGGGCGACTGGGGCCAATCTTATGGCCACCACGATCCCCTGATCTTAATCCCCTGGATTTTTTTTATTGGGGATGTCTTAAAGACAAAGTTTATGGTAAACCAATACGCAACGAAAGGGAACTACGCGACAGAGTCACCGCAGCGGCTCAAGAAATATCTCAGATAAGTTTGAGAAGATTAAAGAATAATTTTATCAGAAGATGTCGATTGTGCATTCGTGTTGGAGGTCGACAGTTCGAGCATTTACTGTAATAAATCTAAGTTCTAAAGTTTTTTTCTAATTTTATTTACTATCACAGTGCCCCATAACAGCGAAGGAAAGAACGAAATAACAAATTAGGGTTGCAATAGTACATTCAGTTTTACAAGTCTACAGATACAAAAGATAATAAAGGTCGATAGATAATAAGATTGCGATGAAAATTCCTGGTACTTTTTCATCTTCTTTACTACATAAGAGTCTGGCTTGAATCAGACTTTAATGATAAAAATGGCAATTTCTAAGTTTCTGTAAAATTCTTATGTAAGTGTTATACCATTTCTAAATCTGCAATAAATTGAGTAATTTTTTAAATAATTTTCCAGTTTACTTTAGTACATTTTTTTTTCACGGCAGATTGTCAAAATTTTGTTCGAAATTTTGGGAGAGCTAAAACGCAACACAAAAATATTTTTTTCTTAAAAAATACACTACTATTTGACAAAAATTTATTTTGTATGCATCAAACAACTATTCGAGATACTTAAAAAAAATAAAAATGAATAAATTAAAGGAATTTGTACTAATGCGGAAATAAAAACTAACTAAAAATGGAGATTTTGAATAAAACCAAAAAAATCCAAATATCTCGAAAACTAAGCAACTTTTACTAAGGTCATTTTTATTTTATCCGAGAGATATAAGGCTAATCTATCTCCCATGTCACTATGAGACGGTATTTTTGGGACACCCAGTATAGTGATTTTGACTTTTACTGAAGTAACACAACCATATTATGCTACCAAAAAATAAGATGGTGTACCAAGGCATACCCTGGATCCATAAGCACTGAACAGAACTCCTCATGTCTTTAAAGATATGCGTTTGGAAATTTCGGTATTGTTTAAAGCACTGCAAGCATATGTCACTTTGTAACTTACAGTAATAATTATCATCATCTTAATAACAATACCTAATGGAAACTTGGCGCGTATTCAATTATACATTCGATCGTTTATTTAAGACGTTCTTAAGACGTATTAATAATAACTTAACAAAATATATCACTAAAAAGGGTGAAATTATTATTATTAAACAAAAAATTAAACCGGCTTCCAAAGTAAAAATACACAAAAAAGTATGAAATAAATCTTATTTTCTAAATAATTCCCCTTTGAAATTTGGCTATTTCTCTACTTAATCTTCTTAATTTTTGAGTCGGTACAAAATATATGAACGTCTGACTCTTTATGGATACAAGTTTAGGAATTTCGGCGTTGTTTAAATAACTGCAAGCATATCCTGCAGCATACCATGTCAATTAGAGTAATCATCATCATCACCACCACTATCACACCATACATCATCACATTATGATGATATAAAAGGTACTTCTCATAGTATTTTACACTAACACGGAGATCTTTGAACATTACTCTGCCGTTTATTTGCAAAATTATTTTGTTGTCGAAAAGGGTAATTCGAAATTGGTCCTTTAGTCACTAAAGTGGAAACCTGATAAAACCTGAAATGAGGAATTGAGGGAACTCCTCGAAATTTATATCGACGCATATAGTGACTTTGACTTTTACTGAAGTAACACAAGCATATGCTAGCAAAAAAAATTACATTTTATACCAATGTATATCCTGGATCCAAAAGCACTGAACAGAACTCCTGTCTTTAAAGATATGCGTTTGGAAATTTCGGCATTAATAATAATAATAATAATAATTTTATTTTTATTATTATTATTATTAATGCCGAAATTTCCAAACGCATTGTTTAAAGAACTGCAAGCATATGCCACTTTGTAACTTACAGTAATCATCATCATCATCATCTTAATAATATAACCTAATGGAACTGAAAATATCACTAAAAAGGGCGATATTATAATTTTTTAACAAAAAATTAAATCGTCTTCCAAAGTAAAAATACACAAAAAAGTATGAAATAAATTTTCAAAATAATTTCCCTTTTAAATTTGGCTATTTCTCTACTGAATCTTCTTAATTTTGAAGTCAGTACAAGTAAATATGAATGTGAGTTCTATAAAATATTGTAGGATCCCACTAAAAACATAAATGTAAAAAAGGAGAGCCAAGTTCAATACAAAAATTATGCTTGGCTGTGGGCTTCGCCGCAAAAAGATCTCACATTTTTAAATAACAGCAATTGTTATAGGTATACAATAAACACGGAAATAGAGTTTAATACTTGTTCATAATGTTATTTTCCTATAAATACATATTTCGATTTTGCATAGAACTTGGCACTCATTTAGATCTCCATTGTTTTTGCGGCTAGTCTAGATATCGTTTGGGCTGGTAGTGACTTCAAAATTAAGAAGATTGAGTAGAGAAATAGGCAAATTTTAAAGGGGAATTATTTAGAAAATAAGTTTTATTTCATACTTTTTTGTGTATTTTTACTTTGGAAGGCGGTTTAATTTTTTGTTTACAAATAATAATTATATTCCTCCCTATCATACAAACTACGCGAGAAATACCTTCTTCATCAGGCGATCGTGCACTTACTACAATAGCTGTTATCTCAAATCAGTTGATATTTTTTCTGACAACTTAAGAAAGTACAAAATAAAATTAAATGACTTAATATTTGGCAGTTGGAACACAAACATGTTTTTTGATTTTAGTTATGTTGTGTAGGGTTAAGGTTCATTATATCTTATATCATTGTAAGTAACTACTGAATGTTAATTTGTATTCTAAATTATGGTACTTTAGGTCTAGTCGTGTTATAAAGTTTTTTAATGTTTGTAAATGTCTGTTTGTTACCTAAATAATTTAATAAATAAAATAATTCTTCAGGGTTTTTTTGTAATTCGATTTTTTTAATTTTCTTATTCTAATTTTATTGCGTGGAAGTGTTGGCACGACTGTGCAGTCACAGAGTGGGTTATGCGGAAGCCGTGCTGGACAATGGACTTGTCTGTGTGATCAATTTTATTTATTTTGCAGTAGTTAGAAGCAGCATAAACGCTTATTGTATTGTATAGTACTGACCGGTCCAGCCCTCGGCACAGACGCAGGCGTAGTCATCGGCGCCGGCCACGCAGCTGCCGCCGTTGTGGCAGGGGTTCGGCGAGCACGCGTCCGGCTCTACATTTACGTAAAACAAAGTTACTTTTGTTAAATTCTTTCTTTTTAAAAGTATATTATTGCTATGTATAAGTATGTTATTAGTTAGGGTAGAATTTTGCAACTCAACCTTAAACAGATAATATCTTCAACCGGTTTAGCTGAAATCTTGTATACACGTTTAGTTTGGATGACATTGCATGGTTAGCTATGTGCTAGTATGATATAAAAGCTTGTCGAGAATCAAACAAATGAAACTAGTAAATTAAGTAACTTCATCTGATATATTTATGAGACAATTTGTTTGATTCTCGACAAGCTTTTATATCGTTTAAATTGTGTAGTGACATTATAAGTGATAGTAAAAGATTTAAAGGAAAATATTTTATCATTTTTAGCGCATTCATATAAAAGCTTGTTCTTTTATTTTTTATTTATTTATTTTTAGCATAAAAACCATTGTTAAAGACAAGTCCTAAGGTTTATTTTTTGATTTTTAGCTAGATGTAAAGAAGCCCTAGTGCCGAGCAGTATATAGTAGTCAAAATGACAGTAGCTCGATATTATTTATTTATTTATTGTTATGAACAGCCAACAAAAGTTACAATTATGCATACATATTGATAGGATTTACATTATCATAGTTATTGCACTTTTAATTACAGGCTATTACATCTTGCTTCAAAAAAAACTTTTAAATGTATCGGCTATGAACTAATTAAAAAAAATACAAAATACAATTAGTTTACTTAAATTAAAAATTTAAAACAAATATATTTAAATAACAAAAGTCAAAATACCTATGTTAAAGTTGCATTAAAATTGAATAATATAAATAATTAAATATCACAATTTCAAAAATTCATTAAAAGCATAATTAAATTAACTAAATATTAAGAGAATGTCACATAAAAATAATAGAGAATGTCATATAAATATAATAGAAGTGAAAATGGTAAAATTAACTAAACTAAATAAAAATAATGTCATTGAAGAATAAGTGCAATACATACGTCACGATAAAAAAAACAACAATAATAAAAAAGAATTCTTAATACCTATTAAATAACATTAGTACGTCAAAGAAAATTAATTGGTAAACGATTTTTAACATGTCAATATTAATAGATAGGTCAATGTTATATGATTGATTAGTTATCTAAATGTTTAAGAATCCTAGATTTAAAAATATTCAGACTGTCGTAATTAATGTCTAGGTCCGCGATCCTCGACGACAACTCATTGTAGTCTTTGGTCATTCTAGTAATAGGGAAATTCTTTCCTAGGTTACTTTTATATCCAGTAGATCTAAACAGTGTTACATGTTTTCTAGGTATTCTAACAGGGATATTGAAGTTTAGCGTGGATAAGAGGGACATACAATCGATTTTATTGACTAATTTATGTAAAAATATCATATCAAGAACTTTTCTTCTCAATTCAAGTGACGTTAAGTGGAAATGTTTTAATCTCTGATTATACGAAGAGTTTACCATGGAACGGGCAAATCGGTAGGCAATAAAACGAGTGACTCGCTTTTGGACGTTTTCTAATCTGTCAATATGAATTCGGTATTGTGGGTTCCATACTGTAGAGCAATATTCGAGCTTACTTCTGAAAAACTATTGTAGAGTTTTATTATTGTAGAAACTTGAGAGAAATTCCTGGACGTTCTCATTATGAAGCCAAGAGACCTAAGAGCAGAACTGACCACATCGTCTACATGACATGAGAAGCTCAGCTTCAAGTCTAAGATTGCACCTAGGTCTCGAATAGTTTGCGCTCTTGAGATTTTATCAGTTCCGATTACGTATTCGGTATCCATTGTCTTTCTTTTTCTCGTGAATTTAATGTGATAGCACTTTTTCGGGCTTAAGTACATTTGGTTTTTGTTACACCAATGTAATAGAGAGTCAATGTCTTCTTGGAGTTTAATATAATCATGTCTTGTTTTAATTATTCTTGTAATTTTGAGGTCGTCTGCATATAGTTCTATTGATGTATTTTTTAGTATATCAACTATGTCATCTAGGAATACATTAAAGAAAAGGGGGCCCATTATTGAACCCTGAGGGACACCAGAGTAAGAAATAAAGGACTCGGACTGATAGCCATCAATTTCTACAAAAGAAGGTCGATTCTTTAAGTAAGAGGAACACCAAAAGAGTAAAGAGCCAGTTACACCAAAGGATTTGAGTTTCTGAATAAGTATGTCGTGATTTACTTTGTCGAAAGCCTTTGAGAAGTCCGTATATATTGCATCAACCTCTTGCCCATCATCAACTGCTTTAATCAAGTGTGCCACATATGAGGATAAGTTAGTACCACATGACCTCCCCGGTATGAATCCGTGTTGATTTACAATAATTAACTTGTTTATGTGTCTAGATAAGTGTTTATGCACTAGAGTTTCAACGGCTTTCGACATTGTCGATAGAATTGATATTGGTCTATAATTAGCCACATTATTTGGATTTTCGCTTTTAAAAATTGGTACAATACGAGCCTCCTTCCATTTTTTAGGAAAATAACCAGAACTCAACGATGCGTTGAATAAATGTTGGAGGGGATAAGAGAGAACGGATGCACATTTTTGTAGGAAGATAGGGGGAATGTTATCGGGGCCAGGCCTCTTAGAACAGTTCAGTTTTTTCAACAACTTATATACATCACGTTGGGGTATGAAAACGTTTTCCATTCCGGTTTGAGGCTCTGGTGCAGAATAAGACTTAGTATTATTGGCAGGAAGCTCGTATACTGAGGAGAAGTTTTAAGCGAATAAGTTACTTATCGCGAGACCATCTTTTCCTTCTGATTCTCCTAAAAACATGCGAGATGGGTAAGTACTATTATTTCTCCTTAATTTTTTTATGTGAACCCAAAATTGTTTTAGGTTGTCTTTTATTGTATCTTCAATGGATACGAACTAACGGATATGGTACTAACGGTCTCGGGGGGCGCGCTGCGTGCAGTTCTTGCCGGTCCAGCCGGGCGCGCAGCGGCAGTAGTAGTCGCTCTGCGCGGTGTAGCACTCCGCGCCGTTGGCACAGGGGGCGCCGGCGCAGTGGTCGCGGTCGTCCTGCGGGAAACGGACGGTTCGGTCAGAGTGAATACGGGTGAACGAAACCCAGACGCGAGAAACGTACGGCGGCTACTCACCGAGCAGTAGCGTCCCAAACAGGAGGTAAGCTAGAAGCAGAGACGGGGTTAGTGAGTTAGAGCGCGTTCGTGGAAATTTATTCGTAATTAGTAGCAGACAGAGAAAGACGGCGGGCGCGGTGTCCAACCTCGCAATCGGTGCCGGAAAAGCCGACGGGGCAGATGCAGCGGTAGGCGTCGAGAAGGTCGACGCACTCGCCGCCGTTGCGGCAGGGGCGCGACGCGCAGTCGTCTACGTCGCGCGCGCACGTGCGGCCGGCCCAGCCCGCAGCGCACGCGCAGTGGAAGTCGTCCACCAGGTCGATGCACGTGGCGCCGTTGAGGCACTGGCCCGTGCAGTCGTCCACGTTGAGCTCGCAATCGCGGCCCGTCCAGCCCGCCAGGCACGCGCACGTGTAGCCGCCCGCGGTGTTGTTGCACGCCGCGGCGTTCACGCACGGGCCCAGCGCGCTCTCTGCGCCCTCCACGGCCCCCGCCGCGCTCGTCCCACCCGCCCCGCACTCGTCCACGTCTGCGGGCACGAATACGCCAGTCAGTAAATAAATTTATACTATATATTATTATTTTTTTTATTTATAATATTATTTTAGCTAAAGCTTTCTAGTTGTAGTTATAGTTTCTTAATGTTTGTAAATGACTGTTTGTTACTTAAATAAATAAATAATAAAATCTGTTAAGTAGGTATTGGTGAGGGTGAACCTTCGGTGCAGGTGGGTCCGGTCCAGCCGGGCGCGCACTCGCAGACGAAGGCGTCCAGGCGGTCGCGGCAGGTGGCGCCGTTGCGGCACGGCGCCGACGCGCAGTCGTCCACGTCGACGTCGCAACGCGCGCCCGCCCAGCCGCGCTCGCATGCGCACAAGAACCCGGCCGGCGCCGCCGCCAACGAGCACGCGCCGTGCGCGCAGGGCTGCGGCGCGCACGGGTTGTCCACGCGCTCGCAGTCGGCGCCGGAGAAGCCCTCGGCACACGTGCACAGGTACTGGTCGGGCGCCGTGTTCTCGCACGTGCCGCCGTGCTGGCAGGGCTCGTGCGTGCCGCAGTAGTTGAGGTCCTGGTCGCACAGGATGCCGCCCCAGTTGGTGTCGCAGGTGCAGTCCCAGGAGGAGCCGTTGCAGTAGCCGTGCTTGCAGCCCGGGTACGGCTGGCACTGGGAGCACAGCTCGCCGCGCCAGCCCGGCCGGCATCTGGTGACACGAAAACCGACACGTAACGACGACAACTCAAAATTATGAAATCGGCTGAATGAAGAAGACTAAAAATACGCAGCATAAGGGATATAGCATAACATTGTAAACGTATCGATGAACTCACATGCACTCTCCCGGCTTGTCGCAGCGGCCGTGGGTCGGGTGGCAGCCCTCCTTGCAGACGGCTGCGGCAGAAAGAAGAGGTTAGTACTGGGCCGGGAACACACGCTCAACGGACGTCAGATAGGGCATAAAACGATTTCATGTGAGACTCGTTAGATATATTTGATTTTTGTGTAATTTGTTTTTAATAAAGATAAGCGAGGTAACGTACGCCTCTCGCAGTTGTCGCCCTGCCAGCCGGGCAGGCAGTGCTTGTCGCCGGCGGGCGAGCAGCGGTAGTGGCCGAACTTGTCGTCGCGCGGTCGGCAGAAGGTCGTGCACGTGGTGTTGTAGTAGTTGGGCTGGCACGACACGCGCACGCGGTACGCCACGGCCGCGGCGGCACCCGCGTGCCGCAGCGCGTGCCACTCCGCGCCCGGCTCCACGATGCCCGACCACCACGCCTCCTCGATCAGGCCCGTCTCTGAAACACGCGCACGTATGGCGTCAGCGGATATCAGCGTCGGGGTGGACAGGGGAGAGGAAGCGAGCTACTCACCGGGCTCCGTGTAGTTGGAGTCGTCGTAGGCCTCCAGGATCAGCGTGAACGATCTCTGGAAGGGCAAAAATACAGACATGAGTAGGTACAATTCCGAGGGGGAGGAGAGCGACGTGGTCGCGTACGCCGTCGCCGGGCACTCACCGTCCAGCGGAAGCTGAAGGGCAGCGCCAGCGTGTAGAGCGGGTCGGCGAGCGTGAAGGAGTCGGTGCCGAGCACGGGCGAGGCGGCGCGGCCGAACGAGCAGGCGCCTGGCGCCGCCGACGTCTGGTACTCCTTGAGACAGAGCGCGAAGCGCGTGCGGCAGGCGTGCGCGCATGCGGCAGGCGGCGTGGGAGAGGGGGCCGTGCCGCCGCAGCACGCACCCGACGCCAGCTGCAGCCGGTAGTTGGAGAACTCCAGCACCTGCAGCTCGAACACTCCCGCCCCCGCCGCGCACTGCATGAAATAAAAATAAAAATACAGTAGAAACTCGCTAGTCCGGACCCCTGTTACTGAAATAATTCAATATTTACATTGTTTTAAATAATAACTAAATTATTTAAAAAAATATTATTCAAAATCTTATTTTTTACGTTTGGAGTAACTGAGGATTTATTGCATTACTTTTTATTTATTTTAATAGAAAATGCGTTAGTAATCTAACCATGGGCGTAGCCAGGCGGTGGTTTAGGTGGTTCAAACATAACCCCCCCCCCCCCCCCCCCCCCCGAAATGGGCCAGCTGGTATATATAATACAGAGATCTGACCAATTTACAGAGTCATATTTAGAAATTTTGCATCCCAGGCAGATTAACGTATTTTGCCGCCCCATTAACCCTATCTGAAAGATGATTTTTTGAACTTATTTTAGAAGAATAATCAACAGCGTAAATCACAACTTTGATACTAATTTGGACGATATGTATGTGTTTATGTTAAATGTGTTCAAACCGAGAAAGCGAGCAAATGTTTTTTACTCCTTTGCCTGATAAACCCTGAAAGACTGTGTAATGCGAAAAAATACAAATATTAATAGCCAAAGTTGAACGTCGGTACCTGTGTCGGTAGTGAATTCTTGGAACACCCCCCTCCCCCGTAGTCGTTTTATTATCTTGAAACCCCCCCGAAACTAAACCCTGGCTACGCCCGTGAATTTAACATATACAGCGTGTGTCGTCTCGAGGTTAAGAGATTATAACAATTTTATATTACTAAAGCGCCAAAATGGCGATTTCGAGTTATCTATCGGAATCAGCATTTCATTCTGCGTCGATCTGTCTATGTGCAAATTGCAATGTACTGTACCGGTGCTAGATGCGATGAGCGGCGCGCTGGGATCGCTCTGTGCGCGGCCGTTACATATCATTCTGACTCTACCTACTTCTGTTAATAATTCTGAACTAGGTAGTCTAGGAATTATCTCCACTTGTTTCATTTTTTCTAAAACTAATCCCATTGGTCTACTATTACAATCTCTAAAATAATGCTCCTTTGTACCATAAACATCCTTGATTTCACATATTTCTTTCTTTAGCCAAACTATATCCTTCAACAATATTGTAGGGTCTAAGTAAATAAAATGAACAGGGGGTAATTTGTGAAGGTCACGGGCCACAAAGATTGGAATAATTGGAATATCTATTATCTTCTGGGTTACTCTCCTTAAGGCAAATTCAAATTACCGGGTAGTAAATGTATGGCACTTGCCGGTCTGCTTTAAGCGTCTGCGTAAATACAGGATCCCTCGCAAACACTGTACTTTTTCGGGATAAAAAGTAGCCTATATTTTAATCCAGAGCCCAAACTACTACCATACCAATTTTCATCAAAATCTGTTCAGTAGTTTTTGCGTGAAAGAGGAACAAACATCCATCCATCCTCACAAACTTTCACATTAAATTTATAATATTTACCGATTTTATTGCGGCTGGCTCCATTCGAAAGTGCTTGGCCAAACTTAGATTTTGAATACAATTTGGACCGATTCGGACAGAAAGATTTCAAGAAATATTAAAAAAAAATGTTTTTTTTTAAGTGGTTTTTTGCAAAAACTTAAACGGCTTTATCTATCAACTCCAAAAACTAATCAGCTCTTAACGTTGAAAAACTACGTCGATCGCCGCTAATCCGGTCAAAATCGGTCGATTTGTTCGAGAAATGTGTTTTTGAAATGAGAAAAAAAGAAAAAAAGTGTTTTTTTGGAATCACTCCGACATTTTTCATCTAAAAATTTTTTTTGTCAATTCTTTCAAAGGACATGAAAAACTGCATCGATACCGCCAATCAGGTGAAAATCGGTTAATTCATTCCAAAGTAATAATGACAAATTGAAATTTCTAAAAATAGTGTTTTATTAAATTTTCATCAGACTAAAAAATTAAAGAAAATTATCAGTGAAAATTTTTAAAAGCACTTTTATTTTTGAGCTTGATAAGCTCAAAAATGACGCATTAGATAAAATATTACGAAGTTGCAAAAAAAAATTAGGGAAACAGTTGACCTAAAGGCCATCTGTTAGGACAACTGTTTTCCTAATTTTTTTTTACGTCTACCCCACAGATAAGACGGGAATGAAAGGCTTGATGTTATGTCGACTGTCGTGTGAGAGCCAGCACTTAGCGGTTGTGTCGTGTGATGTGTGCTGAGTCCGAGTTTTTGTCACTGCTCGCCGTGAAGTAGTTAACTACAATTTGTATGGCATCAAATTAGTTACCATTTTTTTGCCACTAGGAGTGTTGTTTCGATGCTGTACAAATTGAAGTTAACTTCTTTACGGCGAGTACTTAGTGACAAAAACTCGCACGCAGCACACAGATCTCCGCTCACAGCAGCGGGACGGTCAAGTGGGCGGGCGGGGAGGCGGGGAGGCCGCACGCCCGGGGCGGAGCGCTACGCCCGTGCCGCCCGGACCCACCCGCTGCCGGCGAGCTTTCACTTTTATCGACGCGACGCGTTAAAAGTTTAGTTTGTTCAACTTACGCCGCGCGACGTTAGACGTATTGGACGACTATGCTAGTTGAGATGAGAGATTCGTTAATTTAATACGAACCGTATTAATAAACCGTTCCCAAAGACCTTTCCTGGCTGAGATGGTCTCAAGTAACGATTAACTTCTCAAGGTGGTATTTAATTAATACATAGTTTGATTTCAAAAGCGTATTAGTTGATAACGTGATTGAGATCACGTACTCAACTTTTAAGCTCGTCTACATGACAAGACAAAGAACGAACGAAATAACGTTTCGTTTACACTTTTAAAAAGAATGCGGCTTTGTTGATAATACTTTATTTTTTATTTTTTTTTTGGGTTCCCTAATACATCAGGAACCCTTATTGTTTCGCTCTGTCCGTCCATCTGTCTGTCTGTCCGGTTTCATACATGACTTTTTTACAAAGTCGACCATTTTCGAGTACTACTTAGGCCTTCGAATTGGTTTATAAGTTGGTCTCCCCTGGCATTTCTAAACTATAGGAGATAGAAACTTGTAAGTTTCCATGCTGATATGTCATGCTAAAAACTATTTAGAAACATTATTTTGAGCGAAATCGTACAATAACTTTTAAGTAAGTAATTCAAGAAAACCCCTTGCGCGTTGATAATTACGGAAAATAAAATTAAAGGTGTGTGTCCCTATATTTCACTTTGCAGCTAAAACTGCACGCCGTAGACGCATAGTGTTTGTATGTCGCAATAGGTACACGTACAAGGCTCCCATCGTGCACTATGGTGGTAGCAAGTTGAAACCTAAAAGGGTTTAGAAGATACGGGGGTTGGAACGTCATGTGAGCTCTAATGTGTGATTATTAATTACCTATCAATAATCTCATCTACCGGTCAATAGCAAAACTACGTATTACGTTCGTTATCGACCTTACTTAGTAGTTTTGCTATCTTATACTAGATGACACTAAACGCCAGATTACATATTTACATGAAAAACTAAATATTGCTTTACGGCTGAAAAGTATTTAGGAAGTACTGCAAAATAGTAGATTATGCACCAAGGGGATAAAGCAGTGTCTTACGTCACGGGCAGCATATTGGACCCTGAGCGTAACGAGGGACTCTAGAGTTAACTCCCGAGCGTAGCGAGGTAGTTATAACTTAACTCCCGAGTGAAGCGAGGGAGTTATGTAGAGTCCTGAGTGAAGCGAGGGGTTCAAGCTGCCCAAGACGAAGACAGGCTTTATCCCAGAGGTGCATACTCTACTTTTCATACCTACTGCGAGGCAATAAAAACCCAGGGCTACATAAATAAAACATTTATTATGTTCAAAGTTAATATTGATATTGGACACATTTGTCCAGTTAAGAAGGGACAGAGTAATATTTTTATTAGGAACGTTTATGAAAGTTGTGGTGGAGTTTATTTGAGCAGTAGGTACTTAAAGAAAACATTCCTTTTGTTTTGAATTTTTTCAATCGCGTTTTTATTTTGTTATAGGTGGCCAGTTCGATTTTCGAATAAACTCTCAGCAATACCATATTATTATTAAAAAACTCTATGATAGATACGTATCTATTAGGAGTTTTCATAGGAATTTTAACGTTCCAAATTCAAATCACTTTAATCCCTTGGGAGTTTCATACAACATTATCTCCCTTGGGAGTCAATGGCTTACTTTACGTTGAGATTACGTGATATATAATCGGACATTGTCGAGCAGGTGGTATGAAAAAACTTTTTCACCTCAGCAGCTCAAACATGCCGCGAGACAACAGTGAACAAAACGCGATTTTGATTCGAGCGTGGGTCAAAGTAGCTTTTTAACATTTTCAATCTTCAGTGCCACGAATAGGGATGTTGCCTAGTGTGGAATATCACAGTTTTACAAATTAAATTTTAAAATTGTTGATTAAATATACATAAATCTGAAAGAAATAGGTATTAAGAGTGACAGGATTAAAAATATAAGCAAATAAAAAATAGTGTCCATCCCTTTCTCGCAAAACGATTCGTGACGTCACAACCTGCTACCGCCATACATTTTGTAATGACAAATGTATGGCGGTAGCAGGTTGCGACGTCACAGGCCGATATATCGCTCTCTTTCATATTGTAAATTTCAATGGTTTGTATCTACGTTATTTTTTCAGATATACAAAAATGGGTTCTGGATTGTTTATTAACATGTTGTCTAACATCGAATAGATGAAAAAAAAAATTTCGGCAACATGCCTATTGACATATTTCAGCCATAAATTTAAAACATTCGAATTTCGAATCCTTTTATAATTAGAATAATCTATATATATATATATATATATATATATATATATATATATATATATATATATATATAAGAATGTTATGTAGGTTTGTGTACGCTTCAAAAACTCAAAAAGTTCTATCGAGCTGAAATTTTAGCATGATATAATTATAATCCGTATCAAGGATTGATTTTATCTATTTTTATCATCAGTCACATATCCGCGACCGCAAAAAAACTATATTTCTTCTCTAATTGTATCGAAAAGGCAAAAAATGTCACGGATTAATGAAACTACGGAAGAAAGAGAACAACGTCTAATATTACTTGGAGAAAATTATTATCATCAAAGTCGAAATAATCACACTGAAGAGCAGCTTTATGATTCTAGAGAAACAGATCGAAAAAGAAAAATATTGCAAATAAAAAGAGACAAATGAACAGGCAGATGATAGAAGAATACAAAATACAATAATAATGCGTAATCTTAGAATAAATGCATAAATAGAGGCTCAAGTTTCCGGAACAAATGTATATGCTGTTCGTGAAAAACATACAGGCGTACTTTTTCACGCGTTGTACAGTAAGAAAATTGATTTGTTTATGCACCAGAATTCAAAACTGTAAACGTAGAATATGTTAATGAATTTCAATAAAAATGTTTAGTATATCAGTTAATGTTAGATGTTTTGAGATATTAATGTCCACTTAGTCATAAGATATCAATGTAAAAACAAGTAAGATCAATAAATTAATAAGAAAAAAGGAAATGTGTCTTTGATATGAAAAAAATATGAAGTAGTGATAAATTATTAACATTAAAAATACTTAACAATTAAAAATTACTCAGCGAAGCGGGTATTCACTGCTAGTTTAATAATAATAATAATACCAAAAAAAATTATACTATTTTTTATTAAAAAAAAAATGAAAATCATTATTTTTCTCGTAGGTAGATATTAATATTTGTTATTCTCTTACATATTATGGAAAACTATTTTTAAAACAATTACGGAAGCTTAGACGAAAAAAAAAACAGAAAAAAATTTTGCTCGCTCGCTCCGCTCGCTCGCGCTAACTTAATATTAACTAAATTATGATCAACGTTTAGTTTCGGCCTATTGATTTTTATATATTTTCCCGAAGTATACAGTCTTTCAGATAGGATTTGAAGAGTAATAAGATTTATATAAATGATTTACCTTGTCTTGTTAAAGATAATGATAACGAGATAGTACTTTTTACCGATGACACTTCACTAATTTTTAATGTGAAGCGACAACAGTCAGACTACGACGAGGTAAATAGTGCTCACTCAAAAATAGTACATTGGTTTAATGTTAATAACTTACTTTTAAATTATAAGAAAACAAAATGTTTAAAGTTTACATTGCCCAATGTTAGGCAAGTTCAAACCAATATACCTACTATTAAATGATGAGAAAATGAATTTTGTGGACACCACTCTATTTCTAGGTATAACACTAGATAGTAAATTACAGTGGGGTCCTCATATTGCTAATCTTGCAGATAGGCTCAATTCTGCAGCATATGCAGTCAGAAAAATTAGGGAAATTTCTGACGAAGACACGGCGCGACTAGTTTACTTTAGTTACTTTCATAGTAGAATGTCCTACGGCATCCTTTTATGGGGAAGTGCCGCAGACATTAATACAAAATTTGTGTTGCAGAAGCGAGCAATGCGTTCAATTTACAAAATGTCCCCCTTTGAATCTCTGAGAGAAAAGTTTAAAGAAATAGGTATTCTGACCGTCGCTTCTCAATACATTTTGGATAATGTGTTATATGTTAGAAAGAATATCAGTAATTTTAAAACTAAAAGCGATAATCACTGTAGAAACACTAGAAATAAGCACAAGCTAGATATACCGGTGATCAGACTAAGTAAAGTAAGCAAATGATTTAAAGGTCAATGTATACGCCTATACAATAGAATCCCAGAAAACGTTCAAAATCTTTCCATTAATAAATTTAAAAAAGTAGTTAAAGAACGTTTGTGTGCAAAAGCCTATTATAAGGTCATGGATTTTATTGACGATCGCACACCTTGGGAATAGGATGGCCACCTGTAAGGCTGCTTCTATGTAATAAATGTATCTGACTTTTGTCAATGTTTTTACATTGTAAACATCTTAAACATCTTAATTTTTTTTTTAAAGAACAATGTTCCATCTTTTTGCTAAAAGAGCCCCGTGCGAGTTTCTTACGCCGGTTCTTCTCGCCGGGTTAGTTCCCGAACCGGCACGGTGGTAGGTATCAAGTAGGGACAATTCTTTAAGCGTTACTTTGTAACCAATATGGAAATAAAACTTTTTTGATTTTGATTTTTAACCCGTAAAATAAACATTTTTTTATAGTAATCCGTGACTTAATGGGCGGTAAAATATTTTTCATACCACCTGCTCGACAATGTTCGATTATATATCACGCAATCTCAACGTAAAGCATGTCATTGACTCCCAAGGGAGATAATGTTGTATGAAACTCCCAAGGGATTAAAGTGATTTGAATTTGGAACGTTAAAATTCATATGAAAATTCCTAATAGATACGTATCTATCATAGAGTTTTTCAATAATAATATGGTATTGCTGAGAGTTTATTCGAAAATCGAACTGGCCACCTATAATTTTAATATTCTCACGTGTCAAAATCGTCAGTCACAAGTTCCTGAATCTTTAAGTACTGCTCAAATAAACTCCACCACAACTTCCATAAATGTTCCTAATAAAAATATTACTCTGTCCCTCCATAACTGGACAAATGTGTCGAATATCAATATTAATTTTTAACAAAATAAATGTTATATTTTTGTAGCCCTGGGTTTTTATTGCCTCGCAGTAGGTATGAAAAGTAGAGTATGCACCTCTGGGATAAAGCCTGTCTTCGTCTTGGGCAGCTTGAACCCCTCGCTTTACTCAGGACGCTACATAACTCCCTCGCTTCACTCGGGAGTTAAGTTTTAACTCCCTCGCTACGCTCGGGAGTTAACTCTAGAGTCCCTCGTTACGCTCAGGGCCCAATATGCCACCCGTGACGTAAGACACTGCTTTATCCCCTTGGTGCATAATCTACTATAATTGGCCCGGCGCGGGGTGCCAAATTTTTCCATACGCTTCTAAATCACAAAGAAAAATGAAATGAAAAATTTGATGGCTGTCTATGACCTCATTAAACATTTTGTTACAAAAATGGCACGTTAGTACTTAAAGGTTCGCCATCCCTGCCCTAAGAGCTACCTTTTACACGCATATCTCTATAGATATTT
This sequence comes from Glaucopsyche alexis, assembly GCA_905404095.1. Taxonomy (NCBI): domain Eukaryota; kingdom Metazoa; phylum Arthropoda; class Insecta; order Lepidoptera; family Lycaenidae; genus Glaucopsyche; species Glaucopsyche alexis. Next base: position 31,543,756 of record FR990045.1, on the reverse strand, counting down.
TTTGTAGGTTTTTTAATATGAACAAAACTGTAGTACATACATTATATTCATCTATCTCGTAGGGTTCAGCCAGCGTTTGCAATTTAAGCACAAAAAATGTTTATTTAGGACATTAGAAACCTCTAAAATTACGATCTCTACTATGTTATCCATGTTATGTACCTAAAAACTTTCCCGTTGAATCACTCTATCTGTTAAAAAAACCGCATCAAAATTCGTTGCGTAGATTTAATGATTAAGGAATACATAGGGGCAGACAAAAAAGGGACTTTGTTTTATACTATGTACTGATTATTATTATATAATAATATAATAGATATGACTAAAAGGGAAAAATTACTTATTTCTTTTAATAAAAATAATTAAACCGACTCTCAAATTAAAAATGCGCAAAAAAGTATGAAATGAATTTTATTGTCTAAATAGGTAATTCCCCTTTTAAATTTGGCTAGAATTTTAAATAGGTACTCATATCTTAATAATTTTGAAGTCAGCCAGCCATCTTAAATGTAAATTCTATAAAATATTGTTTTATCAGGATATCATTTCGTGCTAATTGAATGAATCTGCTGATGGTTGTGGTGACATAACCTACGGGTAATATCTACTGGTGGTGGGCCGAGCAGGCAGCACAGGTAACCGTGGTCGTCGGTCATCGCGGGGTTTTTGCGACGCGAGCTCCAGCGCGGTAAGGTGCGGCACCGGGGACCAGATGCCGACGTCGGTTCCCGCAGTTAGTAATTAATATTTGTGTACGCAAAAACCGCATCGATACTTCCCGCCGCCGCCGCAAATATGAGATATGAAATACATAATCAGTTATGTTCATAGCGCGCGCCGATGTCGAGAGCGCATGCCGCGCCCGGCCCACTTGCAGTACGGGGAATACTGACCAGTAACACCAGTAATGTACATAAACGACATCCACCAGCATAACCATAATCATAACGACCGATCGCCGATCACCATATAAAGTCTGATGGTGGACGTTATTAAAATATCATATTATATGTGCGTCAAATACGGCCTGCGCTGGATTACACGCATATCGGTATCTACTAATTACACTATGACCAGAAGTAACTGTTGGATTGCCATAACCAGAAGTTTATCCACTACAAACTATTCCTTTGCAAAAAGGAGGGCTGTAATCATAATATTGACGTATAATAAGATACATCCTACAAAATATGAATCAATTAACCTATTAATGATATCACTTTACACATTTTAAAAAAATCCCATCCACCACACCTGCAAATATTTCCACTCCTCCTACTCTGTACAATCTGCTCTGCTATGGAACTCTCTCCCTACTCGGATTAGACAATGTAAAACATTAAACAGGTTCTTTTAAATCTGCCCTCGCCCATCAAAGATTACTACCTCAGTATGTGTCGAAAGTAATTATTATGTATGTTACATATTAATTATCCATGATATGTAATTATTGTATATTTTTATTGTTTAATATTGTATATAATATGTCACTGTAAAATTGTAAAAACCGTTGGGTTGTAATATTACTAGTGAAATTGTAAAATGTTTATATACTTCCGACGCGAATATTCTGCCTATAATTTAACACATTATGTATGGCTTATTGCCAACCGTGCATGTATAATAATTTTAGCACAGTAAGCATTATCTTAGTTTGTCGTAGTGTGTCATATGCGCGCTTGCAAATTGTATTATATTCATTACATTAATAAAGTAGTTAGCATTTAGCATTCAACCGGAACGGTTTTATTTATCATCCCCGATCGTTCCGACTTATCAAATATTTATCATATATCTTTTATATTATTAATGTACTGGACTGGAGTCTGCAGCAGTATCCCCTACGTTATAATTTTTTGGTCCTTCGAGCCGGATTAGAACCAGCGACCTATGGATGTTTTTCGTTAGATTATAAATGTATAGTTTTAAATCTTTCGACATATTTTTACAATCTCGTTAAGTAGTTATTTTACAATCTAACGGTTTTTACAATTCTACGGTGACATAATATATAATATAACACAGTTTCTGTATTCTGTGATTTATATAATATTTTAAATAATAATTTGTTGTTTTAATATTAAGTATCTCTTATTATTTATTTTTATTTATGTATTTTATTTTAATTTATACTCTATAATTATAATTTTTAAGATATACTTTGAGCACATTACCCTTCTTAGCAATTTAATCCGTTCTTTCAAAGGTTGGCTTGAAGAAATTGCTGTTTAGTAAAGGCCGCCTTTGTGTACTTTCGTCTTGTTCTGTGTATAGTTTATAATATGTGTATAACCGCGGATTGTGCACAATCTTTATCTATACTAATATCTATAGTAATACTTAACAATATATTCTGCAGTCTACACATGGTTATCGAAAAATATGCCATGCATGTGGTATGGGCCACGATGCTCAAAATATATCATCTTTGTCCATTGGCTTTGACAGTTGACAAGTCTTGACATGAATTGTAACTATTGGATTTTGGATTGATTTGTTTTTTATTTTATTTTTTATTTAATTATAAGCATGTTAGATATACTTTTCTTATTTAATGATTTTCTTTTTAAATAATTTTGTATTAGGTAATTATCCGTAAATTGAATTCAATTATAATTTTAAAATAAGTAAAACGATTGTAATATTTCCACGCCCTAAAGGCAGAAATTGTGGCCCATATTTCACAATAACATCTATGTATTACCAATTTCTTGGAAAATAAATAATTGTAATTCTAATTTTAATATTATACTAATATTTTAAGTGCGAAAGTGTGTCTGTCTGTCTGTTACCTCTTCACGCTTTAACCGCTGAACCAATTTTTATGAAATTTTGTATAGACAATAGACATACTTTGGGTCCCGAGAACGGACATAGGATATTTTTTACCCGAAAAAGTAGTGTTCCCGCGGGATAATGTATTTAGTAAAGTATCTATTCATTCCTTTTTATTTCATTCACAAGTTTAACTTTAGGTTTAAGGTAGACATTTGACTAAGTATATGGAGCATGCTACATTAGTCAAAAAATTAGAATACTATAGCATAAAGAACTTAGCATTCAATCTTTTAAGTTGTCACCTTAAAGTAGTAAAAGATCAGCTGTGGAAAATAAAATTAGGTGTTCCACAGGGATTCATAAAAGGCCCATTTCTCTTTATCTTCTATGAAAACGACTTTGGTATCCAGTAAAGATAAACAATAACAAAGTAATGTGTAGAGAGAACAGTTAAATTAGGTACGTTAAAATAGTGTTGTCTCAAAAATAGTAACAAAGTAATGATTGATGTTGGCAATTTAATTTAAAATTAAAATAAAACACTAGTTAGCAATGGCTAGTAAGCCAAACTTTCAGTATTTAGTTGAATGCTAAGAAAATAAAAACTATTATATCTACAGTTAAATGATCACAACGCTTGGGAATTATCAATATTTTTAGCAAGTAACACCTTTTCTCCTTATTGTACCTACCTAGGTAATATTATATCCAGAGATGAATGACAAGTGCTATGCTGTTGCTAAGGAGGAGGAGGACCACATCCTGGCACTTTCCACCCAGTGCGCCCAAAAGCCAACCGAAACAGTGTATATGGTATGGTATACCTAATAATATACTAAAATATTAAATTGTACTACCGCACAGAAATGAAACAAATCAAGAAACATTACACAAGGCCAATAACGAAAACATTAACCATATAAGCCAAGAGGACAACACGGCCCACAGGCTATGTACAATAATGTAACATTACTTTACATTTTTAACAACTTAAAAAATAACAGCCAAGTGCGAGTCGGACTCGCGTACGAAGGATTCCGTACCATTATACGAATTTTGTACGTGTTTATTCATTATTTCAATGTATTTGTACGAAGCTTACTATAATGAATATTAATATTATAGTGAAATATCAACAGCTGGTCGTACCTATTTATTTGAATTTTGGCACGCAGATAGTTACTATGACGTATATATCCGTTATTTAAAAGATTTTTTTAAATGTATCCCCCACGGGAGTGCAATGAGGGTCAACGCGGAAGAAGTCGCGCGCAAAAACTAGTCTATAATATTAGAAAAATCCTTGATGTTAACCATGATAATATTATTTTTAAGCTGGGACTATGATCCGGCATCGGGCGGGCCCGGGGAAATTCAGAACACTGAAAATAGAACTCTGCGCTAATATAATAGAGTTAAAAATCGAAGTGTCGAGTGTCAAGTTGTCAGATTTGACATTTGAAACCAAACTCGAGTGTCGATCACTCGATCGTATTACAGTCCCGGACTTAGATGATTTAAATTATTATGATATAGAGTTGAACACTAATCTATACTAATATTATAAAGAGGAAAACTTTGTTTGTATGTTTGTTTGTTTGTTTGTAATGAATAGGCTCAAAAAGTACTGGACCGAATTCAAAAATTCTTTCACCATTCGAAAGCTACATTATCCACGAGTAACATAGGCTAAATTTTATTTTGGAAAAAATAGGGTTCCGTAAGATATTTGGGTTTTTCGGACACAAGGTGTAAAAAATCAACCAGAAAAGTTACTTATTTTGCATACGCTGCCTAAACTATAAAAGATAGAACCATAAAATGTTCTAATTAATTATAGATCTTATAAATATCTACAAAAAAGTCCGCGACACACTATACCTATCTATGTCGAGTGAGGCACAACAACCATTTTTTTATTTAGAAATCTTGAATTTTTTTTGGACTACATTTAAATTCTAAAAAATTGGACTATATTTTACTCATGCTATTAATCCTTACCAAAATAAATTATTTCATCACTAAGTACAGTTTATGTAGATAATATTTGGTCTTTTAATGATTAAAATTGGATGTTTGGTTTTGAAGTTATGGCGAAATTAAAATATTACGATTTCTGCTGCACGGCCCGTTGCGAAGTGGGCGTCGCGTCGTCGCCAAGGCGTGCGAGTTTAGATCTATGAGTAATTTTTTTGTTTTGTGTTTGTTGTAACTATGATGGATAGATACTTGAGTAACTATTTATTTAGTGATTGTTGTATTGTTAGTTCTGAAAAGTGTAGGTATTTCATACGATAAAAGTATACCCACTTACTTATTTCATTAAGTATTAGTAGGTACCTATATTAATTTGTTTCTGTTTGTTTTGACTAAATTTCACCCGTTTTGTTAGAGGTTTAAAGACATTCTGTTATCTGTAGTATTAGTATCAGTATTGTACCCGTGCGAAGCCGGGGCGGGTCGCTAGTAAAATTAATATTTTACTATACTTTTTACTATTAAATTTGATAAATTACTCCCCAAACTATAAAAAAACTTGTACACCGGTTAGTACAGCATTTTCCGTGTTTCATAGACAAACCTAATAGTCAAACCTGAACTAGAAGTTCATCAGAATTCAAGTGTATATTTATATTTTCCAAAATATGTTATCAGTTATGAGATGTTAGGACCGCTGACGTGCGGCGACGACTTTCACTCGCCAAACAACAAACATCAGGTGCTACGGCCAGCGGGTTCTCAGTTTTTCGACTTCGTTTAGTTTTTGACGGGCATCGATATTCTCTCATTTAGAATAATAATACTTTTCTTATTTAGAAATTAGAACTGGCAAAATATTGAAGAATGCGCGTATTCTACAACGTACCCGTATATGAAAGTGTACGCTGCATTTAGCAGCGGCATAGAGGATCTGACCTCGGCGCCAGCGGAGCGTTTCCCACGCCGATGGAGCACATTCAAGCGTGTGACGTCACGAGGATTCGCCACTTTACCGTCGAGTCACGTCACACGCCGACGCGCCGGCCTGTTTATCTACCTATCTACTACGTGAAACCTACCCAGTACCCACTAAGCACCGCTCGGCGCTCTAATGAACACGAGTTAAGTACTGTGATATATGTAGCAGACGGCCAAACCTGTAACGCGGTACAAATATCGTATACTACAAAGTGCATCCCGTAAATGATGAGAGTCCGGTGTGGAACGAGTATGTAAATGTGCCGCGGCGGCGCTGATTCAGCGACCAGCGTGGGCCACTGACCCCACTTTGGTAACATTCTTCATATTATGTATTTAACAAGAAGCCTACTAGATATTATAATATTCATAGCTAATATAATTAATTATACGTTATACAAATAACATTAGCATAAGATTAATTAACTACTCGTTAGTTGCGCACAATCATGGGACAAATTGCATAATAATGTGCCCAATTATGCGAAAACGACTAATTATATTACTGGTAACATAATTATAAGAAAACGTTTTATAATGTGGTCACATTATAAAACGTTTCCTTATAATTATGTGTTCTAAGTACAAATGAAAAGCCTAATATCATATTATTTACGATTCCAAAAACACACAAACTTGTGAAACACGATTTGCTACTTGTGTAAAGACATTTCCAAGCATTAAAATAATTATCGTATGATATTTATTTCTATTCAATTGTTCACATAACAATTACATAATTTATATACAAATACATTAAGAAGTATTCTGTATTGCTAATTAAGCAGTTTGCGAAAGTTTCTCTGTCTTAGAAAAAAATAACCATTTTCTTCTGAGAGCTCGAAAAATCTGCGTTACCGCTAGCGCTAGAGGATAGAAATTAGATTTTTTTTGATTCCCAAAATGTGATTTATCGTCAAAACGAATTAGTAGATACTTTATAGTAAAGTTTGTCGGACTCATCGCAAAAAAGGCACTCACAAAGTTTTACATTTGTATGTGTCAAAAAAATTTATGGTCCTTGTACTGGGGACTATTACTTTTTAGTTTTTACGTTTAGTAAAATATTATCATAGGTACTTAATAATAATTGGATGTTTTGAGAAGCTTTAGAGGAGAACGGCTAATTGACTTCCCAAATACTACTGAGTTCTGTCTAATATCTACTATGTGACATTTTTTATTGCATAAAATTCTGGGCTAAACTTAGTTAGAGCGTGAATGATTTCCTTGTTTTTTTTTATTAAATTTCAATTTTCATTCAATCAGTACGGCTTAATAAGTAAAAATTACGTAGTAACTATTTAGTAAGTAATCTGTTTACCTAATAATACGAGATTGATTCAAATTAGCAATATTATAATATGTAATAATATTTTGACGCACTAACTACTACCTAGTACCTACTACATACACTACCTACAATGAATTATATTTACTTTGGAAAATATGCGAGGCACCAAAATTGTTACATATTATCATAAAAGAAATTCCACCCAGTATAAATAATTTAAAATTGCTGTTATTTAATATGTCTTTTTGGGGTTTTTTTACAGCTATAGAATAAATATTCAAAGTTAACCCTTAACCACCTAGCATATACTTTTGTCACATAACCACCTATCAAGGGTCTGTAGGACCTCAGAGTGAAAACATTCAATATTATAAAAATTGGCACAGAAGGGTTTGGTTATTAATGAATAGTCTGTTTAGGAAATTATTAAACTATTTATTAAAAATAAAAAAATAAGAAAATCAACAATAGTATTTAGTTTAATCTCTGATAAGCGTTAATAACTCTTATTTTAACCTTACACAATCACATCTTTGGAAAATGAGATCCATAAAAATTATTACTTAACATAGGAAATTAGTTATAACTTATTTTAAATTTTCAATGAACAATAAACATAGGAAAAATATAAAATTCTAAAAAACACAAAAAAAATAACAAAATTGCAAACACTTAGAGTTTTTCACGACAGCGAAAACACAGTTTGTTTGATCATTCGAGGCAAATCGGTGCTTTGCACTCGAAACACATATATTGTGTTTTGCGGTTATTATGTATTTTACGAACTGCCAACTTCTCTTCTGCACTGGTGTTACTTGGACCAGCTGATGAAGTGGTCGCGTCTATTTGAAGAATACGTTGAATACCCATCCGTATATCGCTAAACTCGTCGTTCGATGGACTTTCGTTATCTGAAAGGTCGGCCTCCAACCATTGCGCAATATCATCACCATTTAGAGCCATTTTAAAGTAAAACAATGAAAAAAATTGATTTGAAAAAAATCACTTAACCACCTAACAGAGGTCTCTCAGACCCGAAGTGGTAGTTTTTTACTCACCTGTGATAAACGCGCGCATGTACGACCTTGGCGAGCGGCTGCGGGGACTGAGGGGCGCGGAGAAAAGGTACAGGAACGGACAAGTAAACACTTAACTCGGACGCAGAAATATTTACGATTATTAAATCATTGAAGTCTGTGAGACCCATGCTAGGTGGTTAAGGGTTAAAGGATATAATTTCTAAAATCATACAAAATCCTACTTACGTAGGTTGTAAATATGGTAGGTTAAAAATTAGGACAATTATTCTAATTCAGATTTTTTTCATTTATTTCATTTTTAAGTCATACTAAAATTTTTAACCTATTAGTAATTTCCCAACTGACAAAATAATATAATTATACTTTTTAGCTCTATTTTAAAATTTAACAAGATTCGGAACTGGCATACTCAACTAATCCAAAGGTATCGGTAGATATTTGATATGTAGGTACATATATAAATCTACATTTTGAATGAGTCTCATTACAATAGTTACTAATAATATTATTATTGTGCTAATCAATATCTGCGCATTGCGCAATAATGCAATTCCTACAACCGACAATTTCTACTTTCTAAGAATAGCAATAATCTGTATATTATGTTAATATCGTATGTAGTGTGGACTGTGGACTAATCTGCTACTAACACTACTACTTGTACAATGCAACTGACTGCAGAGTAGTGATGTAACGAATATTCGCATTCGCATTCGCGAATATTCGCACATTTTTGTATATTCGCATTCGCATTCGCAAAATTTTTGCGAATGTTTTGCGAATATGAATATCAGAAAACAAAAGCAAATGAGCGAGTTTCTTACGCCGGTTCTTCCCGCCGGACTAGTTTCCGAATCGGTGGTAGACATCATGTAGGACAATTCTTTAAGCGTTATATCTTAACCTACATGGAAATAAAAATTTTGAGTTTGAGTGAGCGGAGCGGAATGAATGACGCCTTATTTAGATCATAGATGAGTTCGTATGAACTCGGCAATACTCGGAAGATACGAACGTAACGAACCCATAACGAACCTTGTAAATGTAAATTGGCACCAAATATGAACAAAAACTGAATATTCGCATTCGCATTCGCATTCGCGAATGTCGGTAGCAGATATTCGCATTCGCATTCGCATTCGCGAATGCTAAAAAAAAGACATTCGTTACATCACTACTGCAGAGGGTTTCACTTCTGCAAGCGGCAGCGCCGGACGATATTACCGGCGCTAGCAGTGAGAAGTATCGGACTCCGGAGTGACTGATAAGTTTTATCTATTACCTACTTTATTTACAACATTTTCCACTTGTATATTGTAATATTATAATAATTGGAAAGTATGTACCACGAAAACTGAACTAGCCTGCCAGTAGTGTAGGGACACCCAAACAGTTAACTTACCTTAAGTGAAGTTCGATCATTATTATATGAAGCATTTAATTTCAAAGATATAGTATACCCACCCAACCCAAGCACATAAGGCTATAAGTATAATATTACAAGCCTTACATGCGTAGCCCTGGGAGTTGCGTACATAGGGTTACCATATCTCAGGATTTGTCCTGAGATTTCAGGATTTTTCGACTCTTCTCAGGATTCCGGCCGGATTTAGCAAATCTAGTGATAGCTCAGGATTTTCAATAAAACACAGGTTACATTTTAAAGATCTCTCTTATTAAACTACTAAAAATAATTTTCTTTTAGTAACAATTGCAGTTAAAATCAATACTTATTTATCAAAGTGAAACAAACTAAAAATAATCTTCTTTTGGTAACAATTGCAGTTAAAATCAAAAAAGTCGCGTAAAACGCGTGCGCAAGATAATAATACGTTTTTGAGAGAAAATTCTCAAGCTGTAGAAAATCTCAGGACTTCTCTAGGAAATCAGGCCTTTTCTCCGGACTTTTGATTTTTTCATCTGGTAACCCTATGCGTACATGACTATTAAAGCTCTAAACTAAAACGTAGTGATTATATTCTCTTTGCTCTAAACAGAATGGTTTTTTTTTGTTTAATTCGTCCCGAAATGGAACAGGCTAAGGTCTTAGACCATACTGCCTCGTCTGTCGTTTGAGGTATTTCTTTGTCTTATTTCTAAATCGTCAAGTCCAAAGTCTAGTCAAAGTCGAAATAAGTAGTCAGGGTAGTCAATTAGTCAAGTCAGTCGATTCAGTAAAGTGGTAGACGCTTTACTGAAACTTCCTAGGGAGTTTTGGCGGGAAACCCAATTTAGCATGCATTTTGTAGAATGTATCACATTTCCACACTAATGCACCTCAACGAATAATTAATGGTTAATATTCCACCACTATAACACATTAAAAACCGAATTAACACGAATTTAGAAAAATAATACAGAAACACAACATTGCTGATTGACTTTCCCGGCAAAACTCCCTAAACAGAATGGTATAAGTCAAAGAGAATATAAAACTATGTTGTAATAAATCTATGAAGCTAGAGGTCATAGACAATAAGTAACTTTTTTTCTTGCCAGTAGATATGAAGATACTACTATAAATACCTACCTACATCGTAAAAAATATATCTACGAAATGAAATGTTTCTTATAATAATGATCGAACTTCACTTAAGGTAAGGTTAATTAATTAATAATCATAATAATTGATTATTATGATAAAAAATGTCAAAAAATGCACGGCAACGTTTTAAGTTATAATTTAAAGGTCAAGTCAGATAAAGTAAAATGTTGGAACATTTTAGATTATATCAAGAAGAAAAGGGATAAAATCATAATATGAACACTGGAGCCAGTCAATACTATTGATAGACTTAGCAAAGTAAGCAAATCTTTTAACAGCCAATGTTATCCCTATCCAATAGGATTTCAGAATGGGAGTAAAATGCAAAACTTTTCTATTATTAATAAAATCATTAAACAACGTTTCTAGACCAAGCTAATTACAAGGTAGTTTTTATTAGACTTGTTTGATATTGTGAAAACAACTTGTTACTAAGATTGATTTCGAAATAAAATTTTTCATCTTCATTTTTTTTGTTTTGCTTTCCTATTTATCAATATTTTTTTTTATGTTGGTCGGCACTTTTTTAGCTAACATGTGGAGAGCCTGGTGGTCTACTTTATGAAGTATGGTATTGTCCCGTAAATCTTTGAAAATTAATTGTCCCACAAACTTCCTACCCACGTACTCCTATCAGTCCTATCTGCGCACTGTCCAGCCGGCCGCATCTCAATATGACCATTATTCATTGATAGTCAACTCATCGTGCCCTTCCGGTGAATTATCTCCGTGCTTTGTCCGGCCCCAAGTGGGTCGGGAGTCAGGACTCGGGAGTCAGCGACCATAACTGCGCGGTCAGGAGATCGACAACGTAAGTATTGGTCCTTCGAGACACTTTTAGAGAATTGACATTATAAAGTAACAAAGAAACACTCGTCAAACTAAATATTTTTCGCTGAAGGATTATAAAGATGAACCGCGTCTACCGTCCGACTGGCTGTCGGTTAGGACGAGATGGACGTACTTGTAGCAAGCAGGCGAGGGCGAGGGCGAGCAGCAGCGGCGCGCGCCGCGGGCTGCGCGGGCGCATCGGGTCAGGGCGCGGGGCGCCGGCGCGGGCGCGCCCGCATGCTCCCGCCGCGCCACACTGCGGCACCACGGGCTGGGGCTGGGGGCTCCGAGCCGAAATCGGCACGACTGTACACAGACACTCTGTCACTGGACACACTCCGCTCGCGTTACACTCGGGGCGCGGATCAGACGTGCGCTCGCCGCGGGGCTCGGACCTTCACTGCGCCCGCGGCGGCGGCCCGCGCGCCCCGCCCCGAGCTTTTAATCCCGCGATTTACTCGGTCCCTCGAAGCTTCTCTTCTCCGACCCGCGGCCGCCCGCGGCCCTATCGCTTACCGGCGTGTTGTGGGATGATTTACATTGTTGACTGACGTTCGCAGTTCGCACACGGCGGCGGCGGCCCGCGACACGCGATACGCTGCGGGCAACGGGTTCGTGTCAGGTGCTTACATATTTGGTAGGTATTCAAATTGCAATCAAATTAAATTTAATGTTCGTGACCAAAACGGGTCAGGTTATCATAATATATTATAATATATCTGTATATATTATACTAGCTGGTGCCCGCAACTTCGTTTGTGTGGCAATAGTAAATGGAAACGGAACCCTTTTTACTCGACTACGGCGAAGCCAAAAGGAAAGATAATAATATTGGCTGCTAATGTAATAATATTATGTTATTACCTAACTGCAGAAAGTGTATGGTATAAAAATAAAGAACTTGAAGAGACCATTCCAAAAAACACAATATTATATTATAGAAAATTATTCAAGCACGAGTCTGGCTCTGAAAAAAAGACATTTATACTAATTACTAACGTTCCCTTTCCCTCCTTCCCTTTTTCCAATCCCTTTAGGGGTTGAATATCGAAAAATCATAATACATTTTAGACTTACTTTTTTTTAGGACTAGGTACATTTACAAAGTTCCAACCCCTTTTTCCCCATAATAGATAAAATTTTAGAAAATATTTAATTAGAGTTTTAGTAAATAATGCAAAAGAGCAACATCACGAAATTCCAAACACATCTGACCACAAACAAAAAAGCTACATACAAACTTTGAATCCCCTTTTTACTCCTTTAGGGCTGAATCCCCTTCTTAGTGGACCTATACGTTTCGAGATTCAGTAGTTTTGCCTCGGCATTGATGAATCAGTCAGGACTCACGACAATGTTATTTCATACTACGTGTAACAAATAAGGTATACCAACCCAAAACCCAGTGATAATACTTATGAAACTGAGCAACTTTCCCCAAGGAACATACCTAGGTCGAAATATGAAAAAAATTTGGACCTATAATACTAGACGACGTTGTTCTGTCTTAAATATGAAGTGGAATGAATAAAATATGACTAGTCCTGCACCTACTCCTACACCTACTCCTACTACTACACCTTCCTACTTCTTCACCTACTCCTACACCAATTCATACACCTAATCCTATACATACTCCTACACCTACACCTACTCTTACACCTACTCTTACACCTACTCCTACACAATAAAAGGTCCGAAAACCTACTTTGGCTTATGCACAACAACCTTGCTAAAGATCATCAGACATCACATGATCAAATGCAAGCGTTTACGATTCTATAAAGGACATATGGACAGACAGACAGACAAACAGACATTCATGTTTTATAGTAGATATTAGACTAGATACATAGATGTTGCCCGCGACTTTGTGCGCGCAAAAGTTAATCTCGCGGGAACCGTAAATTTTTCTGCAATGAAAAGTAGCCTATGTCCTTCCCTGTGGACTCCTCTTTGTACGTGGTAGAGCCATGCTTCGGCACGAATTGGGCCGGCTCGACCGGAGAAATACCACGGGCTCACAGAAAACCGGCGTGAAACAGCGTTTGCGCTGTGTTTCGCCGAGTGAGTGAGTTTACCGGAGGCCCAATCCCCTACCCTATTCCCTTCCCTACCCTCCCCCATTACCCTATTCCCTCTTAAAAGGCCGGCAACGCACTTGCAGCTCTTCTGATGCTGCGAGTGTCCATGGGCGACGGAAGTTGCTTTCCATCAGGTGACCCGTTTGCTCGTTTGCCCCCTTATTTCATAAAAAAAAAAAAAAAGTTTCGGAGTCTATTCAATGCAAACAAACAAACATACAAACAAACTTTTCCACTTTTATCTTTATAATATTATAGTAAAGAAAAAGATTTGCCATACTACATAGATGATAAAACGGGATCAAAATATGATTTGTCGTCACCCACCCGGATCTCCATTTAACGAATAGGCTCGATAACTATTTTTTTAGCATAAATGAATAGTACCTACTCTTAAATAATATATGAGTAACTTCTCACAAGAAACAGTATATGAAAAGTAAATATTATCAAAGGTACAGCGATTTGTATACAAAATTTCGCGTCTCGTGAAAACGCTCCATACTACTCGTAAAATCGTACCTAGAAGTATGCAGGAACATATTTATAAATATCTCCGATATTTGTGCTGTGTGCATTTAAGTTCATACTTACCATAATAAATGTTTTTGTATAATATGATGTAAGTAAAATAATGATGTAGGTTTTGTTTACTAATTTAGAAAAAAATAACTTTTTTGTACTTTTTAGATGTTTCTAATTAGTACAGTAGTACACATAAAATATTATACTTTTTTACATTTACCAAGTATTAATGCCATAATATTACTGAGTATAATAATGAATTAGATGTAGTGATTATCCCTATTCAATACGCTCTACCCATGGTTCTACCAAACACCCTGTATATTGGTTTTTTATTTATTTATTTAAATGCACAATACACATCACAATCATTGCTTAATATAAGTAATTCCTAATACATAATTATTTGAGCTGGATCGCAACGTAACAATTAAGTGCATACAACTAAACAGTAATAATTAGTTAACAATGTCTCTACATTAAATATAAATAATTACAAGTTACAGCGTTATATTTACGTGATACGTATAGGTTAACAAGAGTCTTCTATGTTATGGAGGATGTTTTTCACATTTTTTGTATAAGATTGGAAATTGTTATCAAAGATGTCTAATTCTGGATTATCTTTTACAAAATCATTTCATTGCCGGGCCATACGCGTCAATAGGTTGAAGTAAGAGATGTTGTTTTATAAACTTGTAGAGCCAATATATTTGTGCATTTAGCTCTACGAGCACTACGTTAGAAAGTAAATCCGGAGAATCGATAAAATAATGTATGATTTTGTATAAATATAATAAATCGAAATATATGCGTCGGCTTTCAAGAGTCTGGTATTTCAAAGTTGGCGATAACAAAATTTTCTCTGAACGCGCTCTATGTCCTCTATATGTACCTGATAATTTGGCGACCATACGGGGCTCCCGTATTCTAAAATAGTTCCCACTACGGCTGAATATATTATAGATACAAGGTACTTCTAGGTTTTCTGAAATCTTTAGTTGTTCTCAAAACGAATCATTGTAATTGATTTGCCTTGCAAGTTATATGACCATAATGGGCCCGAGAAGAGAGTTTTTCATCAAAGAGGATGCCTAAATATTTTACTATTTCTACGCGGCTAAGTTCTTGACCATAAATATTATATTTCCAGATAATTTTGTGAGGCTTTTGAGTAAACGATATGACAGAACATTTGTGCCGGCCAACAAAAATAATTCATCTAGGTAATATTTTTTGTTGTCTGCTATAAGACGTGTGTCAGACGTCAGTATTATGTGGGGTGGCAATTTGGTCTTACCAGTTACCTAGGAATTTACCATTCTGGTTACATATTCTCAGTTAATTTGCAAAATATTATAAATAGATGTTACCTTCGACTTCGGAGGCGCTAAAGGAAATGCCGTTGGAACCGTACGTTTTGCAGCGATAAAAACTATCCTAAGTATGTCCTTCCCTGTGGTCTATTCTATCTGTTCCAAGTTTTATGAAAAACGGCTAGTTTCTAAGACTAGAAAAATTGAAATACGTAAAAAAAAACAAAGAAACAATTCTTTTCTCTTTATAATACAAATTACGACGAGGTAAATCAAATTACGACGAGGTAAATAGTGCTCTCTCTAAAATAGTACATTGGTTTAATGTTAATAATTTACTTTTAAATTCGAATAAAACAAAATGTTTAAAGTTTACTTTGCCCAATGTTAGGCAAGTTCAAACCAATATAGTATTAAATGACGAGAAAATGAACTTAGTGGACACCACTGTATTTTTAGGTATAACACTAGATAGTAAATTACAGTGGGGTCCTCATGTTGCGAATCTTGCAGATAGACTCAGTTCTGCAGCATATGCAGTCAGAAAAATTAGGGAAATTTCTGACGAAGAAACGGCGCGACTTGTTTATTTTAGTTATTTTCACAGTAGAATGTCTTACGGCATTCTTTTATGGGGAAATGCCGCCGACATTAATACAATATTTGTGCTGCAGAAGCGAGCAATACGTTCTATTTACAAAATGTCCTGCTTTGAATCTCTGAGAGAAAAGTTTAAAGAAATAGGAATTCTGACCGTCGCTTCTCAATACATTTTAGACAATGTGTTGTATGTTAGAAAAAATTTAAATATGTTCAATACGAAAAGTAATAATCATTGCATGAACACTAGAAATAAACACAAATTAGACATTCCGGTGATCAGACTAAGTAAAGTTAGTAAATCTTTTAAATGTCAATGTACACGCCTATACAATAGAATCCCAGAAAACGTTCAAAGTCTGTCTATTAATAAATTTAAAAAAGTAGTTAAAGAACGTTTGTGTGCTAAAGGTTATTATTTAAAGTCAGTGATTTCATTAACGATTGCACACCTTGGGAATAAGATGGCCCCATGCGAGGCTGCTTTTATGTACTTAAGTATGTTTTATGTACTTATGACTAATGTTATATAGATTAAGTTACAACATTGTAAAAATATTTTTTTGAAAAGAACAATTTTCCCATCTTTTTGTTAAAAGGTGGCCCCGACTTAGGGATGTTGAAAAAATATCGATATATCGATATATCGATATTTTGTGTTCGATATATCGATATTTTTAGCCGATATTTTTTGATCCGATATATCGATACATCGATACAAAAAAACAAATATCGAAATTCGTATCAAAATAGATATTTTTTTTATTTATCATCTCATGACGATATAACTAAATTCGCTAGAATATAAAGCCGTAAAATATTGAAAAAAAAAGTTGTTTTGCAGAATCCCATTAATCTAATCTGTGATAGTGAGTGCGTAACTAACTGCCCTGAAAACTGAATGGATCTAGTAACTATGGATAGACTCCGAATTTTGTAATTGCTAAAAAGAACTGTATTACCTTGGTAATAGAGTGTATTTCACAATGCACGTATCATAGAGGCAAATCCGAGCCGAGCGAGATAGCCAGAATATAAGATAGATAGGCCGTGTGTCTCGTTCTTGCATGTTGCCAACCAGAAAAATGTTGGTATTTATAAAAAGTTACTTGAAAAGTCTTAGATAAAACAAGTGTACTTTATTATTATTTTAACAAATATTTATAACTAAGTATATTAAATTCTAATTAAAAAAGTTAGAAATAGTCATTTAACACTAAATAAAAATGCAATTTACATTAAATCCTTTTTCTTCTTTTTAATTAGATGGTATCATTCGCAAGACAATAGATACGCCATTACACATATTTTATGCTGAACACCGGGTAATATTAAAATTGAAAATAGTTTTTATTTCTTACTTTATATATCTCCGTAACTATGTTTTTATTATTTATTTGATGATCTGTTAGATCTGAATGGTTAGGTCAAAATGGTGAAAAAATGTATATATATTCTTGTCGAAGTGAAAGTTATGCTGGTTGCAATATTTCGTTTATTAGTAACATTAGTAAGTTAAATGTAATGTTAGTCTAGTTATTCTAGCAAAAAGTGTTAACATTAAAGCAACTGACGTTATTAAGAGTTATAACAGCT
Organism: Glaucopsyche alexis; assembly: GCA_905404095.1. Classification (NCBI taxonomy): domain Eukaryota; kingdom Metazoa; phylum Arthropoda; class Insecta; order Lepidoptera; family Lycaenidae; genus Glaucopsyche; species Glaucopsyche alexis. The sequence continues at coordinate 31,526,189 of FR990045.1, read as the reverse complement.
GTACTACGTTTTGTTATAAACTAGTCAGTAGCGACACGCCTAGAATCGTAGTAAGTACTGAGAAAAAAACGTGTGTAGTCGAGTATGATAATATTATAGGTACAGTTTTTATAGATTTCTCAACAATGAAGAAATGCGACAAAAATGGCTGAATAGTGTTTAAGTAAGGCAGAGAATTACATAAAAATCTGTTGCAAATTGGTCTAAAAATTTTTGACCGATATATCGATATATCGATATTTTTTTCGCGATATATCGAGACCGATATTGATATTTTTTCAAATATCGATGTATCGATATATCGATATTTTGTTTCATTTTCGACATCCCTGGGCCCCGTGCGAGTTTCTTACGCCGGTTCTTCTCGCCGGGTTAGTTTCCGAACCGGTGGTAGGCATCATGTAGGACAATTCTATAAGCGTTATATTATAACCTACATGGAAATAAAAAAAAATGAGTTTTTTTTTTTAATATTAGAAGGTACTAGGTACCTATAGATTATATTAGTACCTCCGGCCGCCGCTGTATGTACTGCCGCGGACAATGCACGCTAACTTTGACGCGTTAAATCAGCGCTGCCTAGTTGGTATGTAAAAGTTTATTTTACTAAGAAGATCTGGACAGTCAATTTCGCTGTCGAGTTTTTAAATTGCTGTAGTGTGTTCGATTTTCAGCTCTATTACATTATCACAGATTTTTATTTGCTCTGTCTTTTTGTAGCTGGATAGATTCCGGATGCGTGTAGTCCGAGCCTTAATGCCGGTACAGTCGCGCCGGTCGGTGGCCGAGATGTGTCTCGGGCCGTCTCGGGCTTCGGCCGCAGTCTTTAAATGAGTGGTATTGTTCGGCCAATCAGCGTTATGTGATCATGTCGTCAGCATGTCGTCGGTCGTACCGCTCGACCGCTTCGAATGACACCGCTGACCAAATAACGTTCTGTTGGTAAAGAATAGAGACAAAATATTACCCCTATCCAATATCTATAGCTAGTACTGAACAGCCCCTTAACTGTCTAATAGGTACTATGAGAGTACGAGAGTAACATATAACCTACGTTTGTGCTAATTACCAGGAATAAGGAAACCTCAGGACAAGTAATGACAGCTATTAGAGCCCAGATAATCTGGTTATTTATTGAGAATTTCTTGTAAAAAATAAGCAAATGCATTGTAGAGTAAGCGACATGTGGACAAAAACCTGTCCCCACGTGGCGCCGCGAGCGCTGCGCGTGCGCGTGAGAACCCGCGCCGTATATGGCCAGCACCCGCGGCAGTCCGCACGGTCTGCGGGGTGCGGAGTGTGGACACCGGCCACCGAACGCCATGGCCCATGTGGCGCACTTCTCACGCAAATAAACGTACCGTCAATTATCAATTATGTCGCCCATGCGGCTGTGCCGGACTGCCCGGCTGGCGCGTGCGGCCGGCGCGCGGCGGTCGAGCTCCTTTGTGACTTCTGAGGAACGTTCCTGGCGCTTATCCACCGAGGTGCTGTTAGCGCGTAACGTTCAGAACGACGTTAATAATGTCCCTCTCAGAATGATTAATTGTATGTTGAGTGAACGAACGTATTAAATAAAAATGAAGGTATATAAGTAATATAGGAATTCGTCTTTGTATATAACTTAATATCATACCTAATAGGGCATCGCCACTCGACAGTGGACACGCCTGCCACAGTGCGGCGCGAACTGTCCCCACGCACCCAGCCCAACAGCCCCACAGCCCCACAGCCCCACAGCCCGGGGCGCACGCCTGCACCTGACTCCCATCCGCAGACAAATAAACGACTATAGTTTATTGGCAGGTTTACAATTTATATCTATACTAATATAATAAAGATGAAAAGTTTGTTTGCTTTGAATAGACTCAGAAACTACTGGACCGATTTTGATGAAATTTAGCACAGATGTAGAGTAGACCACGGGGAAAGATATAGGCCTTTTATCGTGGAATAATTATTTTTAATTAAAAAAATTAAACCGACTTCCAAAGTAAAAATACACAAAAAAGTATGAAATAAACCTTATTATCTAAATAATTCCCCTTTTAAATTTGGCTAAAATTGTAACTATTTCTCTACTCGATATCCTACAATATTTTATAGAACTCACGTTCATATTTGCTGGTACCGACTTCAAAATTATGAAGATTTAGTAGAGAAATAGTTAAAATTTTAGCCAAATTTAAAAGGGGAATTATTTAGAAAAAATGTTTTATTTCACACTTTTTTGTGTATTTTTTACTTTGTCGCGGGTCCCATCGGGTCCAATCATACAAAAGTTTACAAAAATAAAATATAGAATATTCAAAGTTAATGATATTACATTTGTGAAGCTTCGATCAATAATACAATTGATCGAAGTTGTGAAGCCTGTAGCACCCTGTAGTGAGAAGTGGGATAACGCCTGGGCTGGGGACAATATTGAGTATGGACTGTGGAGTCGGCGGTGCGGCGCGGGCGTCATCCTCGCCGATAAACATTGTATTGTGTGGTATGCCGTATGTTAGACAAATTGAATGAGCGTGTCGGTGGTCGCGACTCGCGGGAACCGGTCGCTCGCTGCGCTACACGCTCACACACACACACACGCATACATGCACGCACACACGCCCGCGGGCCCAGTGCTCACCACCTCAGCTCTGTAGCAAATCAGTTTTATGAATGCTTTTTAATATCCAACCCCGGCCGCCGTAAAACGTTGCTCGCTTTGTTCCTGTTGCAGCCGCCCGGCCCGCGCCCGGCCCGCGCCCGCGCCCCCGGTTATGGGCCGCTGTGCTCGCCGCGCGGTGAGCGCACCAAGAATTTCAGTTTAGCCCGGGATCCAATTATTGCTTCTTTGTTATAGTTTTATTGTACCAAGCCCCGTAGGTCTAATATTGCCACAAGTCGTAACTCGCAAGACGTTCATTTACATTACTCGTAAGTCGTATGTGGTGTGGAGAGATTTGGCAATGGGCGAGGTTTATATTATATCAAATAAATCCAGTCATTTATTTCACTATCACATATTATTATAATATACTATATATCGTAGGTGACCATTTTTATATAAAATTCATTTACTAAGCAGGCTTTTAAGGAGATAATTGTGTATTGTATGTCGTAAATGCGTACTAAACGGTATTTTTTTTTAACGGACGAAGAAGCTGCTCTTCTTCGATAAGAGATGTCAAACGGCTAGCTGTTTTCAATTACAGACTACGAGCACTACGTTTTTGATTCATTCAATGTTTTTGTTAAATTGTAAGTTAATTATGATGAGCTCTCTGCTCTGCTAAGATTGTGGTGCGCATGCGGTATGTCCGGTGTCATGCTGCACAACTATCTGCCGCAACATTTCCCCGATGCCCGTAACGAGAACCGCAGTAAAGCCCTTCTCGTGTTTTGGTTATCCGCTGATTACACAGAGATCATAATAATTATATATTACTAGCTGCGGCCGCTCGGCGCAAACCGGTACCCTCTTCCTCCCCCCCTCTCCCCCCACACCGCCCGCGCGCACCTGCACCCGGGACGCGCTGCGCTGCGCTCCGTTTATTTTTAGCGAACAGGTTAAGAGTTAAGACGAAGAAGTACGTCATTTCTACCTGTACACGGATTCGCACGAGGCTCGCAAACCCGATTACATCGCGGCCGCCGCCCTCCCCCGGCCGGCAGAGCCGGACACCAGTCGCCGGATCTGGCCCTGCACGCACCTGACGCTGGGAGCGGATACGGCGCGGCGCATGCCAATGAAATTAGCAAGAGAATTAGAGCTCACAACATAATGTGTGCAATACGCAGGTGCTTCCTATTTGCCTTACCCTGCCGAGTGCCATGACCCAGTGGGCTGTGGGATGAACGACCGGCGATGTTCTAGCCGCGGCCCGCGAGATCCGGCGCACGAGCACAGGACGAGTCCGCAGTCCGCACCGACCGGGTCGGTCGGTGCGGACTGCGGACTTACACGTCCAGCCGAAGTAGCGTTTGTGCAATTTAAATGAGCTTAGTAGTGTGAAGTGTCGACTGTAGCGCGACGTAGAGCTGGAACTGTGTGTAGTCGGTCAAAAGGCACGAGATTTGGGACTGACCACACGTGACACGAGGTATACTGTAATATAAAATATATTGATAACTATTAACTATATAATATTATATTGTAAATTGTAATACTGAAAATATTTGCACACTATTAAGGTATATAGTAGAATACGTTGAACTCAAATAAATTATAAATGTAAACACCAGCTGGACCATATTCTTAGCAAATAAATTAATTTCAAATTTCGAATTGAACACGAGGAAAACGGCAGGTACGGACGGCTAGGTAGATCACAGTAGAGTTCTCAGCACATCGAGTACCGACAGTCGAGGCTCGAGCATATGTTTGCAGTTAAGTGCAACTTGCAGGCGAGCATAGGCCGGCTCCGAAGTCCGACTGGAGACGGGCAGCGGGCAGCGGGCACAATGGACGGAAGCTGCGCGTCGCGGCGCGCGGCGGGAATGCGGGCGGAGGGCGCGGGATGTGATTTCATTTGGCTCATTGTGTGGTTTCTTGCGAGTTGTGCTGTCGGCAGTGGCGGCGCGAGAGGGGGGGGGGGTCTTGAGCGACCGAGAACAGAGATTTTAAAACGAGCGCAGGGCTGACACTCGAGTCTCAAACTTGTTGTTTCCTAATCCTAAACAACAAATTGAGACCATGCAGCTCGTTTAATGCATGAAACAAAAATAAACTTTGTAACTATAACACAAGATGAATGTCTAAATATTTTAGACCCGTGACGGAATTTAAATCAAAAGATAGGTAGAAAGAAGTAGGAAGAATTCTAATTTCCTTCCCTAAGATAAGCGTCAAAGAACTGAAGAAGGTGAGTTGGTTACGAAATAATCGTATCTTGTAATGTTGTAACCTAACATAATACAGTGGTAACTGGCAGCCCTGCGGCCGCGTGCCCGCACGGCGCGAGCGCGTGACGCGCCTGCTAACCGCCCGCAATCGTTCCCTGGAACCCGCCGATACACCGCCACTCGCCAGACCAGAAACACTCGCTAAATGTTAGCAAACTCACACACATGAGATCAGGGGTGATGGACTCATGATTCCGTAGCAACTGTGACGCTCCTACACAGTTTTTTCGTGCAGATGTAAGTAACTCAGTATGTGTTGACTGTTGACATTATAATTTGTAAACAAAATATAATATCTCCACCGGCGTGCGGCGCGTTCGTCGGAGCGGAAGATCGCTCGCGCGGCGCTCCGCAGCCGCCGGTCAATTTCTTAACATCCACGTCTCATTACACACGCTCCTCCCCCGTTCTCCGGTCGAGCGAGAATCTCCGTAATCGCATTAGCTGGAGATTAATTACGCCCCAGCCGCGTCACAACTCACAGCGGCCGGCTGACGCGTGACGTGCGCGTTATGACACACGCGAGCCCGTCACCAGTCACCGTGTCACGACTCACGTCACACGTGTGTCACACATCATATTATAATATGTTATGATTTCTTTAATACTTTAGGCATTTAACAAAAAATTATCGCTTTATATTACGTGACATGACAATCTCCCAGTCTACTTGACTTTATTAATGCAGTCTCTCCAAAATAATGGACTGCAGAATCCTGCAGGGATGCTCACACTGCAACAATCTTAAAATTCATTGAACTTTTATTACTGAGCAAGTTAAGGAAGTATTTAGGAGCCAGTACAATTGTAATAATTTAGCACAAAACAATTAACAGTCGCCGGCCGAATGTGAGAATAACTAGTGGCCAAGTGGCGAGCACCCGGCCGGCCCCGCGTCTTACGTTACCGGCGACCGCCTGACGTCACCTCTGTCTGGTCACAAGTTCACAACTGACAGGAGCCAACCTCTAGGGCACTCGCTGCCTGCAGGAGCTGTGCATAACAGTATGAAATATATACAACCTGTGTGCAAAAACATTGTGCCATCTGCACAGATTACAGCCAGTCCGGTTCAAATGTGGTTACCAGTTTACCACCAATTGCATGCCTTCTGATATTTTGATACCACTCAGGGGTGCCCGGGTAACTAGCAACAACGTCGCGTGTTATAGACGCCAGCCAGCTCAGCGGACAATTCGCTGTTTGTTTAGGACAACAACTTACCCGACTCCGCCGCGCCTGGCCGCGCCCTCGTTAGGTATACAGAGCACGCGGACTGCTCTCGCGACCGTCGCCTCGCGCCTCGGTTACGAAGTCGTAGGAAGGAGTGTGTCCTGGCCCCTGGGCATCTGTGATGTGTCGTAACTCGTACTTGGACAATATTCAGTAATGCTTAAAATGTTCTGGTAGCTCGTTACCTTGCTACCATCTTGGTAAAGTATTCATAATATATTTCTTTGTACTACATATTCAGAAATTTTCAACAAGCAAATTGTATAGTTTCATCTTAGTTAAAAACGAATGAATGATGATCGATGATGTTTCCGAAAAATACTAACATACATGAGGCTTACACGTTTCAACAGTTTTAAAAATTCGTGTAAAATAGTAATATAATATACTAATGTAATGTAAATCAATCAACTTAATACACCTCCATGACCTAGGAACATTGAAAACTTTTTTGTTCGCAGGGCAGGATTCGAACCCGCGTCCTCCGGCTTGAGCGCAGATGCGCTAACCACTCAGCCGCAGCGAGGCAATCATAAATGTATTTAGGTACGTACATAAAACTATTAATTCGTTAGTAAATTTGTGTTTTGTTTTATCAAAGTCCGTAGACCGTAATACGTGTACACAGGTGTGTGTGGGTGTGAATGTGTGAGAACGGTGCTCATCAAGTGGTTCGGGCGGAGCGCGATGTTTTGTAAGCACTCGAGTGGTCGAGTCCCGGCCGCAGTGTTTGTACACAGCGAGGCTCAAATTAACGAGGCCGAAGTTTGTCGATGGTCCGAACTAGTCACCGCCGGGAAAACAACGGCCGCGGCCAGGTGCGCGCCGCTCCCTCCCCCTGCCCCCCGCCCTCCGTCCGCCGTGCCCCTCTTCGGTAAACACCGCCCCTCTGCGGATTGCGGTGGTACAGGGGTTTGCTGTACATCATCTACTGCTAGCTAGTAGAAAATGATGTCCCTCCTCCTTAGTAAATGCCGTCAGGCTGTCATTTTTGGCGACGCGTGCTGACCGAAAATTTTAGCTCTACATTTGTATAGAGTGTAGCCCGCGCATCGTACCGACAAGCTCGGGGCTGGCGGATAGCCGCTCGTTATAATTAATAGGTCAAGTAGCCGGGTAGCTGGCATCTCCCGGTCCTGTCGTTATCCGGCAGCATCACACCCCCGCCACCCGCCGCCCCGCAGCCCCCGCCCGCCTGCGCCCGACCTCACAAAAAACGCAGGTAGCGTCGATCATAGAGTCATTGATTCTCCACGCAATTAGCTTCCAAAATCCAAAACGCTCCGCTCCTATGACGTTGCGGAACTTTAGTAAATCACAGTATTTAATTTTACACAACTTGTACAACATACGGACGGAATAAGGATCGATCATGAAACATATACATATATGGGATCGATATAATGTAACGAGAAATGAATGGAGACTACTTAGGTTGCCCATGCTGATAATATCAACACTTCATCTTCAAAGAATAATGCGATTATATTATGATCACGTTCGTAGGAAAGTAGAGAAGAGAGACGAGCCCGAGGAGAAGAGATAGGAGTAGAGACACGGTATCACATAACTATACAGTGTAAACCTTTTATAATGACATCATTAATTACGACGAACCGGGTATTACTACGAATTGTTGAGGACCGTTAACTTACAATATGAACATATTTTAATTAATTTATATCAAATTATTGGGTATAACGACATACGTACGTCCATAATTTTTCGCTCCTTGAATGTCTTTACAATCGGTTTTCACTGTACGTCTTAGCTAAGCTTCGGTCTGCAGACACGAATAGCTCCCGGCTCGCTATCGCTGGGACTTGGGAGCGATCTTTGAGTGTGTGTAGATCGTGTGAGCTGTTTGCACTCGAGGTGACACACACCAGACCGCCACTTGTCGCGTCATCTGCTACCTGAAAGGGTTAAGTAGACTCCTCTGTAATCTTCACGAGTATTTTCTAGCTCGTTTTGTCTCCGTGCCCGCGGGACACGACGTGGCGCCGACCGCTTTTTGCCCGCGCCGGATATCGGTGGACGGTGACATACCCGCGAGCACGACAGTATCAGCTCCGAGTTCCGACATAGCTGCCATACTGTCACGCCGCGCCGACCGCACGACGCACAAAAACTGCCTCCTCCTCATAACTACATATTACAAACGATGCACAAGCATAACATAACTACACTGAACCTACGCTGTATATTGCTGTACGCGTGTACATACTACAGCCCTCAGGTCGCTGGATTTTAAAATCTTTACAACCAGCTTACCGAGTACCGACACAGTTAGCTCTACTTGTTACCAAGTTACAACTCGCAGTGTCCATGCTATGAGTGAAAATTAGCTGTTTCTTTTTTCTTGGTTCTGTAGAGGTTTTACATAACGTATTTTTGTTGACTGGTTCTCTTCGTAAATTAAATGTTGTGCACACAATATAATTGGATGTAATAAAAATAATGGATGAAAAATAAAAATAAAGTTGCAGGTACGAGTCTCATACCTACATTATCGATAGGTCCATTATGTAACTGAGCCGAAATTCTGTGTACTCAGACAAGATTCTCTGTACTCGGTTCGCAAGTCCCAAGACATTGCTCTGTACCGTGCCCCACCCCCCCCCCCCCTCGGCCCCCACACCGCGCCGGTTACCTGTATCAGGTATGATGCAACGACATCAGTTTTTCCACTTCCTCCTGTCCGCCGCCGATTATTTATTGATGAGCATCGATCGGCCTGAACTCGTCCACTACATAAAAACATGATATTGAGCTATAAAGTACAGGAGTACAGGATAACACGTCATCGCCGGTGCGTCAGGCGAGTTTTTGTCGAGTTCAATTCTTCCTTGATATTTTATGACACGAGTTTCTTCACGTTATATTGTAGAAGTAGATTTACTCTTAAGGCTGGGACTATATGCTCCGGAATCCGTAAGTCTATTATATATTATAACTATTTCGGAGCATATACAACAATAGAGTTAAAAATGTCGAGCTGTCATAATATACATTTCACTCGACACTTGTGTGTTCGATTATCAGCTCTATTATATTTACGCAGAGTTCTATTTGTAATTCTCTGAATTTTCGCCGGTGTTCCGGATTCCGGAGCATGGCGTAAGGGTCAGTTGAATCACATGCGAAAACATTTGCCTACCCCCAAAACTAGAACGTAGACATAGACACAGGTTGAGAGCTAGTGCGCTCATCATTTGGTACTACACTCTACACTCCACGTTTGTTATTTTATAATAATAAACTCTGTTCCCATCCGATAGGAGATAGGACATGTAAAATATTGTGAGTTGTGACTAGAGATGTGATAAACGGCTTAAAATTAAAAGTTAACTTATCCGTTATTAAATATTCAATAGCAGCTTTTTTTAACTGCTTAGTTGCTTAGTTGCTTATTTGATTATCTACTTATTGCCACTTATAAGTTATAATATTTTTTGCGCTTATGTTACGTTTTTCGATCGCTTAAACTGATTTAAATTAACTTTCCTTCGTACTTTGCAGGCTTAGGACTGTCTGAAATCTGAATAATTATTAATATAATAATATGAACTCATAAAAATGTTTTTACATGTTGATAATATGCATTAATTTTAAATGTTGCTTATCATTAGTAATAGTTGATTTATAGGATAACAAACATCGCCACTTTTTCCACCTCATTTCTTTCAAAGTAGTTCCATAAATTACTGTTCCAATTCACGTCGTTTATTCGTCATCTTACGACAAAAACTTAATAAACTTAATACTAAAACACTACACGAAAAGTTTATATTACGTCCATATGGACCATTATTATATTTATTATTTACATTAAAACTTCACGGTAAGCCACCAAAGCACCACTATTACGATTAAAATACGAATTATTGCGTAACGTAATATAACGTGTTTTCGTCAACCCGCAAAGCGCAACTAACAAAAAGTGAATAAACACGAAAAAGCTTAATAGTTATAAGTACAAAAAATAACCCGTTTAAATAAGTGATGAGCTACATTAAAGAATTTTCACTCTTATTGCGCTGTCATAAGAACTATTTTTCTTTGCTCATACCACACTTATGGCTTTATGACTATAAACGATATGAACGATAATTATAAGTGATAAACGCTTAAATTTTTAAACGACTTTACAACTTATTTATAAAAGCACGCTATTTTAAACGCTTTACGTTATAACGGCCATCTCTAGTTGTGACCAATTAGCGCATCGGCGAGGGTCAGCACCAGACGTCGGCGCGGCGCGGGCGTTTGATAAATGATCGCAAATTATTCAATAGAATCAGGAAGAATGAAGCAGGTAAACAGTGTTTTATATTGATTAGTAGCCTATTGACTATTAACCATAAGCCAGCCGCCAGCCGCCATTACGCGGGAATGTGCACATGACCACTGCACATGAGACGTGTCCTTATTATTTTTTACCGTCCGCGTCGAGTTAAATTGCTGCATGTACGAGTATGATGAATGTATAACCCGACAACTCGCAACACTGAACAGCGAACACGCCCCGCGCCCGACTATTGAGTTATTTCTGCTATGTCGCTACATGCTTTTAAAATTAAAATAACAGGTAGATATGTGGTATTTTAATAAGTACTTACGCAATCAATTATTTATTTTTCTTACACAAAGCTTTTTGCTCTGTTGCGACTTGTACCCTAATTTAATAGTATATGTAAGGGAACGATAACCCAATTGAAGTAGAGCGCCCCCAAACGGGAAGTCGGACAAGATCCCGAATTCGAATAAGAATGGTTATAATAAAATAAAAAAACTGTAAAACGTTCGTCTCATTTGTTGCGTATTGTATAACTCGGAGCCTCTCAACTAGAAACTAGCTTATCCCAACCCTGCACCAGAACTCTACATTTATTTATGGGATAAACACATTTAACATGAGCACGGATGGGCTTTGCAAATTAAAATATGAAATAGTGGCAGCAGTGACAATACGCGGCTCGGATATCTATTTATTGAGACCATATTGGCGAGTGGTTATTGTTTTGCGGAGTTTTGCGCGGAGACAACAGCGCAGATGTGGCGACATTTGGCGCGCCGCGGGCACGCGGGCCTCGCGCGGGTATTGTGGGCAACCCCCACACCCCGTGCGGTATGGCACGCCACAGTATTATTTATAGTGTATACAATTATGATTGCTATTGTATTCCCTACTCACTGCAATGTGCACTTGTTTACAGCGATACAAAAGAACCAGTGCTTCGGACGACTTAGAATATTTGTCGTACAAATAAATCATTAATTCCATCACGATTCTTGAGTCCTCACTTATCTATCTTCGAGAAATGCTAATTTACTTGTATTTACAGCTAGAAACGTAGCTAACCTGGAGCTTCTCACCGGTACCAGTACGGTACGGTCTCACAGGACATAACACGGAGTGTGTCGTGTAATACATTACGTGTCCAATTGCACGATTAGCGCCGGGCACCGGGCGAGTGTTCGGCTAACGGAGTCACGTGCGCCATCAACCTGCACACTCACCGTTACGAGTGTCTCGACTCTCGTCCCAACTCCCAATACGACGCGCGTTGTTCGCGCTCTACTTTGCTTGAGGTAGAGTAGACAAACGTTTTGTACAATTTGCAATTGATTTAAGCCTCGATAGAGTAGATGTTCGGAGGTGAGACAGACGTCGGAGGCAGCGGGCGGCCCACTGCGGCCTCATTACGGCGGTCGGCGCTGCTCGCGGCCGGGGGGCAGACCTCTTGTATTTGTCAAAATAGACCGCGGCATTAGCATATCTCCCGCCGTCTGCTCCCGCCGCGCTGATGTGCGCCCTCTTCCCTGGTCGTAAGGTCCACTATAGGTTAGCAGGCGACCAGTCCGAGTACTAACAACTTTATCGCGACGCGAGCGCCCGCTGCGAGACCGATTGGGAAATTTGCAAATGAAATAAATTGAAACGTGCAATAGAGACTGCTAGTTGCTACAGTTATACTGTACCAGTTTACTGTTCGCTTGCATCTGATTAATGTTCATCAATGATGTAAATTTAATATTAGTATGGTCACAATTATTGTATCCCTGAGTGTATCAGTATCAGGCAAACATCAGTTGGCAGTAACAGCCTCCGTGGTCTAGTGGTTAGAGCATTGACTCTCGACTCGGAGATCGTGGGTTCGATCCCGCATTGGAACAACAAAAAATGTTGTTTCCAAGTTTGGTTAGGGCAATGCAGGCTGATCACCTGATTGTCTGACAAGAAAGATGATCCATGCGTCGGATGGGCATGTAAAAAGTCGGACCTGCGCCTGATCTCTCGTCAGTCGTGTCGGTTATCCGTCCCACTGGATTATGAGAGTAAAGGAAGAGAGCGCTCTTGTGTACTGCGCACACACTTGGACACTATAAAATTACTCCTACGTAACTGGCCTGGTTTCAATGAAACCGGTCACCGTCACCGATATCGGTGTGAGGAGTTATTATTATCAGGCAAAGGCGTATGTAACGCTGAATAGTTTTAGCACATTGTACTGAGGCTCGGTAAAAACAAAGAGGATTAAGATTTTTAAATAACACACAACATAACATGAGGCCTCAGTCCTCAGACCAAATACAAAAGTGAAGACAGCGCATTGTCAAACAAAGAGTAAGGCCGGTTTTTTTATGTTCATAAATTATGTATTGTGCGTATAGCTACGTACTTCATATATAAAAAAATCACACACCGCGATAGCTCGTCTTTCAAGGTAAAGCGTAGTTTCGTTACATGTGTATGCGTGACACTGTGTAAGTACACGGAGAGGCGTAGTTTAGACCGGCTGTACTGTGGGGTTCGCAGAACTCTGTCCTCACTTGGGTTGGGAGTTGGGACTTGGGAGAAGTCGCCAAGCGGCGAGGGGCGCGGGGGACGCGGGGTCACAGAGACCGCAGCACATTCCGCGCTCATTATTCATCGCTCGCCGCTCGGCCGCTTATTTATTAGCCGTCCGCTGCAAATGAGCCTCCTCCCGCGAGCGATCCTTCACTATCGCGGCCGGCGGTGGTATTTGCGTTTATTTATCCTATCGTTTTATATGGACGACGCGAAATTTGCACACGATATGTCAAACAACACTTATTTACCTCGCTCTACCTCACCTATGCTCTTCTACTAGATTTATTTCGAATGCAGCTATTTAAATCTAACTGCATAGTTATGTAACGTACAGTTTTATATGTACCTTCCTGTTTACTGCAATCGTCGATATAAAAAATGCAATGTATGTATAATAATGCAATCAACGTGAGACTACTACATATTTAATAAACTACCTTTATTTTATATTACTATTTGAAATATTTTACTCTTGTGTTATATATGTTGTTTGGCCACCATAACGCTGCGCTGCGGCCTGCGGTGCTGCGACCGGCGGTAATGTGCACACTCATCAGGTCACGCGGACCGCAGCACGCACGCGGACGTACGGGGTCCGCGCGGTCCGCGCCGGCTAATCGGCCGGCAGATGAGCTAGCGGTCCGCGAGATGAGCTCCGGCTCGGTCGCGGCCGGTAATAGGCAAATTAAACCCGCGGAAACGTTGCGGCGGACAGGTTTACGGCCGCGGGCAAATTGCGCATTACTGTACCCGTAGTGCTCGTACCGCACCTGATAGCCGATAGATAATGGCTCGTACGTCGTGCAGCCTCGAGTGGAACGCACCGCGCCGAGTCTCGACGGTACTCAGTATACAGCTTGAATTGTTGTTGTTCAAGTGGCATAATAGTATGCAAAATCCGAAACTAAAAGAAATACCAAAAAAAACGGCCAAGTGCGAGTCAGACTCGCGCAACGAGGGTTCCGTACAAACCTGTAGTGATTTTGTTACAGCTGAAAGGTATAATAGACCTGAGTATTTGATATGAATTTCAGTTTAATACCTCTACGCGTTCATGAGGAAAGGGGTAGTAAGTTTAAAATTATTAAAAATATTTTTATTACATGATGTTAGTAAACATTTATGGTTTTCGTAATTTTTCCTTTGTATATGTAATATGCTATAAGACGTTGTTTCGTACCCAATTTTCTAGATTCTGAGATCACGGGAAGTACCTACCCTGTAGGTTTTGAGTTTGCGAGTGTCGAAAATTTGCGGCATAAACGGCTGTATCTTTTGATTGCGTTGGCTTAGAAGTTTGATTTTCTTACAGCTCCAAGAGACCGTAGACCTTAGTATTTGATATAAATTCCAGCTTGACTTCCACGCGTTACTAAGAAAAAGGGTCTTGACAGACATCCGGACGGACAACAAAGTGATCCTATAAGGGTTCTGTTTTTGCTTTTCGAGGCACGGAACCCTAAAATTGCTGAAACTAGTTGCGGGCCCGATTTAGATAAAACCTGAAACTACATCATTACTTTTTTGTTAAATAATTTTTTCGTAGCCCGGAATCGAACCGACTGATTTTGAAAAAAGTATTCGCATTACATACATACATACATACATGATACATACATATGTAGAGACCGCCTCTTTCCCGTAGGGGTAGGCAGAGACAACATATACACCACGTAGTATTATTCCACCATTCGATAGTGTTACTGATAAGGAACAAATTCTAGAAAGTTCTAGACCTTAGAGCATTAAGGTTGGGAGTAAAACTATATGTGATCCAAAATCTGGCGGGCCGAGGAGAATTCAGAAAATTCACAAATGTCGAGTCAAATGTCAATCTATTTAGTAATATTACAAAGCTGAAGAGTTATTTTGTTTGTTTGTTTGAACGCGCTAATCTCAGAAACTACAGGTTCGAATTGAAATAAATTTTTTGTGTTGGATAGTCCATTTATCGAGGAAGGTTTTAGGCTATATAACATCTTGCTAAACTCAATACGAGCGGAGCACAATCAAGAATGTTTCAAAATCGGGTTTTTTAACCGACTTCCAAAAAAGGAGGCGGGTTTACGTTCGGCTGTATGTATATATATTTTTTTTTTGTATGTTCGCCGACTACTTCGCCGTCTGTGAACCGCTTTTCATAATTCTTTTTTTTTTTTTTTATATCTATCCTATCATCCGAGGTTGGTTCCATTTTCAAAAAAGTGGTGACCTGATGATGCGATCCATGAGGAATCGAGGGAAGTCCTCGAAATTTATATGGACACATATGGTGATTCTGAGTTTTTCTAAAGTAATCTAAGCATTTGTTACCAAAAAGTAAGATTTTATGAATAAATAAATAAATATTTTAATCCAAGGTATACCCTGGATCCAAAAGTACAAAACAGAACTCTTGACTCCTTATAGATAGGTACATGTTTGGGGATTTCGGCGTTATTTAAACAACTGCAAGCATATGCCACTATGTCAATTAGAGTAATCATCATCATCACTACCATCATCACGTTATGATGGTATAAAAGGTACTTCCCATAGTATTTTACACCGACATGGATATCTTTGAACATTACTCTGCTATTTATGGACCTATTAGCAAAATTATTTTGTTGTTGTAAAGGATACAATTCTAAATTAGTCCTTTAGTCACTAAAGTGGAAACCTGATAATGCGATGGGATCCATGAGGAATCGAGGGAAATCCTCGAAATTTATATCGAAACATATAGTGATTTTGACTCTTACTGGAGTAACACAAGCATATGCTACCAAAAAATAAGATGTTGTACCAAGGTATACCCTGGATACAAAAGCACTGAACAGAACTCCTCAGTCTTTAAAGATATGCGTTTGGAAATTTCGGCATTGTTTAAATAACTGCAAGCATATGCCACTTTGTAACTTACAATAATCATCATCATCTTATTAACAATACCTAATGTAAGCTTAGCGCGTATTTATTTATACACTCGATCGTTTATTTAGACGTTCTTAAGATGTATTAATAATAACTAAACAAATTATATCACTAATAACCTAACCAAGAGCATGTCAGGACATGTCTAAGGAGGGTTCCGTAACTATAAACGAGTAATATGCTTTTTTTTTAATTACTCCAAAAGTTACTGTCCGATTTGGTTCAAAATATTTTTCCTAAAGAGTTTTTAGCATGATCTATCAGCATGAAAATTTGCAAGTTTCTATCTCCTATAGTTTAAAAATGCTAGGGGGGGGACCAACTTACAAACTACTTTGGAGGCCGATTACTCAAAAATGGTCAACTTTATAAAAAAAGTAACGTATGAAACCTTGCCTTTATTTTAAAAGACCTATTCTACGATACCCCACACGATGGGGTAGAGTGAAAAAATATTTTTCATCCCCACTTCACATGTATGGAGAGCCACCCCTAAAATATAAAATTATTATTTTTTTATGATCCCGAAATCGTGATCTATATACAATCTATAACTGCACCAAATTTCATCAATTTATATTCATAATTACAGGAGCTAGAGGCGCGGACAGACAGACAGACAGACAGACAGACAGACAGACAGACAGACAGACAGACAGACAGACAGACAGACGGACAGAGCGAAACTATAAGGGTTCCTTAAGTATAACGGAACCCTAAAAAGGGTGAAATTATTATTTTTAAACAAAAAATTAAACCGACTTCAAAATTAAGAAGATTGAGTAGAGAAATAGTTAAAATTTTAGCCAAATTTAAAAGAGGAATTATTTAGAAAATAATCTTTATTTCATACTTTTTTGTGAATTTTTACTTTGGAAGTCGGTTTACTTTTTTGTTTAAAAATAATTTCCTTTTGAGACCTTTCGCTGCGTACGCTGCGGAAACGGTTAAAGTTTCGCTAAAATTATGTATGACAGAATTGTTTCCCTTTATAAGTTCTAAAAAAAAGTCCGCGACTGTATATGTCTATATTTTAAAGTTGGCTCACAATAATCTTTTTATGCTAACAAAATTTGTTCTAAAATTAAGCATTATTTGTGTTTTCATAAAGATGATATTAATCCTTATCCAAGTAAATACATTATTCATTACAAGCTTAATTTAGAAGAAATTTGCCGTTTACATCATTTGAATTCAATGAGTATCTTAGAAGATATCGCAGTAATAAAATAATCAAATAATGTACGGCGCGCGGCGGGCAGTCGTGAGGTGAAGCGCTTCTCCTTCTACGTAAATGAAGTCGCGGGTAAATTTTAGCGATATCCAAAGTAACTATTCCACGCGGACGAAGTCGCGGGCAAAAGCTAGTGTCATCTAAACGACAGCTCGACTCTACGTTAATAAAATTAAGAGTTAAGCACACCAAGTTTTAACTACTACCTCCTAGGTACCTAAGATGTATCTTAGTAGGTATTTTATTAAAAATACCACTTATTTAAAAACGGGACCAACTTGGGATTATAATTTATACCCTTTACATAAAAAAACGATAATTTTAAAAATGGGTCCACAGACGGCGGAATTGTGGTCACACATACAAAAATAATAAAAATATATAAAGCCGAACGTAAAACCGCCTCCTTTTTTTGGAAGTCGGTTAAAAAGTACAGCGTTCCTTTAGGATACTGTATTTACGCGGACGGAGCCGCGGACAACAGCTAGTAATTTATAAACCGTACAATAATTAACCATACAAGAAAATGTTTATATCATTATTAAACATATTATTACATAATATATTTGGAACATTTATTCTAAACTACAATTTGTTTTGTTGTATGGTCCACTCGCTGATAAGGAAACATCTATTGAACTAACTATAAAAGCTAAATAAATATAATATTTGCTTGTTATTATGTCATTAGTATGTATTATCTATCATCTACTTATAATATATAAATCGTATGATTTCATATGTAAAAATAGCTGCTGCTAAATGAGGGAAATAGAAAAAAACCGGCCAAGTGCGAGTCGGACTCGCACACCGAGGGTTCCGTACAAACCTGTAATGATTTTGTTACAGCTTAAAGGTATTATAGACCTGAGTATTTGATTATTGATATGAATTTCAATTTAATACTTCGACGCGTTCCTGAGAAAAACGGTCTCGATAGACATTCGGACGGACAACAAAGTGATCCTATAAGGGTTTCGTTTTGTCCTTTCGAGGTACGGAACCCTAAAAATAATAAATGGAGCTATAATATGGTGAAGCGGCGGGTGATATGGGGCGGCTGACGGATGAGCCGCGCGCAGCCGCTGATAATATGTGATAACGCCGCGCGGCGCGCGCCCCCCGCGCCCCCCGCGCCCCCCGCACGCGCCACTTCCCGGCACTTCCCGGTGTTGTAACACAGTAATACCGCCGATAACGCCCGCTAACTACTGACATACTACAGTAGTAATATCTACTATCAACTATGTACAAGCACTGCGGAGTGCAGCCAGCGCGGTGCCACCTGCCCGGGATCCCGCGCGCGCGCACCCCGCGGACTTCGGTCTGCGGGTGGCAATTGGCAGGTCGTATCGACTGGCATGATATCGATACCGTCCCGTTATACACAGGCCACAGCGCGGTGGTGCGACATCCGGCGGAAGTCGCGGGCTGGCGACGACCACCGCCGACCACCACTGTGTGCTGTTTGTTTTCTATACCCTCGTGTATAGAGAGTCTTGTGACAGTGATTTGGCAACATTTTGTTTACCGTCTACTACGAATAACGAATACGTCTATTATTTTAAAGTACCTTCTACATATCTGAGAAGTGAATGTAAAATTGCAGCAATAGGCAAGCGGACTGATTTTTTTTTTATTGCATTAATGAATAGTGCTCTTAAATATGAGTAACTTCTCAGAAGAAACCGTATATCAAAAGTCAATATTTTCAAAGGTACAGCGATTTGTATACAAAATTTCGCGAGTCTTTATACCAAAAAAATTTTTTTTTTTGCGAAATTGATAAACAAAATCTACATCATTAGTTTACTCACATCATATACAAAAACATTCATTATGGTAAGTATGAACTTAAACGCACAAATATCGGAGATATTTACAAATATATTCCTGCGGCCGTATATTCATATACTACTTCATATACAAGTGACGTCATTTTTAGGTCGACTTTAGTATGGAGCGTTTTTAGGAGGCTCGCGAATTTTTTTGTACAAATCGCTGTACCTTTGAAAATATTGACTTTTGATATACGGTTTCTTCTGAGAAGTTACTCATATTTAAGAGTACTATTCATTTATGCAATAAAAAAAATTGTCCGATTGCCTATTGGCATAAAAGTACATATCTGAGAAGTGAATGTAAAATTGAAGCAATTGGTATAACAATAACACACAATATTGATAGCGCGTCAAGACGCAGCGTGACGGGGCTCAGCGGGCGGACGGACGCGGCTATCGGCGTCCGTCCGGCGCGCGATACCGCGGCCTCCGCCAGTGGGTTACGAGCGCGGCTTACGTAACGGACTGCAGAGTGTGGCCGGTAGCCGGTAGCGGGACGCGGCCACCGGCGACTGTGGCCGGCACTCGCAGCAGCAGACGGCAGGATGGCGGCGGTAATGAGTAGTGACGGTGCTCAGGTGGAACGGAAATTGAAAGCAAAACTAATCAAAGAAAATATGCAATATCCGATTACATTACATTATTTCGCCGGAGACATGCAAGCGAGTAGGGATTTTACGTGTGCTGTAATCCATCGTGTCCATACTTAATGTTGGTCACACTTCACACTAACACTATAATGCAACTCCACTCGAAAAGGTAATAATACTCTGTTCAGATTACTATCGAGCTCAACGTAAACAAAAAGATGAAACCTGATGATGACTTTGTCGAAACCGGTCATGTTACATGTAATATTTTAAAATTAATGTAAAATGTGCAAGTAGTTATGTGGGTCTAGCAGGAACATATGACAGCGGCGCTAACGTAACGTTATCGAATGAGAATGGTGTGAAAATCTGTCAAAATCATGACAGCACACATAAAATTTTCATACGTTTACGCCGCGGTCAAATGTTCCCGCTAGGTCCCTGTGTATTATAGGTAAAGGCACGGGCCTCTGGTCTCCGGCCCTGTACACATTTATTCATAGATACATATAGACGCAACTATCTATATGTAGACGTGCCAACAAAACTATATATTTTACGTATATTACCGTGAAAAAGATGAAATTCGACCAAATTAATGTGTCATTGTATTTCTTTACTGCACGGTAATTAAGTGACATTTAATTAGTAGCATTATAGCGTGCTATTGTATTGTTTTTGGTTTACATTTAGATTAAGTTGAGTCTGAACAGAGTATCTATAACCTGTAGGTAATCATCATCCAAGTCCCAAGAGCTCCGGCGTCAAGAATCCTTTATCAGGGAGTATCGGCTTAATTAGCGCTGTCTTCTCACGAGCTGTCGCTGCCCGGCCGCTGCAGGTATTTTAATGAGCTCCGACATATCCCCCTCTCCCCCCTCTCAACCCCGCCCGCGTCGCTTGAGAGATTTATTGGGGCGCAGATTCGGCAAAAATGCGACCCAAAACTAAGTAATGTAGCCGTGTGTTTCGTTAATTGCGATACAAAAATAAAACCAGACCCGGACCTCGCAACTCACAGATATAAACATGAATCAGCGTATGAATATTTAATTCTGTTTAGGTATATCTACAAGAAGCACACAATATGTGACATATCTTACTATTTACCCCTCGGCCCTCCTGCAGATGCGGCCTACGCCGATGTAATCCAGGTGGAATTATGTAACTTACAACTAACTTAATTTTATCTTTGGTCGCCCGCGCCGTGGCCCGTGGGGTAATTGTTTCACTATCCGTAGTAAATTACCCAATGTCCTTTGGCACAGATATAACGTAGACCACGGGGAAGGACATACTTATACTACTTTTTATTGCGAGAATGCACGGTTCCCGCAGGATTTCGCAAACGAAGTAGCGGGAGACGGACACATCTCGTATAAGGTATTATAAAATCATACTGGCCGGAAGAAAATTCGTATCTTATTTTATCATTATTTTCACAGCGGCTTTCCCAACAGGTGGAAATCATAAGACATGCTTATTACATAATATACGAGATGAATGGAGTCTCTCGTGGTTTCCCCTGCCTGACGGGGCGATATCCACCGATAAGTGGTATCTCTATTGCACAGACTACATTGAAAAGATTATGTTAATGGAGTCGATATCGAGACAGATTCGATGGGAGCTGATTGCGAGGATTTAACTACACGTTGTTTATTACCATGTCGGCTTCCCAGATCTGCACGATGCTAGTGAGCTCGTTCCGCCCATCAGGCTCCGCTCGAGCTCGGACGAGGTGCGAACACCGGCCCGGTACATTACACGCTCGGTTGGGGTTCACGGTGTGACCGACAGGCGACACGTTGTAGTCGTCACATTACACGAGTTCTAGGAACCGTCCCGTAGAGGAGACGGACCTTTAGGTAGCTCAAAATGTGTTTAATATTTTATTTACAGGAGGCTAGTGATACCGAGTTTTACATAAATTAGCATCGTACCTCGTTAGGAACGACGATCTAGCTCGAGATAAATATTGCGACTTTACAATCGACACTTTCGAGCGGACACTGACAGACACTTTGGAGCAGGCGGGCGGCGTCAGATAACATCTCGGACTCAAGTCTACCGGCTACCGTCCACTCTCGGAGTACGAGCTGCTGCAATTACTACAGGGGTGAGGGGTGCAGGGCAGGGGGAGGGGGGTCGCAGGTGGCTCGTTACCCGGTCCTCGGTCCTGAGCTGTCAATAGCAGCGCTCATTTACATGTTAATACGGAGCGAGATAAGATGGTATCGCCGGGAGCCGGACGACTGAATTGAACATTACCTAGGAAGCGAATATGATCTAGATTATTATCCGCGTGCTGACGAAAGGCACCGAGAGGCTCGCCGCGGTGGTACAGATCTGCCCCGTCACCGCCAGCGCCGCGCGGTCCGACCTAATTACACGATTGTTAACCTCACAAAAAGTCGGGACGCCCTGTTGTAATACTCGTGGAATATTGATTAAATTAAAAATTAATGACTACTAAAGAGCATAGAATAGGCGAGCTCCCGGCGAGGGGCAAAAACGTCGGTAGACGAGCGCAGTCAGCCAGTCACGTCGCGTCACAGCGGCGGCTGCCGTCACGTCGCCGCGTCATTGTTGTCGCTAATTGAAACGATGACACTGTAGTTTGAGTTAAGTCAAACTTCAAAGATATATATGTATTATAATATATTGTACTATGTACTATGAGGGTGTCAGTAGCATACTGTACAATATACAGTCATAAGTCGTTGATTCTCTAGGTTTACCATTTTATCCATTGCTTTAAGCAAGCCATCTGCTCATGTACTAAGTTCTGATTAATATTTTTCAATGTGTTGATGGTACTTGGTTTACAGTAGACATTAGACACTTCACACTAGTGACCTAGATCGTTGGTCCCTACAAGCGACGCCGGGACCGATTATGATCATTATCGTAATGATTTATGTATTGTTAATTTGTCTCAAATATAGATATCACAATTCACACAATTATTACGCGATCGCGGGCGGGCGGCGGGCGGCGGGCGGCGGCATCGCGGGCGGCTCACGGCTAGCTCGGCGTGTCGCGGCTCGTTCGCCTCGCTCGCCGCCGCTAATCAATTGGATTACACGCCGTTCGCCGGCCGCGCTCAGCCCTGACGAATCGCGCCCGCTGCAGAACCCGCCGCAGTCCCGAACACGGCCGTGTCGTAAACCGATACTGGGAACCCGGCGGTATAGTTTGTCTAAACCACTACAAAATATTAAAATTGACGACCAAGTTGTTAGTCAGTAACAACCATATTAACCACAAAACACTATTAAATGTAGTGCAAAACAGAAAAGGACGCTTATGTTATGATTAATATTCTGCCGTCCTCAAACTAAAAGGCGGTTAAATGACATTTTAAGTTTTTGAGGTAGAGCTAAATAACATGGGATTATTTTGAAAATGATGCTAGTGTTACATACAATTGTTAATGTTGTCATTAGACATTCATGACAACATTATCAATTGTTTATACAAAATCACTAGCATCAATTTCAAACAACTACCTCAAAAACTCAAAATGTCATGTAACCGCCTTTTAGTTTGAGGACGGCAGTATTATTAGCCACACTTGTCAAAGTGGGATGTGTTGACTGACTGAGATGGACCGTGGAGCATGTTATAGGTACTATGTTATATATGTAACATGATATGACATACGTATAAATAAAAAAAAGGTTTGCAATTCCAATGTCTCGCTAAAACTCGAAAGTGGCTGGATCGATGTGGGAGTTCAGGTAAGGTTTAAACGGTGAGAAATATTGGAAAAAGTATAGGTGTAGGTTGTAGGTGTAGTTGTAGATTTAGTTATTTATTTATTTATTCCAGTTCACAGTTAAGACAGAATAACGTGCTTCGTGATACCCATTATTAAACTACAGTTAACATACTACATAGATATTATATTATTTGTATTTTAATTAATAGTTATTTATTTATAAAAGTGCACGTAAACATTATGTACATAATTATATTTACGTATTCTGTATCAAAGAATTAATTATTGTCTGTGTGATATCTGATTATGATCTGACGCGATAAATTGTCCAATGAATGCAGTAGCATCAACTCGGGACGAGCCGTAAATAAGAAGGTAAATCAAATCGTTGGCCCGTCTAAAAAGGATCAACAACGTATTCTCGAAAGCCACCAAACAAGATTATCGGCGAGACACGATCATTAAACGAGTAACCCAAATGAAAAGACGAAATTGATCAGTTAAGGTGTGCGCGGCCGCAGGGCTCGGTCTGGGCGGGAGGTCCTGGCGGGTCGGGGTGCGGGGCGCGGGCGGCGGGGAGGGCGCGGGGTCGACGGCCTCCCGCGGGAGCAGGTGCCGCCCCCCGCACCCCGCACCGCCCCGCCTGCGCACAGATTTGTTCCCGGCCGACCTGCGCCCCTCCCCTCGCCGCGCCGCAGCCTCCTGCCAGCCGCACGTCCAGATCCTGCTCGAAACACTGCGTTAAACTAAATAATTTATGTTCAGCAAAATAATAAATATGTTTTGCGACGCTATCGCCGCGGCCAGTGGAATCGAGTGCACCGGCATTGACAGCGACGCCGCCACGCCCTGCAGCGGCAGACAGTACTCCCACAGTACTCTACTCGTAGAATTCCTGCATTGAAGTACTAATAGCATGCTACGATAAGCGCTGAGAAATTTATGCGATCAGTATAGCTTCCGTTGTGAAGTCAAACAAAGAAACTAATTATAATCAAAGAAGAAAGCAGTAAGTAATTGACACTAGAAGTTGCCGGTCAGGCGAGCGCGGCTGCCGGCCGTCGGTTTTTATGCGCGGAGAACCGGCCACCGATTATGACTTACCGAAATTATAACATTTCTCTTTTTGTTCGAACTCCCGAGCCGAGAGCTGCCGTACCGGTTACGGCGGGCGAGAGCGGGGCGGGCGCGGGGCGGGGGAGGGGGAGAGCGAGCTCGAGTCGGTTTAATTTTTCCTGTATCTGTTATTAGGTGCGCATATATCTGTATAATCTATGGGTGCGCAGCTCCAACCATCTGGCAACCGTTTATTAAGTGCGCGGCTGCCATTGTGCACCAAAATGGTGCGCGTCTGAGCCAGTACAGGAACCCATCATCATGAGGCTCGCTCGTGTTAGACTCGTTTAGAAGTCCCAATAGTTTCAGCGTGTAGACCCTCAACCGACTCATCAAATTTTACAATCAGTATGCCCCGTCCAGACAACAGACTGCTCGCGAAGTAGACCGAGGAAGTGCTCCGAAAAGTAACCCAAAATACGAAAAGCCGAAGCGAAGTGCGTGCCTACACTGTCTTATTCGGCTAATCTCGATCTACTCCGCGTGTAGTCTGGACGAGGCTTTAGGAATGTCAATCACGACCGACAGATACTGTTCATCGCCGTGTGTAGTGTGCCATGTGACCCGTCACCCGCGACATCCTGTAGGTCTGGTACACGTGAACGGAGCAAGTCATTACGCCGCATGTACGTGGTAGAGCCATGCTTCGGCACGAATGGGCCGGCTCGATCGGAGAAATACCACGGGCTCACAGAAAACCGGCGTGAAACAGCGTTTGCGCTGTGTTTCGCCGAGTGAGTGAGTTTACCGGAGGCCCAATCCCCTACCCTATTCCCTTCCCTACCCTCCCCTATTACCCTATTCCCTCTTAAAAGGCCGGCAACGCATTTGCAGCTCTTCTGATGCTGCGAGTGTCCATGGGCGACGGAAGTTGCTTTCCATCAGGTGACCCGTTTGCTCGTTTGCCCCCATATTTCATAAAAAAAAAAAAAAACCTGACCGTCTAGTTGGTGATGACTGACGACATAATAAACACTGTAGCAATCTGAATGAGGAGATAATATTATATTATATTATGTCATATGTGTTAGTGCTAAGTATTAATTTAGTGTGATTATTACTATAATTTTTATAGTATAATTTGATTAAGCCATGTATGTACCTAGTGGTCAGCGATAGCAGACCTGGCACTCTGCAACACGTAGCTAGATGTATGTGTAGACTGTAGAGGAGCTCCGAAGACCGTATCTTTTAATTAGTTCGGGCCGGGCTCGGACCGGTCGGCCGCTGGGCCGGGGTGAACACACGGTTACGGGGTATTGCTAGGTATCTCCACTCCAGCCGGAACATTATGTTACTATTTGTTGAAGTTATACAGTTTGATTTATTTAAATTGGAAATTATAAATAAAATAATTGCTATCTTTGGTAAATAGCAGGCTCTCGGTGGTAATAGGAATTAGACAAGTTATTGTATGCTTTGAAGTTTGGATATTAACATGATTTAATTGTGAGACACTTCATGGTGCGAAATGTGGCCGACGACTTGCATAATAGGTACAACTTTACATTAGACGACGAAGAATAAAGCCACGAGTCTCGTGATATCAGCAGCAGCCAGCTGCAGGTCTACAATGTGAATCGTACTATGAGACATCAAGTTTTGAAGAAGTTGCTCTGACAGTAACTTCTAAAAAAACTTTGTGTCTAATTTTACGCATTTCATTGAAAACTGCCAAATTAGATTTGTTAGAAGTGTAAGAGCTTCGATCAATAATAAGAGCAACATTCTGCTCCATCGATTCTGCTTATTAATTCTTACAATAATACAATTCTGAATATACCTTATTGCTTTTTGATTGGTCCAAACTCCAAAAATTAGTTTAAGATATCTAGACGATTCCTTTACAATTCCTTGCAAGTTTAAGTTAAGTACGATAATTGGGGTCCAAATTGGAGTCCAGACTTCAGAGCCATTGCTCATCAGTCGTAACTCATAAAATCTCATTTATGGGCGGTGCGAGTTTACGGGCTCGGGGCACGGAGCAGCACATAATAGCTCATCAGCGCGTGTGGGGTGGCCGGGTGGCCGCTGTCGAAGAAACATTAATTGCAAAACTTTTACGACTTTCGCAGTAATGCGCGATTGAGGTATGGCCGTATGGGCTGGCTACGGTAAAAACGTGAGATAAGCGGTAAAGTCTAAAGTTTTCCCAGTAAATCATCAGTAAATCCTCATTATGTTTTCACAACAAAGCTCCGAGTACCTTTGCGCCCGACCCTACTCGTGATAGCAGTTTCGTGGACAACGTAAGAACCACGACGCAAAAAACTTGCACGTCTCCACTAATACATGCCTTGTTTGTCCAATGATGCACGATGTCGACATCGTTATGGAATCGCTTTCGACTGGCGTTATCCGGCCACAATCGCGAAGTGTTAAATTAATTGCACAGATAATGAAGTGGCGTGTTTTAATCTCCCCATTATGATAATACGCGTTGCGTCAACACCTAACGACTGGAGTCTGAACTTGGTTAATAGACAGTTAATGTCCATTTTCTCAGGTTTTTGTCGGTAGTTTATAATATATTAACAGTCAGTTGTCACAGCTAGTGATACATAAACAGTATTTATTTACGATACATAGGCTATAATTTATTTGCCTATAAACTATGAAATATATACTGAAACAGTTGTTAACGTTATAATAGGTAGGTGTGTCAGATGGATCGAAGTCTCAGACTCAAATACTCCAAGCCAGATTAATTGAGTTGTCACGTTGTTGAAAACAGAAAACAGTCTCCTTGAGTGATTAATAATTCAGGAGATAATAATATAATGTTAAATATAGTCATTAGATCCAAATCATATGAGTCGGGTCCACGGTCGCCCGCTCAGTAACACACGCTCGCTGGCGCAGGTATGTATAATCGGTTGCGAGACTGCTATCGCTAATGAAGGGAGGATAAGATGCCATTAATATTCGACTCGGAACGGGCTTATAATTAGAGATTAGCTAATTAGATGCTGCGACGGTGACCTTGCGTAACTAACGACTGTGGAGTGAGGTTCGGTCAGGACCGACCTGCGGACTGCGGAGTGCGGACTGAGCGTCATTATACTAAAATTAATTATATGAGAGTATGAGACTATCAAATATTATATATTATTTACAACAAAGTTCTACAAGAGTTAGCTCTTAGTATACTTGGTATACTAGACAAAAAAATCTACCAAAGTAATGCTTTAAATTGCAAACATTATGCGTTTTATTGTTTCTTGTTTACGCTTAGATTAAATTAGCTATGAAAGACGAAGATATAAACTAAACAATGTATTATAGTATTGGCATATCACGCTGTCACTTAGCGAACGTTATGTCAATCACATTTATATTTTCAATTTCGAAGATCGTGATTTATGTAATTAACGATGGCATGTCGGCTAAGACCTCTGGAGTCTGGAGAATTATCGATAACTTTTATCGTTATAATATGCAGGCGGAGGGAGCGATGCGCGATGGTACAACCCGTCGGAAATATCTGCGAACCTCGCTGGAATGCGCTTCCCTCGCGCTTTACCGGACTTCGCCCCGTTTTCGCGCCTATCCAGTAACGTTGCCAACGCAATTACCGACGTACGTGTATTACCTATCTATTCTCGCTTTAGTAATCGCATTATTGTTTCTCTGTTTGGTGAAATATTCATATCAATTTGCATGACGTCACTAAGCCAGGTTCGCAGATATTTCCGACGGGTTGTAAGTACAGTACATGATGTACGAGCGCCGAACACGCCGCCGCGCTCTGATAGATGATCTCAATTCTACTGCAAATACTCCGAATAAATAACTGTCCGCCGGATAAAGAACGAGGCTGAGATGAAGTAATGGCAAGAAATAATATTCAGCCGGGGCTACACAGTCGGCGGCGCGTGTGTGTGTGTGTGTCGGACAGATTGACGCGAGATAACAGACGCTAATGTACAGCTTTGACGTGCTGTCTTACCGATCTCTTTGTATAATGCCACTTTCACTTTACAAATATAAATATTTTAGTCGCCGTCTGTCGATGCTTTTGTGGCCAATGACCGTCATTGCAGTTTTAGTACTGCTGCCTGATCTACCTGCCACTTAAGGTCAATTTCGTACAATTTATATATTACTAGCTTTTCCCCGCGACTTCGTCCGCGTGGAATAGTTACTTTGGGATATCGCTAAAATTTACCCGCGACTTCATTTACGTAGAAGAAGCGCTTCCACCTCACGACTGCCCGCCCGCTCCGCGCGCCTTACTATAGCGCGCATGATTATTTTATTACTGCGATATCTTCTAAAATACTCATTGAAATCAAATGATGTAAACGGCAAATTTCTTCTAGATTAAATGCTTGTAATGAATAACGTATTTACTTGGATAAGGATTAATATAATCTTTATGAAAACACCTTCACAAATAATGCTTACTTTTAGAACAAATTTGGTAAGTATAAAAAGGTTATAGTGAGCCAACCTTAAAAGATAGACATATACTGTCGCGGACTTTTTTTTAGAACTTTTAAAGGGGAACAATTCTGCCATACATCATTTTAGCGAAACTTTAACCGTTTCCGCAGCGTACGTAGCGAAAGCTCTCAAAAGGAAAAAAAGACCCCCGATTTTGTAACATTCTTGATTGGTACTCCGCTCGTATTGAGTTTAGCATGATGCTATATAGCCTAAAGCCTTCCTCGATAAGTGGACTATCCAACACAAAAAGAATTTTTCAATTCGTACCAGTAGTTCCTGAGATTAGCGCGTTCAAACAAACAAACAAACAAACAAACTCTTCAGCTTTATAATATTAGTATAGATTAGCTCTTGTGGTTTCTACGCTCTTAAGAGGCAAATAATATTTATTTGCCTGTTTTAACTGACTGCAAATGGTGGCGATCGTGTGCACCCGACCTTACCGGAGCCCTGTGCGAGCACCATCAGTCAGTCGAATAATTCACCTGGGAAATGAACACCGGCACAATCGATCGCCGTGACTGCTGCTGCGCTGCAACGCCCGCTGCTGCTGCCGCTGTTTGTTGATGCTCGTGACCACCCGTGACATCGTCTCCGACAGCCGCGATCGCGACCCGGCTCGCTAAATCATAGCTCCGAACATCATCCGTGAACAAAAGTCGTGCTCCAGACTCGTCCCGCACGGTGCAACTTTTTGTACGTTTCAAATTGTGCGACTGTTCCACGGACGAGCGGCTAGCGCCGAGGAGCGATAGTCCGACGGAGCTTACGACTCATGTGTCAACTAATTCTGACACATCATGCAGATTAAAAAAGTGGTTCAAAATCGAATAAAAAAGATACGTTATTTCAAAGACCTCTCAAAGGCATTGTCGCGGTCATAAGTCTCATTACTAGTGAGAAGTGAGCACTATATGTGTGTGTGTGTGTGTGTGCGTGTATGTGTAAAGTGTATTGTGAGCACGTCACGGTCAATGCTAATCCCGAGAGCACGCATCTCTTTCTGCTGAGGATTAGAGATCGTAACGCAGAGAGACAGAGAGCGGTCGGCGGACATGGTTAGTTCTGCGACTAGGGGTTCATACGTCAGACATGGGCTATATTCAAAATAATAACATCTGCTTTTGCAGATGTTTCAATTTTACTTCAACTTTCTATTTGCATTTATTTATTAGGTGCGAACCTAATAGCTTAGATTTAGGACATAAAAAATACTAACTGTTTACTATACAATAGAAAGTTTATGCGCTTCGATGCTATAGATGTACATGATATATGGGAAATAAAAATATTTTGTAGTTCGCCAGCGCCCGTGACGTTGTCGCTTGTGGATACTGGATAGCGCGGCGACCGGCGACCGGCGCGGCGACCCGGTCAGCTAATTAACGCACGTCGAGCGTCGCGGGACGCATGCGGAGGGAGGGGAGGACGCATTCCTCCTAATGGAATTAAAAGCTCCAGATAAACGTGCCGATAGCAGCCGCTGGTAAAGTTTCACTGTGAACTTAGTGATTAGTGACGAGCCCCGGTCGATTCTGACAGGCCTGATACCAGCTCAGAGGATACCGATGAAATTGTTCATATTATTATTGGTAGTTTTTGTCTTTGACCAACATATTTCAATATATTATGTTGTTAATTGATATAATATTGGATGTGGTGGATATTTTTAAGACAAGATACTCGTAAGTATTAAGACCGGTTTAAATTATTTTTAAATAAAAAATTAAACCGACTTCCAAAGTAAAAATACACAAAAAAGTATGAAATAAAACAAAATTTCTAAATAAGTCCCCTTTTAAATTCGGATTAAATTTTAACTATTTCTCTACTCAATCTTCTTAATTTTGAAGTCGAAAAAAAAAAGAAAAATTTTATTTTTATTTCAAGATCTCGGGCGTTGGGTAAATTTCAAAATACACGCACAAGACATGTCGCAAATCGCAATTCTCTTGCCGTCAGGCTCTTGAGGGCTCCGAAGTGGACCCTGAGATGTCGAAACATTTGTGAGCCTTAATTGTATACAAAAGGCATTGGATGCGCGCTGTAAGTTGTGAGCGCAACAGTCACCGTCCGTGCGTCGCCCGCGCTTGGTCACAAAAAACCCGTTGGCAAATATTCGGCGAGGGTCGCCGTTCCCACGCCGCGACACACTCGTTAAAATACCCTGACTCACTCCCCCCCCCCCCCCCCCTCCCCACCCTTACCGCGCCTGCCCGCGACCTCCTGCTCCTGAGACCACCATACCTACGGAATAAACAAACACTATTAAAGCCAGCGCTAATGATTGTGCGAGCACCGAGCACACTGCATTTTGACACAACCGCGAGCCAGCATCTGTTTTGGATGTACACTTGTACAGCTTGCATTGATACCTACTTGATACCTATAATACATTATTAGAAATAGACATTGAAGTACTTAAAATTTTGTGGAAGCAAGAAGAGAATATATAATTATGACACCTAACAATAGTTGGTGCATTGATTAAATCATGTTATGTAATAAAAGACCCAAACACTCGGTCTGAATAAATGTTTCTACTGAAGTGGTAATTGTAACCAGCGATAAGGTATACAGTATGAGTGTGACGATAGACGTCGAATTGTCGAAGATGATATTATTATACTTTTCGATTCGATTTCGATACTATCAGTCTATCATTAAATTAAATTAAATTAAATTAAATTAAAAAACGTTTATTTGATAGATAGGACATACACTACACGATTTTATATTTATACATTACAACACAGAATACAATAAATGAAAATAATTTAAAAAAAAAAGAAAAGATACGTACCTATACTCGTATAACATAAAGTGGTAAACAAGAAAAACATTATAATTTCTAATACTAAAGGTACCATCAGAATCAAATGGTCGGTAGTGCAGTGTATTGCCTAACCATCAAAATGGAGACCACTCAGGTATATCACCACGGCGGCGCGGCGCAATCACCACAGTGCCTGGTATTATATCACTCGAGTTTCCTACTCTACGATGGTTGCGGGCGCGGCCTCTGCTTCTCCGACAAACTATGGCACCTACCTCTTCTCACCGCTTCAGCCAATGATATTATATTTTGTGGACTGTACCGTGTACAGTAACAACAGAACAGGAGCTAGAAGCGAGGTATCTAGTAGGAAGTAGGTGAATCAATACTTCAATAAGTGTGGCTCACGATTGTGCGAACTAATAACAGTTAGCGTCGATGCCTTTCGCAATAAATCACCCCCTCCCCCCTCCCCGCCTGCGCCCGCGTCGCTCGCAACAACACCCGAATTAATTAACAGAACGCTCCCAGATGAAACACAATGATACACATGATTCACGGCTCCAATTAATTTGAATATCCTCATTCTTCACTGCCCGTTCGGATGTAATATCAATTAATCAATAGCTCGGAATGAGTCTTCAGATTGTAAATTAACGAAGTAAAACAGTCGGCTGTTACGGGCGAGGCGTGCCGCGTGACCAGTTGTCATTTGACGACGCAACATGGGTCGCCGTAAAACGCGAACGGCCGAGAGAATAGCCCGAGATATCGAGATGTTAATTAACTGTCCCCGCATTGCGTCCGCGGCGGTCGTAAAACGCGCCGCAGCGTCAGCTCGTAAAGTGGCGCGCGCGCAAATTGCCGTGGGACGGTCCGCACGTACACGAGCAGTGCACGCTCATCTCATCAATTGCACGCCATAATTAATTCAATTACTCTCATGAATATTACTCGCGTCTGTTGACGGTTACGTCACCCGCCGCAGGACTCGAGACGGATGGCTGTCCGGCAGCTCACAGTTAATTACTGGCTCGCTAATGAACTCTATCGTAAATTGGTACCGCAGCGTCGCGCATCCCGAATTCCCGACCGCCGCACCGCGAGCCGCGACATTTGGCTAGCCAGCGGTAATGAGAGATCACTGCTGGCTATAAATCGCTGTGTGGCTGTGTTTTCCGTGTGGTGCCGGAGTAAGAATTGCACCTCCCCATATACCATCTCTTCCCGTGGGTGTCGTAAGAGGCGACTAAGGGAAATACATACCGGAAATGGGCAGCAGCGTTTCCGCGAACTTTATCATTTTTACATAATACTGCGCTCGCCAACACGTTTGCCAAGCGCGGTGAGTATGGCATTTTTCCCCCTATATGAGGACCAGATATGAGACCAGGCCCCTAGTCCCCGGCAGCCCCGCTAGTCTTGGCTACGGTAGCGGCCATGGAAACGGCGGGGCAGGGGGTGCTAAGAATCTCCGGCAGAGATCCGGCTACCACTCCCGACGACGACCTCTGGCCCTGGTAACATACAACGCACGCACATTGAGGAAAGACGAGAAGATAATAGAGCTGGAAGAAGAATTGAGCAAGTTACGCTGGGATATAGTTGGTTTATCGGAAGTCCGAAGAAAGGGAGAAGACACGATGACTCTGGCATCCGGTAACTTGTTCTTCTACCGGGAAGGCGACCAACAGTCCCAAGGTGGAATCGGGTTTTTCGTCCACAAGTCTCTTGTTAACAACATCGTGGCCATCGAAAGTGTGTCGAGTAGGGTTGCGTACCTTATACTCAGAATATCTCAAAGATATTCGTTGAAGGTCATACAAGTTTACGCACCTACCTCGTCTCACCCAGATGAAGAAGTAGAGGTTATGTATGAGGACATATCTAAAGCCATACATAACTCGAAAACTCACTTCAATGTTGGTATGGGAGACTTCAACGCAAAGTTGGGAAAGCGAGGTGAAAACGAGCTGAAAGTGGGAAAGTTTGGTTTTGGTCAGAGGAATCCCAGGGGCCAAAGGTTGGCCGATTTTCTGGAAAAGGAAGAACTATTTATGATGAATTCCTTCTTCCAGAAGCCACCTCACAGGAAATGGACCTGGATGAGCCCTGACGGAGAGACAAAAAATGAGATAGACTTTATCATGAGCACCCAGAGACAGATATTTAAGGATGTCTCCGTGATACACCGAGTGAAAACCGGCAGCGATCACCGAATGGTGCGAGGCACTTTAAACCTAAATATCAAACTCGAAAGAGCTCGCTTGGTAAAGTCTACGCTCCGACCGTCTCAAACCGGAATTAGAAACCCCGAAAGCTTTCAACTCGAGCTACAAAACCGCTTTGCTAGCCTGGAAAACTACGCGTCAGTGGACGAAATCAATGACAGGTTCACAGAGACTATCCATGCGGTTGGGTCAAAGTACTGTGAAACCCGCCGTAGAGGTAAGCCACAGAAAATCTCCGACCACACGTTTACACTAATGGCTAGGCGACGCACCCTTACTCTTCAAACCTCTGACGATGCTAAGTCTTATAGGCAGCTTAACAGACAGATATCAAAGTCTTTGCGGCACGATATTCGTCTCTTTAATACTAGAAGTATTGAGGACATGATACAGCGAAACAAGGGCTCAAAAGTGTTTGCAAGAGACACGTCTGTTGGGCAGAGCCAGTTGACGAAGCTGAAGACAGAGGATGGGAAAGTTGTGTCGGCCGGGCCCGAGGTGCTCGCAGGGGTCGAGAGTTTCTATGAGCAACTTTACACCTCAGTTGCCAAGCCTGTCGTTAATCTGGCTGAAGATCCTAGAGCTAGACTAACCCGACATCACACGGAAGATATCCCGGACATCAGCCTGTACGAGATTAGTATGGCTCTTAAACAGCTTAAAAACAACAGGGCGCCGGGCGAGGATGGAATCAGCTCGGAGCTGCTGAGGTCTGGTGGAACACCAACACTCAAAATGCTCCAGAGACTTTTTAATTCCGCCTTGTTCGAGGGCAAAACGCCAGAGGCATGGAGCAGGGGCGTGGCAGTCTTGTTCTTCAAAAAAGGAGATAAGACTTTGCTGAAGAATTACAGACCCATTACGCTGCTGAGCCATGTCTATAAGCTGTTTTCAAGAGTCATAACGAATCGTCTCGAACGGAAGCTTGATGACTTCCAGCCTCCCGAACAAGCCGGTTTCCGAAGAGGCTTTAGTACCATAGACCACATACATACGCTACGGCAAGTTATACAGAAAACCGAGGAGTATAATCTGCCACTATGCTTGGCGTTTGTGGACTATGAGAAAGCCTTTGATTAGATTGAGACCTGGGCGGTGTTACAGTCTCTTCAGAGATGCCGGATCGACTACCGGTACATCGAAGTATTGAAGTGTTTATATAGCAAAGCCACCATGTCCGTGCGAGTACAGGAGCATAGCACAAAGGCGATTCCATTGCAGCGCGGCGTCAGACAGGGAGACGTCATCTCTCCGAAACTGTTTTCCGCTGCATTGGAGGATGCGTTCAAACTCCTGGACTGGCAAGGACTTGGGATCAATATAAATGGTGACTACATCACTCACCTTCGATTTGCCGATGACATCGTGGTTATGGCAGAAACTCTGGAAGACCTTAACACTATGCTAGAAGACCTCCGTAGAGTTTCACAACAGGTGGGACTTAGTATGAACAAGGATAAGACGAAAATTATGTTTAACCTTTAACCAGTGACGTGTAGCCTCACAGGCGTCGCGTGGTATACGAATTTTCAGAATTGACCCCTTCCCCCTGCTTGCTGCGTCCCTGCGTCTTAGTAGCTTTTGTTTTGGTGCTAAAACGACCGGAAAAGAAGTGTGACGTGACATCAGTTGTCTAACACGTGAGTAATACTCATATGAAAATCGGTCGTAGCCTGTCAGGCTACATGTCCCTAATTGTCATATAAATATTTTTCGAACTTTATTTTTAATTTTAGTGCAAAATGGCAAATTACGGTAGAAAACGTCAACCTCAGCCCACGAGTTCATCAAGGAACAAAATATCACGGACAAGCAGTCCATAGTTTGAGGAGGAGGTCAATTCCCTCATGGTGGCTTCAGACCAATCTGATAGTGAAGGAGACATTGAAAAGTTTTTGGTTTCCGATCGTGATTTTTTGCAGCTTCATGAAAGTGATCCAGATGAATATGATATATTGTGATATATACACGTGTGTTGGGTGTGACAATTCCATATTATGTTTAAAAAGTTCTCGCCCTTTGTGCAAAAATTGCCAATGATTTATGCCAAATTGAGTCGATGTCAGAATTTTTAATTTTTGTTTTCAGAAGAATATTTTACGTTTTATTGTTTAATTATTAATTAGATTTTAAGTAAAAAATGTTAAGTATGTAAAATTATTTATGATAGGTTTATTAAAATGCCTAAAAATGGATCTCATGTCAATTATGGTTAATTGTGAACTAATAAGTGTTAATTGAGTTTTTCTCCTAAAGTAATGATAAAAACTGATTGATATTATTTATAATTGTTTTATTACATTCCAATAGTTAAATATCAAGACAATTTTGAATAAGCCAAATGCAATTTATGAAAAAAAAATAACTTTCAAAGTAGTAGCCTGTGAGGCGTCACGTCCCTTATAGTGTTACAAATTTGTCATGTCAGCAGTTAAAGGTTAATGCCCATGTTGTACCCACCCAAGTGACCGTTGGAAATTCTACGCTCGAAGTTGTTGACGACTATATATACCTAGGGCACAAAGTCCAGTTAGGTAGGTCCAACTTCGAAAAAGAGGTCAACCGTCGAATCCAGCTCGGCTGGGCAGCGTTCGGGAAACTCAGAAACATCTTCTCGTCAAAAATTCCTCAGTGCCTGAAGACAAAAGTTTTCGAGCAGTGTGTGTTACCGGTGATGACATATGGAGCCGAAACGTGGTCATTCACAACGGGACTTATTCAAAAGCTTCGTGTCGCTCAAAGAGCTATGGAGAGGGCTATGCTTGGAGTCTCTCTACGTGATAGAATCAGAAATGAGGAAATCCGTAGCAGAACTAAAGTTACCGACATAGCCCAGCGCATTAGCAAGTTAAAGTGGCAATGGGCTGGACATATAGCCCGTAGAACCGATGCCCGCTGGGGCCGAAAGGTTCTTGAGTGGAGACCACGAACTGGACGCCGAAGCGTAGGACGGCCTTCCACCAGGTGAACAGATGACCTGAGAAAAGTCGCAGGAAGTCGGTGGATACAGGCCGCGAGCGACCGGTCGCACTGGAAATCTATGGGGGAGGCCTATGTCCTGCAGTGGACGTCACCAGGCTGAAACGGAGATAAATCGCTGCGATTTACTCCGACCTTTACGCGCGGCTCTGTACTACACACTCCTCACACCAGCAGCGAGATCGTGACAATTTGAACTTTTGCTCTGGAAATCGTTTCTAACTAATTCAGAATAAGATTGTATAAGGAACACGCTAATTATTATTTGTTTAAAATAAAGATTCTTGATAAGCCACAAGTACTAGCAAAGGAACGACGTTATCACCCTAGAATGATATGTGAGCCTATAGAAATTAAAAAGTACCCTAATTTTAACCGAGAAGATAGCTGGGTGTTGCCATCTAGTTGGGATCCAGTGATAAATAAAACAAAATTTAAGTCAAAAACAACGCAGCTTCAAGATACTGTTAGTATGTTTTGCGTGGATCAGAACACAAATAATAATTGAAGAACCATCGGGTAGTTTGAACAACTTCAACAAATAGGACAACTGACACCTCAGTCCTCCCGTGACCACGGCTGCTGGAAAGAAGCCGAAACGTCGGGAAAAAGAAAAGTGCACCGCGACAAAATCCGTAAGTGTTTAAAGCAATGAACAATATTCGCGTAAACATAAGGAATCAATATGATGATTCTTCTTAATACAAATTAGTAGACGATAAAATGCAATGCAGATTTTAGAATAAACGAATAATTATTAAGAGAAATGGAAACCTGAATTATTTTTACAGAAACAATACAAGACGCGTGAATGGTTTGAATTTGGAACTTATAAAACAATACAATAGCGGATCGGACTACATCTGAAATATTTAGTTTCATTAATATATTAAGAAATATTGAGGAATTACTACTTGGTAAATGTAAAAAAATATATTATTTTATGTGTAGTTTACTAATAAAATACATTTAAAAAGTACCAAAAAAAATTTATTTTTGCGAAATTGGTAAACAAAACCTACATCATTAGTTTACTCACATCATATACAAAAACATTCATTATGGTAAGTATGAACTTAAACGCACAAATATCGGAGATATTATTATAATATCTCCGATATTTATGCGTTCTTCTACACTAATATTATAAAGAGGAAAACTTTGTTTGTATGTTTGTTTGTTTGTTTGTTTGTTTGTTTGTTTGTTTGTAATGAATAGGCTCAAAAAGTACTGGACCGATTTCAAAAATTCTTTCACCATTCGAAAGCTACATTATCCAGGAGTAACATAGGCTAAATTTTATTTTGGAAAAAAATAGGGTTCCGTAAGATATTTGGGTTTTTCGGACACAAGGTGTAAAAAAATCAACCAGAAAAGTTACTTATTTTGCGTACGCTGCCTAAACTATAAAAGATAGAACCATATAATGTTATAATTAATTGTAGATCTTATATTTTAATCTATAAAAAGTCCGCGACACATTATACCTATCATATTCGAGTGAGGCACAACAACAATTTTTTTATTTAGAAATCTTGATTTTTTTTTGGACTACATTTAAACGCGTTTATTTTACTCATGCTATTAATCCTTATCAAAATAAATTATTTCATCACTAAGTACAGTTTATGTAGATAATATTTGGTCTTTGAATGATTAAAATTGGATGTTTGGTTTTGAAGTTATGGCGAAATTAAAATATTACGATTTCTGCTGCACGGCCCGTTGCGAAGTGGGTGTCACCAAGGGTGCGCGTGCGGAGTTTAGATTATTGAATATTTTTTTTTTGTTTTGTGTTCGTTGTAACTATGATGGATAGTTACTTGAATACCTATTTATTTAGTGTTTGTTGTATTGTTAGTCCTGAAGAGTATAGGTATCTACACTAATATTATAAAGTGGAAAAACTTTGTTTGTATGTTTGTTTGTTTGTTTGTTTGTTTGTAATGAATAGGCTCAAAAAGTACTGGACCGATTTCAAAAATTCTTTCATCATTCGAAAGCTACATTATCCACGAGTAACATAGGCTAAATTTTATTTTGGAAAAAAATAGGGTTCCGTAAGATATTTGAGTTTTTCGGACACAAGGTGTAAAAAATCAACCAGAAAAATTATTTATTTTGCGTACGCTGCCTAAACTATAAAAGATAGAACCATAAAATGTTCTAATTAATTGTAGATCTTATAAATATCTACAAAAAAGTCCGCGACACACTATACCTAACTATGTCGAGTGAGGCACAACAACCATTTTTTTATTTAGAAATCTTGAATTTTTTTTGGACTACATTTAAACGCGTTTATTTTACTCATGCTATTATTCCTTATCAAAATAAATTATTTCATCACTAAGTACAGTTTATGTAGATAATATTTGGTCTGTAAATGATTGAAATTGGACGTTTGGTTTTGAAGTTATGGCGAAATTAAAATATTACGATTTCTGCTGCACGGCCCGTTGCGAATTGGGCGTCACCAAGGCGGGGCCCGGGGGTGCGCGTGCGATCTATGAGTAAGGTATGAGGGAGTTTAGATCTATGAGTAAGGTACCCGCAGTATTAGTATCAGTATTGTACCCGTGCGAAGCCGGGGCGGATCGCTAGTCATACGATAAAAGTATACCCTACTTAGATAAAAGTATACTTACTTATTTCATTGAGTTTTAGTAGGTACCTACCTATATTAATTTGTTTCTGTTTGTTTTGAACTTTTGACTAAATTTCGCCCGTTTGGTAGAGGTTTAAAGACATTCTGTAGTATTAGTACCAGTATTGTACCCGTGCGAAGCCGGGGCGGGTCGCTAGTTTAATATATTACAAATATATTACACTTTTTTTTTTTACTTACTGAAGCCACCCGAGACCCCAGAGCCGGGAACTACCTGGCACAACGGATAGCCATTGCTATCCAACGAGGTAATGCTATCAGTTTGCTAGGTACTCTGCCAGATGGGGACGACCTGGGGAAGTTTTTCTATTTATAGACTTTTTTAGAAATAGATTATTTATAGATGTCTTCTTTTTATTAGTAGGTATTAATTTTTAGTATTTTATTTGGCTCTAGTTTTATTGTTAATTTTATGTTTCTTGTGTTATTTTAATTACCTTATTAAATAAAGTTTAGTTGAAAAAAAAATATATATTACAAATATATTCTCCGGAATATATTTGTAATATATTCCGGCGGCCTTACATGTACTTCATATACTACTTCATATACTAAAACCTACAAGTGACATCATTTGTAGGTCGACTTAATATGGAGCGTTTTTAGGAGGCTCGCGAAATTTTTGAAAATATTTACTTTTGATATACGGTTTCTTCTGAGAAGTTACTCATATTTAAGAGTACTATTCATTTATGCAATAAAAAAAAATAGTCCGATTGCCTATTGTGTATGTATGTAGTAGCATTTATTTACAATCAAATCAATAGTAGATGACGCGGACGGTACCTCGGCTCGGGCCCTTCAGCTCCGTGATCCGTCTGCAGCGGTAAATCGTCCCGACACCCGACTTTCACAGATAGCGGAGATATTTCAGCGCTATCGCAGATGCTCGCCCGCCGATATCCCGTAACCTTTGCAATAATCAGCAATAGAATGGCAAATCCTAGTATCGGGGATATCGGGTGCATCGGCGGCGGTGACGCACTACGTGCCCGGCTGCCCGCCGATACGCTAATGTATGTAGGGGCCGCACGACGTACATGCGCGCCGCACGCTGATCGCCGATAGCGCGTGATTTAGATCGCGCGGAAATCGATCGCAATACATACATAAGTCGGTGTTAGTGAGGGTTTACGGGACGCTGCCCCCCGCGGCTCCGCGCGTCCTGGCGCTTCCACACATCACGCCGCAACATGCTTCGTGCTCTGCCCTCTGCGCTTCGTGGCTGTCACTGATACTGTTGTTTATAGCAATACTGTTCGACAGTAGCGAGCGTCCTTATAATAAGATAAGGAAGTTCATTTAATCAGGGCTTTCCACCGAATGGGATTTTACATTGATTTATCTAAGGCCTTTGACTTTGTTGATCATGAAATGTTATATTAGGTATAGGCATTCACTCTTTCATATTATGTATACGTATTACCTACTCGTAGTTCAATTTGACATCATTAGCCACAGGTTTGATAATACCCGTAGAGTGTCAGGAATCGTATCGTCTGGCGTACCACAGGGCTCACGTATATGCTAAAGATACGTTTAAAATATGTTTCTGTAAGATCTTTAAAGATATTACGAGTAATATTATCTAAATTCTAATGTCTACTGCATTATAATTCTGTATGTGATGCCAATGTGCGAGGTGTAGGTATTCATTTATACAGCGGCTAAATGATAATATCATAATGGAACTTGGCTGAATTGCACGAAAGTATTTGTGTTTATATTGAATCTTGCATATTTAAAAAAATAACATTGTATCTTAAATAGACACAAGCGCGAAACCAGAACCTAAATGTTACTTAAAGTTTATTATTTAAGACAAAAGAACATAATTATTTAAGACTTTAATATTACTTTGATTGTATTATGAGTGAAGTGACTTGAAACTGATTTTGTGAAATTTTAATCAATCAGAACGCGTTTCACGTTGGTTTAACGTTTACGAGAATATCGGTTTGGCAGTTTTAGCGTATCGGGACTTGATTGTAATTGTATTGATGCAGGGTTTATTTTGTAGAATTTAGGGAATATTAGCAACCTAATACATAATATATTAGGTTGGGGAAAAAGTTTCTTCGCATTTTATATAAAAATTCAAAAGGTTTTTTTATAAAGTTTATTTACAAGGGACTAAAGTATATAGGTGCCATTTTGTTCGATGACTTTTTGCCTTCTTGTTGGTAGGTACATGATCCCATTGCTATAAAATTTTTGGGGCTTCTGATGAAAAAACTGCGACAAGTGGTTTTGGCAGTCCTCTTGTGATGTCAACCTGACACTGCCTAAGGAATTCTGCAGCGACCGAAACAGGTGGAAATCTGAAGGTGCAAGGTCAGGACTATACGGCGGATGCATTAACAACTCCCAGCCAAACTCCC
Organism: Glaucopsyche alexis; assembly: GCA_905404095.1. Lineage (NCBI taxonomy): Eukaryota > Metazoa > Arthropoda > Insecta > Lepidoptera > Lycaenidae > Glaucopsyche > Glaucopsyche alexis. Next base: position 31,484,302 of record FR990045.1, on the reverse strand, counting down.
GTAATTTTTTCTGAGTGGCTAAAGATGTGTGAGGTCTAGCGTTATCATGGTGAAAAACCACACCCCTTCTGTTGATTAATTCCGGCCGCTTTCTCTCAACTTCTTGCTTTAATCTCATCAGTTGTTCGCAGTACAGTTCAGAATTGATGGTCCTGCCTGGCGGTAACAGCTCATAATGAATAATGCCCTTCCAATCCCACCACACACACAGCATCACCTTGTTGCGAGTTAACCCGGGTTTCGCCACAGTCTGTGAAGCCTGACCGGCTTTTGACCACGATCTTTTCGCACGTTCTTGTCGTACGTGATCCACTTTTCATCACCAGTTATCAGCTTCTTCAAAAATGGTTCGGTTTCATTACGTCGTAATAAAGAATCACAAATGAGTACACGGTTCATTAGGTTTCTTTCAGTGAGCTCATGAGGCACCCAAATATCGAGCTTTTTTGTGTACCCAGCTTTTTTCAAATGCGCCAAAACCGTTTTGTGGTCAATCCCCAGTTCTTCAGCTACATCGTAACTACTAATTTGCCGATTTTGCTCCACTTTTTCAAAAATGGCAACAGTTTTGTCCGTAACAGGGCGACCACTGACCAGAGCGGCGTGCATCTTTGATATCAAAATTTCCGGATTGAAAACGCTTAAACCAAATTTGCGCTACTCTCACAGATACTGAATTAGGTCCATAAACATCACTAATTTTTTTCGCGGCTTGTGTTGCATTTTTACCTTTTTTGTAATAAAATTTTAAAATGTATCGAAATTCTTCATAAGAATCACTCATTTTAACAATAAGAAAAACAAATGAAAATCTCAAATTTACCTAATTTGAATTTGGAATTGTCTTCCGTAAAATTAAAACTTTTTAATGATACCAAAATCAGCCAGATACAATTGGTATAGCCCAAGATATTTTATGACAAGTTCATACATACTATAATGCGAAAAGACTTTTTCCCCAACCTATTAATTATTAACTAAATTCGTTTTCTAAATTTCAATTTAGAATGAGATCGATACAATTTAGCAATTGGGTTTCTGGGAACAGTGGTATCAGAATACTTTCTGTCATGTCAGAATAATTGGAATTCGGAAAGAGTGAGTGACTTACTGTGATGAAATGAGACAATGAGTTATTATGTGTTATTACTCTCGCTCTCGCTTGCTGCGTGATGTTTTTACAAACATACATATAATCACGCCTTTTTCCCGTAGGGGTAGGCACTAGGCAGAGACCACTTCTTTCCGCTTGCTACGATCCTTACAAACTTGTTTCGCTTCGTTCACTTTCATTCTTACCATCCATTCCTCCTCTTACATTCAACGTAGCGAAGCGGCTCTCCATAGTCCGCTTTTCGCCTCCGCGAGAAACGAGACGTGATGGGTGGCAAACCACATAGCCGCCATTTTGGATAATAAAATTGTTTTTATGATTATCCATTGCGTTCCCACGGATTGGTGGAGAGGGTAAGGGAAAGGGAAGAATAGGTGATGTGGAAAGGAAGATTGGTAAGTTAGAGTGGGAAATAGGAAAT